>OX578280.1:9360697-9816888 GCA_951217055.1 Gerris lacustris | reverse complement strand
GTAGCTTCCAGGTGAATAATGCAATCACTTCTCTCTGCTATAGAAATTTTTGTAATCTATTAGTAATCGGCGTTTATAAAACAACATAAATAATTAAAGAAAATTAATATACCTTTTAGCGAATTTACGGAGATAATTAAGCTATTGCAATGGCTTCAAAACTTTTGTATTGCGAATTTTTGAACATTTTCTAAATGGAAATCCGTTTTAGACCATTCTTAATCGATTCCAGAAATTAAATTTTTTATGTCTGTATATATTATATAATGGACACATACATTATATAATATATACAGACATAATATTTGGTTTTAAACAAATAGATTATACATAACAAGGGGGATCCATTATTAAATAAATAATAAAATAAGTTCACAGATCCCAGATGATTGTTCCATTTTTTTGATGGTACAAAGTTAACCATCAAATGATGAATATAATATAATGTGTAATTGAAAGGTAATTAACACAAAATGTCGGTAAGAAATATGAACTAATTAATTTTAAAACATTCGATGATAGTTGTAATGTAGGATTAACAAAAGAACCAGTCGCAACAGCAGCAGAGATATATCTTTATTCATTATTTATACAATGAAATTTCACCTTTTTATAAAATATAATAATTGGCACCGCTCTAGACAACTCTAAATATAATGTAGGGCGTAAACATGGCCATTCTAAAACGAAATAAAAACTAAAAAATGTTCAAGCGAAAAACAACGACTCTTTTTCATTTGCAAAAAAAATAATAAATATAGACATTCATACATAAAAATTCCTTTAGAGAGAAAGATACTAATGAACGATTCGTTACAGTTGCAGTGCCGGCTCATTCCTCTACCCGGTTCTAAAAGCATTTCTCTCACAGAGGAGCGCCGACGAATTTTGGCAGAGGCGACTAAATGATAAATGAAGCGGACAGAGCACGCACCAATATACACTGGAATTGGATAGGCTCCATAGCAGGGTCCGTCCAGCGCTCTGTTCTCCGTGACGTCGTGCCAACACAGAATACGGCCAAAGTCGCGTTTGACGTCGGCAAACGAGGGAGATCGGGACGATTTTTTCGGGATAGAAAAGTTTATTTCTGTGATGCCGTTTCTCCCGAAATAGAACAGGGAGGCTAGGCCCTCTCGGCTACAGAGAGGATCGAACTTTGGTCTAGTTTCGAAACATAGATGCCCAACTCGTCGTAAAATAAGTGACTAAGAGTCTCCCGTCTGTTTTTAGACGGGTCTCGTTAGACAACCTTTCTCAGCTGATACGACTTTATCTCCGACAATAAGCAACCAAGTTTCGAACTGTTGCATTTCCCATCCGATAATTAGAACACTTAACATGTTCCACTCGATCGAATATACGAGCCAGACTATACACAGTAGTTACACTAGCGGTGGGAGAATTGGCTCCGCAGCTGCGTGGCCTTAGCCGCTAGACCAACTGGCCATTATGATCTAACATCTCTAATCAACGCTTTAGTCATCATATACTAAGACGAACACAACCAGGTGCCATTAAAATTAAAATCAAATAACCAGACTGTTCAAAAAATGTCAATTATACATCCTGTTAGCAGGGGGAAAATAAAAAACAAATTGAAAATGGCGTTCTATAACAACTATAACAAGTAGATTGTAAAAAAAACTATCAAGGTTAAACGGACGCATTACAACAATTACAATTTGATTTTAAAGGCCTCCATGCACGATGAATAATTTTGCGCAAATCTGATGTCGGGCAAATTTAGGCCATACACGTCAAACATCTTGTATGCGCAAACATCAAACAGCCCCATACACGGTCAAGAACGGTAATGAACGGTAAAGAACGGTTCTTAAAAAAAGAACACTGGGTAAATGACACCTATTGAGTAAAATAAATTGATTTTTTTAAATAAACCCTTAAGGCCTACACGGTCAAAATGTTTGCGCAAACATTTGGACCATGGGGCCTTAAGGGTTTATTTGAAAAAATTAATTTATTTTACTCAAGAGGTGTCATTTACCCAATGTTCTTTTTTTAAGAACCGTTCTTAAAAGAACTACCGTCCTTAAAAGAACTACCACCCTTAAAAGAACTACTGTCCTTAAACGAACTACCGTCTTTAAAAGAACTACCGTCCTTAAACGAACTACCGTCTTTAAAAGAACTACCGCCCTTAAAAGAACTACCATCCTTAAAAGAACTACCGTCCTTAAAAGAACTACCGTCCTTAAACGAACTACCGTCTTTAAAAGAACTACCGCCCTTAAAAGAACTACCGTCCTTAAAAGAACTACAGTTCTTAAAAAGAGTCTAACAATAGTTAGGCAACATGGTGCCATGCCGCCAAGCAAACTGCTCAGCCCCCCTCCCCCATAGTAAATTATTAATTACGTAAAGCTATTTTAACTATTCATTGGAATAAAAAATCACCAAAAAATAATTAATATAAGAAACTTCCTGACTTTTAGGAATAAAGTTGAGAAGGTTGAAATAATAAAATTAAATTACTTTTAGCCTTAAGTCTGGAGGTGGTTTCATTTAAAAAAAAGCTATTAAATGTGTCTATCCTAAAGGGTTTCCCACTATTCTATATCCGGAACCCTCGGTAATCCGGAAGGTTCTCTTTGGTGACTAGAAGCTCTTAACATTAAAATTTATATGGCAACTTGCTTCTTACGAATATTCTTACTGACTCTGTGCCAAATTAAAATTTGTTAAATTCAATGAAAAATATAAATTTAAAAGGTGTGTTGAGTCTAGCTACATGTTGGAAACTGAGAAGAATGCACATGTTATGTATATTCATCCTACATTATGTAATTACATATCACGTTAATTCTGTACGTTTAATTCATCCATGTATATGTTACGTTAATGCAGGATGGGGCGTGGGAATAGGACATTTTTTATGCGGTAGTAGGACGTCCATGATGGTTCCAACTAGATGGGGCTCAGCTCATACGGCCAGAACTTCTATGGCCGTTCTTCTGACCCATGTTCCCTGTCCTCCTTATCTCACGACATGGTGATGTCCCGTGGCCACCTAGGTCACCAGATTTATCTTCGTTCATGTGATTTCTTTTTATAGGGATATATAAAAGCACATATGTATGAATCAAAACCTCGCACACTGGATGCATTGAAAAATGGAATTCGTCAGAAGATCGCTGGAATCGACAGATAAATGTTGGAGAGAGTATAGGAAAATTTTCGTGAATGCCTCCAGCATTGCATTAATGAAACTGGTTATCACTTGAAGGATGTTATTTTTCATAAATGACCCACTGTTTTAGGCATTCATTATGCTTTCTGTTTTTTAATTAATTTTATATAAAAAAATTGCCCAAGTTCTGATTATTAGAAAAATGTCCGATTCCCACGCCCCACCCTGTACAAATGCAGTATCTATGAGCAATTTTGTTTAAAAAAAAGTGCTTTTACTTTATTTTTACTTCCGAGCTTACAGAAGGTAATTGTCCAGGAGATAGCGTGCAAAAAAGTGTCTGACTAACATCAAGTAGTCCAGGAGATAGCGTGCAAAAAAGTGTCTGACTAACATCAAGCTAGAATTTTGTATACAAGTCAATCTTTTAGCGCCTTTTAGGAATATGTGGTCGGCTAAGTTCGTCTGCGAGACATAGCTTGGCAATAGGCGTTTAAAGAAAACAAATCGGTGGAGAGCGGCCATGTCTCACCAATTATAGTGGACAATGTGATTTTCATGATCCTGAGTACAGAAGTAGTTAGTAGACCAAAAATCAAGTTGATGTTAGTTTGTTCCTTGACAGGTAACCACGTTGATTTTTAGTAATATTTGAATGACTAACCTATTAAGTGTGAAAATAACATCGACTTGATTTTTGGTCTAGTAACTAATTCTGTGCTCAGGATCATGAAAATCACATTGTCCACGTGTTTTTTTTCAACCGCCTATTGCCAAAGCTATGTCCCGCAGACGAACTTAGCCGACCACATATTCTTAAAAGGCGCTAAAAGATTGACTTGTATACAAAATTCTAGCTTGATGTTAGTCAGACACTTTTTTGAACGCATCTCCTGGACTATAACGGAAGCTATGTGATCGTTCTGAAGAACGAAAAATATTTAGTTCTCCGATTTCAAAAATTCCAAGACAGATTCAAACATCAGGGAACATTTTTGGTTCCGTGTCTGTCAGTCGGTCTGTCTGTCGCTCAATTTTTGCGAACCAACATATCTTAAAAACCACACGTCAGATTTTAATGAAATGGATGGTAGGTCATGATTAGCCTGTTGTTGGTCCCATATAAGTTTCAATCTTTTGCGCCTACTTGTTTCTCTTCCACATCCGCACAAACATACATTTATTTACACCTATAGCTTCAAAAGTACTTATCTGATTTGTATGAAACATTTATAGTTTATCAAAAGTAGCCCGCAGATAGCCCCAGGTTAATCTGAATCGTTTGCGCTCTCTAACTTTTGCTGTATTGATACTTTAAGTCATGTAAAAAATCAATTTTGACAGATTAAAACAACGGGGGAATCAATTAATTAAACTAGACAATATTGGCTTGTAAAATTATAAAATCAATAAAGTACTTGGATGGGATGCGAGGAAGCTAAAAGCCACACCAATCGGCAGTCTATATTTTAAAAACCTCGCTAATCCCGAAATCCTTCTAATCCGGACGACCCTCTGCCTGAATTAGTACAAAGGTAATACCCCCCCCCCCCCCCCCCATAATGGTAACCCTTTAAATTACCGTTGAAATCGCTTAAGTCACTTACAAATTTTGCTTCATTCTTTACACAGATATAAAGTTACAAAAGAACGTAAGAAAATTAATGACCGATGTTTTTGTTAAATAAACTTTAGGGAGTAGTCCACAGGCCACCATAAGAAGTGAGTCGCTGATTGATAAAGTTTTTTTACCTTGTGGAATCGCTTATTTATGCCTTGTCCACCGATGAATTGGGTATATGGCAACTGGGCGCTGGGCCATTTCTTTTTTGTTGACATGCCAAACTTGCCCTTCTGCGGGAACATTGAAAAGAGATAGATAAAGTTTTGATTTTCACAGGATCGATTAAATAAATTATTTCAAAAACAGTGGTACACGTGGCCACCGATACGAGTGAGCCGTTTTCTTTTCAACGTCCCCGCAGAGCGATATGTTTGGGGCGGTGGAAAACCCAAACGGCCCACTCTTATCGATGGCCACGTGTACCACTGTTTTTGAAATAATTTAATTAAACGATCCTGTGAAAATCAAAACTTTATCTATCTCTTTTCAATGTTCCCGGAGAAGGGCAAGTTTGGCATGTCAACAAAAAAGAAATGGCCCAGCGCCCAGTTGCCATAAACCCAATTCATCGGTGGACAAGGCATAATTATGCGATTCCATAAGGTAAGAAAACTTTATCAATCAGCGACTCACTTCTTATGGTGGCCTGTGGACTACAGTATTTTGGAAATAAACTAATCGATTTTTTAATTTTTATTTCCTAAACACCAATACTTACCGTAAAGTTTTAAATCTTAAGAGAAAACATCAATGAAATTGATTCTTTTTCACATCTAATTGAAATTTAAATAAACTATAAGCTTAGAAGAAGAAACAAGACAACAAACAATAGAGAAAAGACTTAACAAATAAACAAACTAACATAATAAAAGAGGAAAAACTCAATTAACCAAATAAATCTGTTTACAAGTTAAAAAGAACAAGAGTTGAAAGGGAAAAGAAAGAAATGAATCCTAACTCCATTCAGCTTCAATAAATAGACACTGGAGGATCAAAGGAAAAACTCAGATTAACCATTTAATTCCAAAAGAGTTATTTGTAGTTTTTCTATTTTTTAAAAAAACCCAAAAAAACTATGAGAACTAACTCCTTAACTTAACAAATTTGATTTTCTTTGAAACTCTCATTATAAATGAGACAATCAAAACAAAAAGTTATCAAAGACTTAGAAGATTTCTTTTTTTTATGGTTTAACAATTTATCAGAGTAATTAGTACTCAGAATGAATAAATATTTAACTCATATGTAATAAACAGGACCATAGCTAGGGGGTGGTGAGGAAGGCCCCCACCAGTGGCGCCAACCTGAAGGGGGGCGCCAAACTGACGATGTAATTTTTAGGGTTTTGTAGATACTTCTCAAAACCCTTATGCCGAGGGTGATGTGTCCGTCTGTCCGTCGCTCTTTGGTTCATGCGGCCCGAACCGTTTAAGCGAAAGTGCTGAAATTTGAAACACTGGTGCAACTTTTTGACCCAACCACAGGAAAATTATATAGAAGTTCAAAATTTGATATGCGCATGCGCAATTCGAAAAAATGTGATAAACTCAAAAAAATTTATTTTTTAAATTTTTGAGTGGGGTATCAAATGAAAGCTGCTGAAGAGTAGGACATGAATATATATATGCTTTCGAAATAATTCATGCTAATACCTTATTGTGGCGCGATGAAAATTCCGGGAGTTCATCCTAAATTTTCAAAAATTGCCAATTTTGGGTGCGAAAAAGTGAAGTGCGCCCAAAATTTTATTTTTTTAAAATTTTGAGTTGGGTATCAAATGAAAGCTGCTGAAGAGTAGGATACAAATATATATATGCTTTTTTAAATTTTGCATTTCTTATTGGTTAAAAAAATCAAAATATACCCAAAAAACATCCCCCCCCCAACCACTATATAACGGCTGGTCCTAAAATTTTGAAATAATTCATGGTTATACCTTATGGTGGGGCGATGCAAATTTCCTGAAAAATGTAATTTATCTTGTCTTTATTACTGATAAAAAACATTGTGACCCCCCGGGGGATCGAACCCGGGACCCTTAAGATCGAAAAAAAAAAAATCATAATTAAATAACAGGTATGCTTACTCATCTACAAAACCCTAAAAAGTACTTGGACGCAAGTACTTCCCTGTGATTTTTGTAATTGTTATTTAATTACAGTAAAAGGAAAAAAGTAAAAAAAAAAGAGGGCAGCCTACCCTGGGCGCCGTATTTGAGGAGCTCCAAAATTGGCCAAAAGTAATTTTATAATTTCATCTTTTATATTATTATTTATACATATTTTCTCACTAGAATCAGAATATGCAAAAGCTGATTATCCCAAAAGTTCCTGTAAAGCACCAAAGTGTGCGTCACGGGGCCCTGGGGAGCCGATTTTCTCGCGACATCCTAACAGGGGCGCCGCAAAAATTACACAATGTTTGTAATATTATTTCCATTTTTAGTTTATTGCGGGAGGTTACATTTGAAAGATGAATACTCAATGAATTTCTCCCTTCTGAAAAAATTCTGCAAAAAAACCGTCGTATGGTCTTTAGACATAAAATCAATACTTAAGCGTTAAGAGATGAAGTGGGGGTCAAAATTGATCAAAAAGTGAGAAAATCTTGACTCGTATTTTTTCCGCTTATAAAACTTACAAAATTTGAGAGAGGTTTGCTATTATGACTTTTCCAACTTTTTGGTCAACTTTCACCCAATGTTATCTCCAAATATTGTAAATAACAATGAGTACCTAGTAAATAAAAATAAATAATAATAAACTAAAAAGTAAGCTTTTTTTAAACATTTATTCACTACTGCAACTACAATTATTTAATTGTAATAAGCAATAATGCGATCCTTTAGTGTATAGTAGTGGCTTGACATTGACAGATATAAGACAGCTGTTCAGCGACAGAGCATATTGGCTGTGATAATAATAATTAATTAAGTTACATACATTTTGCTTCCGAGCTTACCGAAGGTAAAGGAAGCTATGTGATCGTTATGAAGGACGAAAATATTTTGTCTCCAATAATTCCAAGACAAAAATCCGTTTCAGACATCAGGGAACATTTTTGGTTCCGTGTTTATCTATCGGACTATAGCTCAATTTTTGAGAACCGACATATCTTAAAAACAAGATCAGAATTTGCCCATTTTTGGTTCCTTATAAGTTTCAATCTTCTGTGCCCATTTGTTTTCTTTTCAACATGCTTACAAACATACATTTATTTACACCTATAACTTCAAAAGTACTCATCTGATTTTTATGAAATTTGAATGGGTTGTCGACAGTAGCATGTATGTATATATATGTATGTGTCACTCCAGAAGATATGTCACCCTAGGATGCGCGTAAAAAATCCAAACAAATTTTAAAATGTCAATAATATCAAAAGAAAGGATGAGTTCGTTGGCCAGTATTTTTGGAGTCCATTTAGGGGTCAAATTTTAACAATTTAGGGTCACAAATAGTGTTTTTCCATTTTACCCCCCTCTTATATGAAAATATGACAAAAGTGTAGGTACATAACAACAATGTACTCTTAAAGAGCTTTCCAACGACATGCATCTTGAAGGGTATATAATATTATACTAATTTGACTTTTGTACCCCGTACCCCTGTGTACCAATTTTATTTATTTATTTTTTTTTTTTTTATCCATCCAAATTCTAAACTAAAATTTTTCTATATTTCATAAGCCAATGATAGATAGATTTCTTTGAAAATTCACTCATTAGGTCATGGTGCATGACTGGACTTTTTTTATATTTTTGATGCAAATTTCATCCATAACTAGGCATCATCAGGCCTTCATCTGAGTATTAATGGTGGTGAATTATGGTGGCTAGGTACGGGTGAAAATTTGCATTAAATATAAAAATGATTTAAAAAATAGCTAAGTTTTTTAATTATCATCCCTTGTACCTCAAAAAGAAGAGGAGAAATTAGAAGGTATTAACTGAAGAACAATAATTAAGATTACTTTCTCTTTTTACAATAAAGGTAAAAATAGCTTGCATGGTCTAATCGAACAATAACCAAACATAGCACATTACTTATAATGAATTCAAATTAAAATCATATGTAGAAGTAATGTGACAATAAACTCAGGATCTAACTAACTAAGCACTCAATCACAACCTTTAGAACTTATATATTTTATCAGTGCTATAATATTATTTCTATCAGTCTCTAATTTTTAATAAATTGAATTTTTAGAATTCACACATTCATTTTAAATATAAAATAGAGATGATTAGTGTGACGTCACAAGAGCTTTCGAAAATTTAACTCAGTGTTTGTTATGTTCCTTTTTCTTATCACCTCTTATCAAACCCATGTAAAATGAATGGGAGAATTTTCTCAACTTTTTAAATAATTAATTATTAAATTATTATTGATTTATAAGAGTTTTCACCCTTTGAACGTTATAGTCCAGGAGATAGCGTGCAAAAAAGTGTCTGACTAACATCAAGCTAGAATTTCGTATACAAGTCAATCTTTTAGAGCCTTTTAAGAATATGTGGTCGGCTAAGTTAGTCTGCGGGACATAGCTTGGCAATTGGCGTTTGAAAAAAAAACCGGTGGAGAGCGGCCATGTCTCGCCAATTATGGTGGACAATGTGATTTTCATGATCCTGAGTACTGAATTAGTTAGTAGACCAAAAATCAAGTCGTTGTTATTTTCGCACTTGATAGGTTAGTTATTCAAATATTACTAAAAATCAACGTGGTCACCTGTCAAGGGACAAACTAACAACAACTTGATTTTTGGTCTACTAACTAATTCTGTACTCAGGATCATGAAAATCACATTGTCCACCATAATTGGAGAGACATGGCCGCTCTCCACCGGTTTGTTTTTTTCAAACCTATTGCCAAGCTATGTCCCGCAGACGAACTTAGCCGACCATATATTCTTAAAAGGCGCTAAAAGATTGATTTGTATACAAAATTCTAGCTTGATGTTAGTCAGACTTTTTTTGCACGCTATCTCCTGGACTATTAATATAGTAAGTCTATTTTAACGAGTGCAATAAGGAAAACATTAAAAACTTTCGTTTTAGTAGTTTAAAATGAGTACATGTGTGAAGGGTCGTATCAACGGAAAAGCTATTTGAGTTATTAATCTTTATACTTGATTTTTCTTATTTCCTGTTACCATAAAAATTCACAGAGTGTGTTCGTGTTCATATTGTGTGTCCGAAAATAAATTTTCCTCAAGTTTTGAAACTCAATTAAGTATACTCAGGATACAAGACTTGTAGAAAGATAATGATACTTAATCTGCCAGGTAATAAAAGATTATTTGCTAATAATATTTTGTTCCTGGTTACTTACAATGTACATTATATTTCACCAATGTTGGAACATAATATATACTATAAAATAGATCACTGACCAGCCTAGGAAAAAGACGTTGAGGACAAGACAACGACCAGACTGTTATTATTATTATTTATGTATTTTTTTGTTATGTATAGTAACGAGTATAATAATATAAGATATGAGTTCGTCGCATATATACTTGTTTAAAATTTTGATTAACAAAACAAATTGAATACATTAACTTAACATTACTTAGTACTCTGACATAATTTTTCGAAGAATATTTTTCTCCTCCGAAAAAAAATCAAGTATAGATGAAATTTTCATAACGCTCGAGGAGGTGGAAGACACAATATACAAACTAAAATAGAAAAACCATTTCAAAAATGAACAATAAATAAGAACGGACGCGTAGGGTATCAATTTAATAGAACACACTCACAATAATACTTATTTTAAACCACAAGAACGGCCATTTTTTATGTATTCTTATCTTACATTGTTAAAATAGACTTAGTATAATATCATTCAAAGGGTGAAAAGTCTTATAAATTAATAATAATTTAATAATTAATTATTTAAAAAAGTTATAAAAATTCCCTCATTTAAATTACATGGGATTGATAACAGGTGATAAGGAAAAGGAACACAACAAACCGAATCGAATAAATTATCGAAAGCTTATGCCATCTTGTGACGTCATTACTAATCATCTCTATAGAAGCTATTAAGTTGCTTGAGAAAATTAAAAAGTTGAAAAAAATAAATGTAAAGAATGAAATAAAATAATATAAACAAAACTAAATGAACCTCTTACAATACCTAGAAGCTAACCTAGCTGGATTCTTTCTACATTCGACGCAATGAGGAAGTTTCTAAACATATTCAAAATTCTCGGAAACTATTTTTCAGTTAATAATTTTGACCATCTGTTACTTCTCGAAATCATCTTAATTAATTCATTTCTGCAGGTCGAAACAACGCTAAAATTCAAAACAACGCAAATTTGTAAACTGTTTGATATGATTTAAAACAACATGTTAAGAAAAAAACAATCGTATTGCTTCCGAGATTACCGAAGGTAACGGAAGCTATGTGATCGTTCCAAAGAATGAAAATGTTTTATCCGATTTCAAAAATTCCAAGACAGAAATCCGTTTCAGACATAAGCGAACATTTTTGGTTTTGTGTCTGTCTGTTGGTCTGCCGCTCAATTTTTTCGAACCAACATATCTTAAAAACTACTTGTCCGATGTTGGTGCAATTTGGATGGTAGGTCATAACCAGCTCATTGTTGGTCCCATATTAGTTTCAACGTTCTTACGTCTATTTGTTTTTTTTCATATACGCACCCACATACATTTATTTACACCTATATCTTGAACAGAATTTATCTAATTTTAATAAAATGTGGATGGTTTGTCAAAAGTAGCCCGCAGATAGCTCCAGATTGATGTTATCCATTTAAGCTCTTATCTGTTATCTGATTTTATCTCGGGCTCTTGCTAAATCTTGCTAAATTGATAATTTAATGCATGTAAAATAGACTGCCAATTGGTGTGTCGCATAACTTCCTCGCATACTATAACGAACTTTATTGATTTTATACTTTTAAAAGCCATTATTGTCTAATTTGTTTTATTGTTTTCCCCGTTTTTGCTTCCGAGCTTACCGAAGGTAACGGAAGCTATGTGATCGTGAAGAAGAACTATAAATTTTTAGGTCAAAAATCCTAGACAGAAATCTGTTTCAGACATCAGGGATCATTTTTGGTTCCGTGTTTGTCTGTCGGTCTGTCATTCAATTTTTGCGAACCAATGTATCTTAAAAACTACACGTCCAATTTTAATGAAATTTGGGTGGTAGGTCATGAGTAGCCCATTGTTGATGTGTTTTAACTTTCTGCGCCCATTTGTTTCTCTTCCACATGCGCACAAACATACATTTATTTACACCTATAGCTTCAAAAGTACTTATCTGATTTGTATGAAACATTTATAGTTTATCGAAAGTAGCCCGCAGATAGCCCCAGATTACTTTGAACCGTCTGCGCTCTTTAACTTTTCCTTAATTGATACTTTAATTAAAGTATAAAACCAAAACAATTTTGACAGATTAAAGAAACAGAGGAAACAATTAAACAATAATAATGGCTTGTAAATGCATAAGCTATAAAATTAATAATGTACGTGATAGGATGCGAGGAAGCTATGTGCCACACCAATTGGCAGTCTATATTTTTTATCTGTCAAAATTGTTTTGACGGATTATTTACATAAATTAGAGTACCAATTTAGCAAAAGTTAAAGAGTAGCGCAGACGGTTCAAATTAATCAGTGGCAATCTGCGGGCTACTTTCGATAAACTATAAAAGTTTCAAACAAATCAAATAAGTACTGTTAAAGCTATAGGTGTAAATAAATGTATGTTTGTGCTCATGTGAAAGAGAAAAAAATGAGCGCAGAAGGTTGAAACATATATGGAACCAACAATGAGCTAATTATGATCTACCATCCAAATGTCATTAAAATCGGATGTGTAGTTTTTAAGATATTATGTTGGTTCGCAAAAATTGAGCGACAGACAGACACGGAACCAAATATGTTCCCTGATGTCTGAAACGGATTTCTGTCTCGGAATTTTTTAAATTGGAGACCTAAAAATGTTTCATTCTTCAGAACGATCACATAGCTTCCGAGCTTACCAAAGGTTACAGAACAAAATCAAAAAAGTTTGACAAATTTAAAAAACGGGGGGAAAATTAAATGAATTTGACAGTAGTAGGTTTTAAAGCATATACAACCATTAAGTATACTAAAAATGGCGCGAGGAAGCTATGTGCCACACTAATTGGCAGCAGATTATTTATTTGTTCCCTCGTTTTATATTAATCTGTCATATTTTTATTTATTACATGAATTAAAGTATCAATTTAGCAAAAATTAAAGAGTGTAGACGGTTGAAATATTAATCTGAGATTATCTGCGGCCTACGTTCTATATCCAAATGTCTTAAATCTCAGATGAGTACTTTTTGAGATATAGATGTAAATAAATGTATGTTTGTAAACATAATGTGAAATAGAAACAGGCGCAGAATGAAGTTTGAAACTTATATGGTACCAACAATGGACTAATTATGACCTACCATCTAAATTTCATTAAAAACTAACACAGTTTTTAAGATATATATTGGTGCGCGAAAATATTGAACGGCAGACAAATAGACTGACAGACAGACACGAGACCAAAAATGTTCTCTGTCTGAAAGACGTTCTATTTTCAAAGAGGCGCGATAACTGTCTGCGGAATAGAGCGCACCTGTAAGTAGATATATTGAAACGTTGGCTGGATCGGTTTATCAGCAAGTTCGGATTTTTATATTCATTTAGATGGGCAGAATCTCATTTTTGTCTTTGGTTACAATTTGGTGTTAAATTATCCTTATGAGCTTAAAAAGGTAACGGAAGCTATGTTCCGTTTTTTCACCTTTAGATTCAAAAGTATTTATCTGATTTGTATGAAACATTTATAGTTTGTCGAAAGTTACCCGCAGATAGCCCCAGATTAATTTTAACCGTCTTTTTTTTAAAGGATTAAAGAGGTGCGGACGAGGGGAGTCTCAGAACATTTCCAGTGGCGTAACTATGGGCCCGCGCGGGCCCGCATTGCGGGGGGGCACCCAGTGCCAGGGGGCCCCCAAATCCAGAAATAACTGGAATTACTATCCTTGTATCAACGTCGAGGGGGCCCCCAATCCTGAACGCAAGAGGTTTTTTTTTTTTTTTGTGCTCATCAATTTTTTTTTGGTGAGGGGCCCCCAAAAAGTTCTTGCGGGGGGGCCCCCAAAGGTCTAGCTACGCCACTGAACATTTCCTCACCAAATAATTTCTAAATTTTGGCAGATATTAAGTTAAAATACGATGGACTTATTTATCTTAGAGAGATGTATAATTGGTGCGATTTTCAGCCTAATCGGAACATTTTTAAGAATTGTTTAAATTTTTGCTGACGCACAAAAAATGGGTTAATGACTCAAAAATGAAAGATTTTCAGGGCAGCACAACTGCATGCAAAGATTGAATTGTGTACCAAGTTTCAACTCTCTAGCTTGAAAACTGTGGGAGTTATGATTGACACAGACAGACAGACAGATAGCTAAAAAAAAACAGCTAAAACCACCCAAATCGTCTTGAAAACACCCAAAACGGATAATCCGTTGAATATGGGTTTCGAATTTTTTTAGTAAAAAAAAAAAATACTTTTCCTTTAGGTAGGAAAAAGTAAAAAGTTGTTAGAACCGTATTGAGTGAAAGACAGACACAAGAACAAAACAATTAGGGTTTCTTTTTTGGTTTTACCAACGAAACCATAAAAATTGGAAGGGATAAGATGACTAAAATTCTCCTCTAACACAGACTTATTTGCCATGCTTCGCCAATGCTCGAACAAAACATTGGGAAGCTTCAAACAATATTTTTTATATGAACCTCTTTTTTCAAAATTCATATATCCTTTGAATAAGTAATAAGTATTTTAAAATTAGTAATTTGAAACCAAAATGATTTTTATTAATGAACTCCAAGTACTAAAAATAAATAAATAAAAATTAAATTTCAACATGTGTGTGCAGTGAAAGTTTAAAACAATATTACTATTTAAAGATTTATTTTATTAACAAAATTATATTTTATATAAGAAGTAAAAATATATGTGAAATTGTCATTATAATATGCTGTTAGGTTTGTGTTTGTGCGCAATATAATAGAAAGATATTAAGTGCTGTGTTTAATTTGTGAAAACATGGTGTACTTGAGTTTGTAACAACACAGACATGTATTAATGAAAACAAAATATAAAGAAAATGCGAGATGGAATAGACGGAAGAAAGTAGAACAGTAAACAAAACGTGTTGGACTGAAGAGCAGATCTCTTATAGCTTCATTGCCAGCAATGACGTCACATAATGTGTTAAACTTTTTTTTAAATATTATTTCAACTCGATCACTCTTTTAAAATATAATCATTTCTGCGTTAATTTTAATTGCAATTAAAGTTCTTTTTTTTTAATTAAAATGTTTGATTAACTTGATTCAGTAAGATAGTGCTGTTTGAGGATCAATTTAAAAATTTGTATTATTAGTTTGACGTTGGGCTTAGGCCAATATCTTGTTGGTTAGCTATCGACTTTAGGATATAGAACTACTCTTAATGTTAGATTGTCTTCAAAAGGGCGCATTACTACTGGTAATCACAAAACAGGTCCAGTGTCATGGCGGCTTCAATTGATCTTGTTTCCAAACGTGTCCGATTGAAGGAAGAAGTCGACCGAACTTGGTTCCGAACGTGTCCGATTAAAGGAAGAAGTCGACCGAACTTGGTTCCGAACGTGTCCGATTGAAGGAAGCGGTGGACAGACCTTGTTTCCGTAGGGTCCGATTGGAGAAACCATCAACCAAAATTGTTTCGAAACATGTCCGATTGATGAAAGCGGTGCACCGACCTTGTTTCCGAACGTGTCCGATTGAAGGAAGCAGTGGACTGACCTTGTTTCCCAACGAGTCGCTTGAAGGAACGGTCGACCGAACTTGTTTCCAAACGTGTCCAATTGAAGGAAGAAGTCGACCGAACTTGTTTCCAAACGTGTCCGATTGAAGGAAGCGGTGGACAGACCTTGTTTCCGTAGGGTCCGATTGAAGGAAGAAGTCGACCGAGCTTGGTTCCAAACGTGTCCAATTGAAGGAAGCGGTGGACAGACCTTGTTTCTGTAGGGTCCGATTGGAGGAACCGTCAACCAAAATTGTTTCGAAACATGTCCGATTGATTCGAAAGCGGTGGACCGACCTTGTTTCCGAACGTGTCCGATTGAAGGAAGCGGTGGACTGACCTTGTTTCCCAACGAGTCCGCTTGAAGGAACAGTCGACCGAACTTGTTTCCCAACGTGTCCGATTGAAGGAAGCGGTGGACAGACCTTGTTTCCGTAGGATCCGATTGAAGGAAGAAGTCGACCGAGCTTGGTTCCGAACGTGTCCGATTGAAGGAAGCGGTGGACTGACCTTGTTTCCCAACGAGTCCGCTTGAAGGAACGGTCGACCGAACTTGTTTCCCAACGTGTCCGATTGAAGGAACGGTCCGCCGAACTTTTTTCCGAACGTGTCCGATTGAGGAAGCGGTGGACTGACCTTGTTTCCCAACGAGTTTGGTTGAAGGAACGGTCGTCCGGAAAGCTGACAAACTTAAACTAGTTTAACTTGGTGCGTAAGCTATTGCTGGTAGACGTGTAATAACATTAGGGGGGGGGGGACTTCAACCCCTTAGTGACGCAGATTTCACCGGAAAACCAAGCTGTTTAAACAAATCAAATCTGTCAAATTTGTTTAATTATCCCTCCGTTTTTCAAATCTCTCTAAATTGTTTTGATATTTCACACGAATTAAAGTATCAATTAAGCAAAATCTAAAGAGCGCAAAGGGTGGAAATTAATCTGTGGTTATCTGCGGGCTACTTTCGACAAACCAAACAATTTTCATAAAAATCAAATAAGTACTTTTAAAGATATAGGCATAAATAAGTATGTTTGTGTGGATGTAGAAGAAAAACAAATGGGTGCTGAGGGGTGAAACCTATATGGAATTAACAATATGGGCTAATTGTGGCCAACCATCCAAATTTTATTAAACATTTTAAGATATGTTGGTTCGGAAAAATTGAGCTACAGACAGAAAGACTGACACGTAATCAAAAATGTTCTCTGATGTGTGAAACGGAGTTCTGTCTTGGAATTTTTGACATTGAAGACCTAAAAAATGTACGTTCTTCGGAATGATCACATTGCTTCCGTTAGCTTCGACAGACTTGGAAACAAAATGAAAAAATCCCACAAGATAGGATGAAAGACGACAGCAATGGTTCAAACATTGGAGCTCGGAATAAATGTTGTTAATAAATTAAGCACTATTATAATACATTAACTTGCTTGTGATGTATCCTATACTCATCAATAATAAAACCAACGTTTTATAATGACGTGATTAATCAATAAATCAAATTATCATTAACCATAATCACAAGGTCATTTCATCAATTATCAATAACTTCCTGCCTTTAATCATAAAATCTAACTTTACAACCAGGGATAAACTCAAAGCGATTCTACTGTGAGCTGAGGTAACTTTTATAAAGAATAAAGACTCTGAGTCTATATATACGGGTCACTGAAGATAGTCGAAGGCTGAAACGATCGTCTCATTGTAATATATAAAAACTGTGGTTAGACAAATATATATATTTTAGCTTGAACAACGTGTGTTTCATTCAAGTGTTAATTTTATCATGTTCAATATCCACAAAATATCGGTCAATAGATCCAATTTTTTTAAGAATAATTATGTTTTATTACAGCCACAACACATGCTTTATACAGCCTGTGATTGTAAAGGAATGACAATTGAAATGTCAACTTGACTGCTGAATCAAGGGGGAACTGTAAATTGCACCATTTTTTTGAACGATGTAAATTAAAGTATATATAAATTGCACCACTCCAATATAAAACGAAGTAAGTCAAACCATATAAATTGCACCACTACCTCTTGGAACGAAGTAAGTAAAATAGTGTAAATTGCACCACTAAATGTCCCTTTGTCTAACTTAATGATTGAACTAATGGATTTTGTCACTTTTTGTTACATAAGTGGGATGTTCCTTTGTCCCAAAATACATTGGACTAAATGTCCCTTTGTGTATTTGATTGTTAGGCTAACAGATATTGTCGCACTCAATTACAGATGTGTGATATTCCTCGTCCCAATGTACATTGTACAAATATAATTTTACTTACGATGGAACCATTGAAAAGAGGTTGAAAGGAATTGGTCCAATTAACCTAGTTTATTTTCCTTACTTCGTAAAACATTAATTTTTTTTTTGCAAAAAACTAAATGGTGCAATTTACATATAATACCCGTACCAAGTGGTAAAACTAAAAATTAATAAAGTAAAAAAAGAATCAATAATACAATAAAACATTACATAACTATAACAGTAACGAACTCATTAATACCATAAATAAAGAAAAAGACTACATAAATAAAAAATCTAAGTTCCGGTTGAAGCATGACTATAAGCCATTTAAACGTATTACAAGAGCTTGAGGAGCAAAGGTGGATGAAATTCAAAGACAAACGCAAGTTATTTAACGTTTGACATGAAGGCAAATACAATTAGTATTGTCGACTTTTGTACCGAAATTCGTTCAACCTTAAATACATTTGGCTAAAAATGGTTCTTAAGAGGTTTAACAAATAACCATTTATTTAATTATAATTAATCTTGTATTAAAAAAAATAGACTGCCAATTGGTGGGGCAAATAGCTTCCTCGCATCCTATCCACGTACTTTATTGATTTCATGCTTTTACAAGCCGCATTATTGTCTAATTGGTTTAATTTTTTAACACGTTTTTTTCTTTATATAATCTGTCAAAATTGTTTTGAGTTTTTACACGAATCAAAGTATCAATTTAGCAAAAGTTAAAGAGCGCAGACGGTTCATATATTAATCAGGGGCTATCTGCGGGTAACTTTCGATAAACTATAAAAGTTTCATTCAAATCGAGTAAGTACTTTTTTTTATTTATTTTTATTTATTTATTTATTTGATTCAAAATATATTATACAACATATTACAAAGAATAAAACAAACAAAAAATATATATAATTTAATAATAGTATTTTACAGATATTTAAATATGTATATTAAATATGTATATCTACGATTGATAAGAAATATAAACATTATATCTCTGTTTAGATGCGTAGAAAGTGGTTATTTACGTACTTGAATTCATTGCGCATGCGCGTCTCATAGTTCTGAAGAATTTTTCTTCTTTACCACGCTAGTGCGGTAAAGAAAAGGAATTCTTCAGCTTTACGCACGATTAGCGAGTTTGTTTACATTTAACAAAACTAATTTGCTCTTTTATTAAAGTAACTGTGTATATCGAGTTTTTAGTGAAAAACAATGAGTTATTATTTAAATCTAACAATCGTAGATAAAGTACGGCATTTTGCATTGCTCGTGTGGTTTTACTACCCTCGCTGTCGCTCGGGTGCAAACTCATCACTCGCTTGCAAAATGCTACTTTCCGCACTCGACGCGTAATGTACTATTGTAAAATCAAAGAGTTGATACAAAGAGTTGGTACCTATATCGACTTTTGAAGCTGTAGGTCTAAATAAATGTATGTTTGTGAGCATGTGGAAGAGCAACAAATAGGCGCAAAAGGTTGAAATTATATGGGACCAACAATGGGCTAATTGTGACCTACTACCCAAATTTCATTAAAATTGGACGTGTATTTTTTAAGATATGTTGGTTCGCAAAAATTGAACGACAGACCGACCGACAGACAGACACGGAACCGAATATGATCCCTGACTCTGAAACGGATTTCTGTCTAGGAACATTGTTTCGTTCTTCAGAAGAATCACATAGCTTCCGTCACCTTCGGTAAGCTCGGAAGCAATATTTGGATGCAAGCACCTACTTCCCTGTGATTTTATACAATCGCCCATGAGGCTACAGTAAGCCTTTTAATAACTTTATTAGTTTACTATATCTGCTTAAATAAAAAGTTTCATAATATACATTGACCATGTGCTCTACAGTGCAAACAAATATATTAAAAGTATAAAACATAGGGATTTTCCAAATGGACAGTAGTATTTTGAATGCCGATACTGTACTACATAAGCTGTGTTTACATGTGTTGCTAATAATCGTTTATAACACTTGGGAAACACTTCAGAATTTGTTACTAACTCGCTGTGTTAGCAACAAAAATATTAACATATTTTTGTTATACATTAAAAGTCGGTAAATATCAAAGAATGTTGTTAACATTTGTTAGCAAAACATGTGTTAACCCGCGTTTACATCAGAGTTAATAACACTTTTTACCAACGAATACTCGACATTTCTCAGCCAACTGACCAAGCGATCGTAGTGATGTGGCAAAATATAACAAGCAGACATTTTGTTAGTAACATTTGTCATCAACATGGTTACTAATGCAATTATTGGTAACATTTGTTAGTAGCTCTGATGTAAACCCAGTGCCGGATTTAGGACTTTTGAGGCCCTAGGCCAAGTTTTACTAGCACCCCCCCCCCCCCACATTGTTTTTTATCCTAGTTTTTATGAACTTTAGAAGTTCTATAATTGGGTTTTCTTTGAATTTTTTTAGTTGAATAGTTTTTACGTATTTTATTTAATTGTAGAACCTTTTTTAAAAACTTATAAATATAAAATGTTTAGTTTCAGAGATATCATGCAATAGAGTTTTTGAGTAACATCAAGTTAATCTTTTGGTGCCTGTAAAAAATATGTGGTTGGCTAAGTTCGTCTGCGGGACATAAGATCATCAGCTTGGCAATAGGCATTTGAAAAAAAAAAGAAAAAAAAAAAGAGACTGAGAGCGGCCATGTCCCTCTTATTTTGGTGAACAATGTGACTCAAAATTAGTTAATAGACCAAAAATCAAGTTGATGTTAGCTTGTCAATTGATAGGTGACCACTCATATTTGGAGTAATAATTGAATAACTAACCTATCAAGTGACAAGCTAAAATCAACTTGATGTCTAGTAATTAACTTAGTTCTCTGGATCATACTCATATTCAAGAAATAATCCTAAGAATATACTGTGTAAGCCATATCAATGTATTGCCCATATCTGCGGCCCCCCTTAAGCCCGCGGCCCTGGGCTGCGGCCTAGTCGGCCTAGTGGTAAATCCGGCACTGCGTGAACCTGGCTTAGACTATTAGTTATTAACATTTTGGCACAACACCAACCTCACTTGGACAATTGGCTGCGAAATGTTAAGTCAAAACTCGTCAGTTGCAGCAAAAACAACTTCCTATAGAGAAAGATGTTTTCGCTGCAACTGCATGTGTAATTTTGTCCAAGCCCAAGCAGAGAAGACTAAGAAGATGATGGGTGAGTCCTTCACTGCAAGAAACAAGTAAGGCGCGCTTCACGTAAGTACGTGGGGCGATAATCGCCGGTTTCTGTACATCCAAGTTAAAATTATTAAGTGTAATAATATAATTACACTAATTTTAATAGTGATATTCTTTTTCTACTCTTCAAGACCTTTAAATTGGTGTATAACATGTTATGGTAACTAAAACAATGTTTAGTCACCCACCATATTGAAAATTTTAATAATTGCATATTCCGTTTCTGCACTTTCTGACCTTTAAGTTGATGTATATCATGTCATATAGTTACTAAAATCTTCTTTTAGTTGCCCGCCATCTTAAAAATATTACGTGTGAAATTTTAATGGTTGCATAATTCTTTTTCTACACTTCAAGACCTTTTAATTGATGTAAAACATGTCATAGTTACTAAGAACTTTTTTTAGTCACCCGCCATATTGGCCGCCATCTTGAAAATATTATTGTGGAAAATCCAAAATGTGTCCAGTTGTCTCAAATGCCGAGATGCACCTGTGGGCCGAATTTCATGTTCCTAGCTATAATAGTAGTTTATGAATTGACAAAAGTAACGGGCAAACAGACAGAGCCGTTATATAAGGTTTCTTCTTGTACTTTGTACAGAAACCTAAAAACTAGATATATTGGAAGTGACTTGAATGAGGAACTTTGATCTGTCAGATGGACTAAAGTGTCATTTGTCATGAAAGCTTTAACATGTGACTTAGCTTATCATTAATCTCATAATGATAGGACATTCAATTAGCAAGTAAGACACTAATTAGCGAAAAGCGATTTCAGTGAAGGAAAAAGCTTGCAGTTTTTAGCGACTGGGGACTCACAATACAAGCTTAAGTTATTTGTTTAAAATTTTAAAGTCAAGCATTTTACTTTCACTCAATATATAGGTACTTTCCATTGGAACAGAGCTCTGACAGAAAGAGACTAAAGCGAATCACGTGTTGGTGCCTTAACAACAATAGTGGCTGGGTAGAGGGATGGAGGGAGATGTTATTAACACCGAAGAAACGTGGTAATACGTGTTGCTAACTAATGTTACCAACTTTCTTTGATCTTTACTGACTTGTAGTAAATAATAAACTTCTTTTAGCGAATTTTCAAAGAAAATTACGCTATTGCAATGGCTTCAAAATCTTTGTAATGCGAATTTTTGAAACAATTTTCCATGGAAATCCGTTTTAGACCATTCTGAATCGATCCTTAAAATTTAACACTTTATTTTATGTATGTATGTATATATGTATATATGTATGTATACATGTGTCACTTCAGACGATATCTCCCCTTAGGATGCACTTAAAAATTTCAAACAAATTTTAAAATGTCAATAATATCAAAAGAAAGGATGAGTTCGTTGGCCAGAATTTTTGGAGTTCATTTAGAGGTCAAATTTTTACAATTTAGGGTCAAAAATAGCATAAAAACAGGATTTTTCCATTTTACCCCCCCTTTTATATGAAAATGTGATAAAAGTGTACATAACAACAATTACTGTACTCTTAAAGAGCTTTCCAACGACATGCATCTTGAAGGGTAAATACTCTTTTGACTTTTGTACCCCGTACCCTTGTGTACCAATTTGTTTTTTCACCCATGCAAATTCTAAACAAAAATTTTCCTATTTTATCATAAGCCAATAATACGCAGATTTCTTTGAAAATTCGCTCATTAAGTCATGGTGCATGACTGGACTTTTTTTTAATAACATGTTATTTTAGAAGCGTTTTCCAATTTATTTTAGGGGGGTTTTCGACCCAATTTTTCGCCCAAAATAATTTTGTAAAAAAAAAAAAAATTATTGGGCGTTTCAATATCTTCAAACCATCAAGAACACAAATCTAAAGTAAAAAAAAAAAATTCTACAGACCTTACATTTTTAAGAAGAGTCTTTGTATTTCTATTACTTTTTGCTTTATATAACAAATGTTTTGTGACATTATTCTAGAGAATTACAATATATGTGACCAAGGGGGGGGGGGGGGAATAATTTAAAAATTGAGCAAAACCTATATATATATATATATATATATATATATATATATATATATATATATATATTATTTGTCACTCTTAATTATAGATCTCTTGGGCTCTATACTCACTAAATAAAAAACATCCGTCTTCAAGGAATTAGTGATAAATGTCTGCCTTCATCTTCATCTAACAGAAAAGAGCTACATCTAATATACTAGGATACTATATCGAGTAGGATAACCCATAAGAACTCGAGAATGGAATGAAATATGGGCTAAGGTAAAAGCGAGGAATTTCTGAGAATACATAAACTACTCAACCCAAAAAAAGCAGCGTATCTAGATGGTTCAAAATCAGATTTCAGATGACATTTTTTCCGCACATGATTTATTACCTTTCAAAGTCATTATTTTATCAATTTTTAATTTAATAATAAATTTTATTTTGGAAAAAAAAGGAAAACAAAGATATGACACCAATGTACATGTTTGAACTAGTTCCTATTTTACTTTCTCATATAAAGAGAGAGTATTGTGAAATTTGATTTTGAGATATTGATGGATTTACACGTTTTGAAGTCCCCTGATTCCAAAAAAGCAGATTTTAAAAAATATTTGTCCGTCGTCTGTCTGTCTCTATCTGTCGGTGTCGTCTGTGCAGAAGCGTGGGGCCTAATCTACTAAAACCGATATTAACAAAATTTCGCAAACACCTTCTGAAAAGTCCAGTCATGCACCATGACTTAATGAGCGAATTTTCAAAGAAATCTGCGGATTATTGGCTTATGATAATATAGGAAAATTTTGGTTTAGAATTTGCATGGGTAAAAAAAAAATTGGTACACATGAATACGAGGTACAAAAGTCAAAATCGTATTTACCCTTCAAAATGCATGTCGTTGGAAAGCTCTTTACGAGTACAGTAATTGTTGTTATGTACACTTTTATCATATTTTCACATAAAAGGGGGGTAAAATGGAAAAAACGCGTTTTTTGACCCTAAATGGTCAAAATTTGACCCCTAAATGGACTCCAAAAATTCTGGCCAACGAACTCATCCTTTCTTTTGATGTTATTGATATTTTAAAATTTGTTTGAAATTTTTAAGTGCATCCTAAGGGGAGATATCGCCTGGAGTGACACATATATACATATATACATACATATATACATACATATATACATACATATATACATACATATATACATACATATATACATACATACATAAAAAAAAGTGTTAAATTTTAGGAATCGATTCAGAATGGTCTAAAACGGATTTCCATGGAAAAAATTTTCAAAAATTCGCATTACAAAAATTTTGAAGCCAATGCAATAGCGTAATTTTCTTTGAAAATTCGCTAAAATCATATACCCCGAGGCAAAATCAAGATATGAATTTTACCACTAAATTTGAAAAAAAGTTCCGACGATATTGATTAAAAAATTCTAAAATTTAGTTCATTTAAATAGGAATCTAACGATATAAGCAGTTTTCCAGGGGAAAAATTTAGTTTCTTAGAAAATGACGGGTTCGATTCCCGGAGAGAAGAAGTTATTTTTTATGAAATGTTTAATAATAATTAAATGTACCTTCGAAAACTATAATTATTTATGTAACTAGGCAGCAAAATGGAATTTTACAGACGAGTGATAAAGTTAGCCTCCGAGCCGAAGGCGAGGACAGGCTACAAAAATTAACCATTGGCCTAACTAGGGGGGTGCTAGGGTGGGCTTAGCCCACCCTAGACTAAAATTAGCCCCCTCTAGAAAAATAGAAAAGTAAAAAAAAAAATCAAGTTGGTTTTTTACGGACATTTGTACTAAAATAAATACGAAATTCATTAAAATAAATACCTACTTTCAAAAAACCTATTGACTAATCTGTACTTACTACTTTATAGTAGTAAAGTGTGCGCGAAAGGAGAACCTTAAATTTATTACTGTACCCTGTCCATGAGGGTTACATAGTTGTGTACCTCTGTTTTAGAAATGGTACTTTCTTCCTTACTGGCACACTATTTTGAACCTAAGCTCAAAACCCAATTTGTTATTTTAGGAGTGAGGTCTACAGTTCACAGAACTACTAGTATAGTAGTTAGAGAGTAGTTACATGAGTTGAGTTTAAGTCAAGTTAAGAAAAGACAAGTTTAAGTTCAACCAGGTGGTCATGTAGATATCACAATTGTGACCAATTAGTTAAAAGCTATAGTTCAATCAGATACGCTCTGGAGAGAGAAATTGAAGAAAAACTTGATAAAGACTCAGTAAAGGCCTTAGGAATATTGGCTTGTATTTCAAAACCCGAGTTTGTTAAATGCTTGTTTGTTTTTCATTGGCTTTTGTCAATTCTCAATATTCTTTCTAAGTATTTTCAATCCCCAATTTTCTTCTTTTTATTTTTTTTTTATTTTCGTATTTTTACACACATTTTTCGATACTTTTTAAAATGTACCAACATTTTTATTAGGTATAAAGAACCTCTAGAATTTTATTTTAGGGTATCGAAATTTCAAAATTTTTAATCCCGGACCCCCTGGAGGGCTTAGCCCCCCCTAGACTTTTATCCTAGATACGCCAATGAAATTAACTGCCTCGGCAGTTTATATACCCAATACCCAATTGACTGAGGCAATATACACGAGGCAGAAATGTTTCCTTTGCTGCTTTGTTGCATACAATATTTTATCTACTCACTCTATTTAGATAGACAATGGAAGCGGAAGCTTAGGTTAAAGAGTTAGTTTGAGATGAATCGTCAAAAAACTTAAACCAATACAAGTCGTGCTCCAGTGTTGCCACTTCTTACTCGAGATTAATTATTCAAAGACCTACAATTCAAATCCTTTTTCAGTTAATCATTTTTAAACTTTAAACATTTTTTTTTTTTTTTTAATAATACTTAATAATATAACATTGATTTGAAATAAAACTAAGTTAAAATAACACAAATTAAAATAAAACTGAACACAAACAAAAACAGTTGTCATAACACGCTCTGGTAAACACTGTACTTTCTCTGACTAGGCAGGGAAATATTTCCCTGACTGTTTCAATTACTTTCCTGCCTTGTTTTTAATATTTAATGACAAATCAGCGAAATAGTACTTTCCAGCCTAAAAACAGTTAATTAATGCTTAATTTTCCTGCCGTGAGTAGATAAATAAATTGAAAACACCAGACTAAGTAGTTATGAACACGCATATGAGAAAGTTTGTCTGAGTTGTCTTGAACCGATTTTTCACTTGTTTAAAAGTAAAAAATATAAATTTGCGTCTTCAAATTTAATTAACCTTGAGTTTATGAGCCCACTAAAATAAATTTAATAATTTAAATCGTCTCAGAAACTTAGTTTCATGCATTGCACATAATATGAACATGACCAAAGACCGAATTAATAAAAAAAAACTTATACTTTTTTATCAGGGGACCTAAAACGTAAACAGTTGTTATTGATACCTTCCTCTCTAGATGTACAACGTACATAGAAAGAAAAATATTATAAAACATTGATAAAAAAAATGAATAAATATTGATTATTAATAGAACAATATTTAATGAAAACAATAAAAATATTGTTTTGTTGAACAGAAATCAAAGTTAGCTTATACTTTTAGAAGCTGCATATATTTCAAACAATGTGAACTATGCTGAATGGTACATATTTAAGATTTCCTAGAGACAATGTTGACAGAATATTCATCTAATTTTTAATTTGGAGTTGGTTTGGACTGGCGCTCAAGTCTCGAGTATTTTGTAAATATTTACATGATGAGGGTATAACGGAATAAGACGAACACCATCTGATTTTCGCCAACTATTCTCATGGTTTTTTTTTCTCTGTAAATCAAATCTCTTTCTTTGATATTCTTAGCATTGTTTCAATTATTTTTTAAATAACATTTTTCCATAAGGTGGAACGAATTTTCTATAGTATTTCGAATCTCGACTGGACTATGCTTTAGAAGGTTACCAAGCTCGCAATACACTGTTATTACCAGAAATTGAGATAATGTGAAGACATTATGCCCCTTCGATTTTAATGTTTATTACATAAAGGAATATTATAACTTATATACACAAGAGTGATAATATCCCTTTGTCAAATCAGTATTAAGAATTGAATTGGTAACCGTATTCTAAAGCTGCTCCCTCAATAATTGTTCCTCCTAGAATCGACTTCAATAAAAAAACATTGGGTAAATTCAGATATGAATGGATTTTTTCATTAATAATTTTTTTGTGTAATAGTTTCTGGGGCCTACGAATTTCGTTAATTGATAAAATATGCAAGCAATACTAATACTTATCAATAAGTCTTCTTTTTGTGAAGCTTCACAAGTTACATTTTACATTTAAATTGAAATTTCATACAACATTAAAGATAAAAATAATTGAAGAAGAATTTTTTGGCGTTTATACTCTTTTAATTTACTCATTTTAAAATAATTTAAGTCCAAAAAAAATAATATTGGAACGAAGTTCCTTATGGCACATTCTGGAGCCCGGGAGTGAATCCGAAAAAAAAACGACCAAAATCACCGTCACAAAAACTAGCGTCATGAAATCTACCAATGACGTTAACTTGAGTAAAATATGACCGAGTTTGTTAAAATTTGAGTTAAATTAAATTTTGGTACACATGTTCATTTCACCAATGCCCAGACTGACTTCGTTGGACAACCTTATCCGTCCAAGTGTTCACACGCAACGCTCACGTAAACGTAAGCTTAAAATTTAAAATTGGAATCTTAAGACGGGAAAAAATTCTAACTTCATCTATTAAATGGACAAACAACTTTTTTAAATAATTTTTTTAGTAAAACGAACACCGACACTGCTATGAAGTGATAAAGATCACTAAATATTTTAAACGGATCTGAACGTTTAAAATAAAAAAAACAACGTTTTCACCGATATCTTACGTTCTAACGTAACGATTTTAATAAAACTTCTTACACATCGTTTAAAGTACAATTGAAACAGTCATATAAAATTTCAACCTGATACAAGCAGACGTTTTCAAGTAGGGATGAGATGATTAACTTTTTTCACAATATTCAATACATATTTATTGTAAGACGCTTGCTTTAATGATACAAATAATGCTTTTCTTTTAATTTTGACTTAACTCTGCTAGGTTCAAACAGTTAGTTACTTTTAATTTTGTCTCTTTTCTAACTCCACCATTTATAAAAGCACCATTTATTTATTTAAGTAGTTAGCAACGTATACGTACTTAGCAGTGTGATTTTATAATTTATATTTAATTAAAATGTAAGGAACTTTATTCTTAGCGGGTGTCCCGCGACACAACTCGTATTTTTTTATTTTTTTTTTTACTTTCTCATATAAAGAGAAAGTATTGTGATGGCGCAAAAATTCGATTTTGAGATTTTGATGGATTTACACGTTTTGAGGTCCCCTGAGTCCAAAAAAGTGGTTTTTAAAAAATGTCTGTCTGTCTGTCGTCTGTCGTCTGTCGTCTGTCGTCTGTCGTCTGTGCAGACGCCTGGAGCCTAAACTACTGGGCCGATTTTGACGAAATTTGGCATACATGTTCAGAAAAATCATACCCCGAGGCGAAATCGAGAAATGAATTTTAGCTCTAAATTTGGGGGCGCTACCCCCCAAAAACTCTGAAAAAACATGAAAAAAAATTATTTCTCGAAAACGGTTCCGACGATTTTGATTTAAAAATTCTAAAATGTAGTCCATTTGAATACGAATCCAACGATATAAGCCGTTTTCCCGGGAAAAATCTAGTTCCTTAGAAATTAGCTTAAAACGCGGACGGAGAGAGCCCGGGTTCGATTCCCCGCCCAGGAGAAGTTATTTTTATGATAAATTTTGATGAAATATTCAATAATATTTAAATGTACATTTGAAAACTAATAAATGGAAAATACTGGGTTAAGTAATTATAAACTCGTATATGAGAAAGTTTGTCTGAGTTGTCTCGGACCGATTTTTTTTTACATAATTATTTTCGCCACTTATGCAAAAGCGTCCAGGCCAAACTACTGAACCGATTATACTTAACAGATAATGACTACAAACGTACATTGAATTAAAAACTAAAATTATTAGGTAAAAACTACAATAAGCAAATTTGCTTATGAAATACAGAAAAAGGGCTTAAAATTATTAGTTGTTGGACGGACAGAAAAAAAATGAACATTTTAAATAAACTGTCTTACTTGAGTCAGGCTCTTTGGATACTAACTTTTACTTTGTGTTGAGTATAAATAAAATCTGATAAATCTTATCTGGCGTTTAAATAATTTAAATTTTCATATTTTTATAGCTGTATATAATTTATTCTGTCTCTGTCATTAAATGTTTCACAAAGAAGGAAAACATGAAGAAAATTTAACGAAAAATGTATATTATTATATCGAGAAACGTAAAATATCGAACTTCTCTAATATTGAAGACATTTTATTTTACACTTGGTAAAACACGGATTGAATAGTAAAATTAGTTTAACGATGGCTGTAAAAATGAGATTTATAATGATGTTGCAAATACTTCTAGATGATATATCGAGTTATTTCGAAGAGTTTCAACATGTATTTAAATTCTTGTAATTGTAAGAAGCGTACTAGGTTATTTTTAAGACAAAAAAGCAGTCATGAAACAATCTTGATGGTTCACATGGTTAATTATGGATCGGACAGTAACATGAGAAAGTTTCGGTGTCAGTATCGTGTAATGACTGAATTCAGTACGGGTTGAATTCGAGAATTGTGTGTGGGTAGAAAAATGACGTTTGGGACTCGGGTTCGAGACGAGACTAAAAATAATAACAAACACAGGGAGGCGTGTGGGAAAGTAAATGTAATTGGCAATGGAACTGAATAAGCAGATAAATCACTAAGGAGAAAAAATGCGGGTTACCTGAGGTGTCCAGGTGGAGGTGGCTGAAGGAGTAGCGCGACTCTGACTCTTGGAGCGGGACTTCCAGATCTTCTTGGCCACCAGCCGGCTCCCCTGCTGTACGACCGAGGTGGAGCTTCTCGACTTCTGCATTCCACCTGTGGATACAGAGGTTCTATCTTGTAGTCCGTGCAACAGATTAGACAGGAAATTCTGTCCCGAGGTGAGGAAGGATTTGGACGTGGGGGAGGTCGGAGACACGGTCTCCTCGGTTAAAGAACTACGCGAACTAACACCACTCACGATTTCCGGCTCGTATTCCATTTTTAAGTTTTTAAACGCTTCGACCCAACTTTCGTCGGTTTGCGCTCCCTTATCTAAACCGTCGTCGTCGGATATTTTGGTGATTTCCCCTTTGGCCTTGATGTTTCGAAGATTTCGATCGTAGTTTACCCTCTTGAACCTATCGATTTTATCACCGTCGGCACTTTTCTTTCGCGCCATCCTTAGATACCGTTTAATGGTATCGCTGACAGAAGGAGAGACGTCGTCGTTGTCGACCAAGCTAGACCTTCTAGGTACGCCGTCCCTAGGTGGAGATTTACTATCTTCTTCGCTTTCCTTTGCTTCTGCAATTTTTAATTTTTTAATTTCTTCTTCTAAAAGAGTTACGGATTTGACGGTTAAAGAGTCTGTTTGGGTACCGTGAGAAGAAGTCCTTTCGGGTTCTATTTCTACTGTAGGGGGAGGAGAAGTAGGGGTGTTGGACTCGGTAGTAGAGGAATCTTCTTCGGCCATGTCCGAAAGGTGCCTGCCCCAGTTGTAATGTTTACTTCGTCGAAGCTTATTGGAATCACCTTGACTACTGTATCCACTATATCCACTGGATCCCTCGCCGGCCTTGCTCAGTCCGGATAATCTAGGGATATCTCGAACAGAGTCGTCTTTGTGATAAGTGCCCTTCCAACTTTTCCTCCCTGAAGCAGAGCCCCTGCTTCCGGCCATGAAACCTCTAGATTGTCTCAACTCAAAATAGAGCTTTTCTAATTTCTTTCTATCGGTTAATAAATCACCTATAACTTTCTCTCTGCTACTACTTTTAGAGAAATACCTTCTGAGGGTATCCAGCAGGCTGATTTCCGCGTGGTCTCCTTCGAACTGTACGGCTTTTCTTCTCTCCTCCATTCTTGTTCTCTCGACGGCAGCCAAATGCCGTTGCAGTTTTTCAAGAAGCTCTTCATGGTCTAGGGATTTTCCCTGATACAAAATTTTTTGAATAGTGTCTATAAGAAGATTTTCGTTAATTTCACTTTCCGACGGGGGAGAGGTCGTGTCCTGCTTACCGAAGAAAAACTCTCTTTTCATACGCTGGAGGTCAAACTTTCCGGAAGGTCCAGGTTGTAGCTCGAACCTTTCAGGTCGTTCCGGGGGAGTTTCCGCTTCGTCGGCCGAACTCGCTTTGTCTCTACAACTCCCGCCCTTCTTCCTGTTCCTCCGGCGCCTGAAACCCAAAGCGCCGGGATAAGATTGCTTCCTCCATAAAAGAAACTTGGGCTCTTTCTGGCACACTTCCTGAAAATAAGCCTCGATCTTAGGTAAATCTTCCGCTTTGTTGATACCTTCCGGAACAAGCTTGCGGCCGGCATCGGCCATATACCTCCACGTCTTCCTGGTCAACAACCATCTCTCCTTCTTCTTTTCGGCCCTTTTCCTCTCCCTAGAAAGCTTGCCCATGGCTGTCCTAGGCCCGGTGGCGTCCATGGCTGCGGCGCCGCGCGCCCTACCTCACCGCCACATCCCGCCCCGCGCCTTCGCCACACACTGACCGCGTCCTCACTCCCTCTCCGACCCCCTTCCATACCCCCTGCCAAAATTTCAGCCCCCCGCCGCAGCTTTGTTTTTAAATCGTACATTCCTACCCGCTCGGGGCGCGCGAGCTATTTTTACACTTATAACCGGCCGGTGGGAAAGAGTGGGAGAAGGGGTGGCTTCCCACAATCAAGCTCTTATATAAAATATACGAGTATGGGGCGGAGATAGCTGTATATCTAAGAGTATATATTTTGCTGTCAGTAGGGAGGCTGCTTACTATTAATAAAATCTCTACCTGGATTGCCTGACCACATTAGGGACCTCACCTGGTCAGCACCGTACACTTCAAACAACAAGTCGTCGGACTTTGTTTACTAACTTCATAACCTCTACAGCACGGCACTTGTTTTAATTAGATATACAGACATACAAAACTGAATACAATCAATAACAAGACATCATTAATATGCATATTAACCATTCACATAAATACCACATACTATGGAAATAAATCTATTAACGTAGTTTTACAACTAATTAAACTAAAAAACAGAAATAGACGACTATAATATGCTTTGAATATATTTGGCCTCCACAAATCAATAAATATTTAAAAATATTCACTTTTATATACATACAGCTATATGTATATTTATTTATAATTTATACAAATAAACTTTTCCCCTTGAAAACTGTTTGGCTTCCACAACTAATGTACAATTCCTTATTATTTTTAAAAAGTACATAAAATATATATAAAAAAAAAATTATATATATATATATATATATATATATATATATATATATATATATATATATATATATATATATATATATATATATATATATAAAAGTACATAACAAATATTGACGAGGCTTTACAAAGAAATAGTGACTGTTTCATTTATCAACCTCATGTTGATAATATTATTGGTCAAATATATGTGTTCATGTTGAATCAAAGTTCAATGACCTCTTTCATTGACACTTTCCTAAATTTCATTAAGTATTAAGTGAAAATTTTCCATGATAACAATATAAATTATGTATATTAATCAAAAAAGAAAAAATAATATTATGTATATTATTAAAAATTATTTTTGTGAAATCGTTTATAAACTATAAAAAAAAATGTTACGTTAGCGGCTGTAGTTGCCATGGCCTAATAAATTCGAATCTATAATAAAATTGTATATTTTGTGGGAATATAGCTTTTGTTAGTTAGCGTAATGGATAAGGACACGAGAAGTCGAGCAGATATAAACTAAGAGATGTAAAATATTTCGTATATTTACGTGTGGTTGAGATAAGATGCAGACACCCTGAGGAGAAATAACCCAGGTCCACAGATCTATAGAAACAATCTAGACGGGAAAATCAGCCAGTAGAGTCATGCTTTAAGTCCACTGCCACGTGACAATTTATCATTTTATTTAACAATATTGTCTACTAACTGTTAACAATTTGACCTTTAAAAATATATAAGAAAAACTGATAATGACCTAGACATTAGATAATAATCAAAGATACCCCAAAAAAAAATTGGTCCGAGACAACTCAGACAAACTTACTCATATACGAGTTCATAATTACTTAGCCCAGTGTTTTCCATTTATTAGTTTTCGTATGTACCTTGAATTATTATTTAACATTACATCAAAATTTATCATAAAAATAACTTCTTCTGGGCGGGGAATCGAACCCGGCTTCTTTCCGTCCGCGTTTAAAGCTATTTTCTCAGGAACTAGATTTTTCCCGGGAAAACAGCTTATATCGTTAGATTCGTATTTAAATAGGTTATCATTTATAATCAAAATAGTTGGAACCGTTTTCGAGAAAAACTTATTTTCCACGTTATTTCAGAGTTTTTTGGGGATAGCGCCCCCAAAATTGGAGCTAAAATAAATTTATCCATTTTGCCTAGAGGTATGACTTTTTCTAAACATGTATGCCAAAATTCGTCAAAATCTACCCAGTAGTTTAGGCTCCCTCCAACGTCTGCACAAACAGAAGACAGACAGATATTTTTTAAAAACCACTTTTTTAGACTCAGGGGACCTCAAAACGTGTAAATTCGTCATAATCTCAAAATCGAATTTTCGGCCACCACAATACTTTCTCTTTATATGAGAAAGTAAAAATAAACAAGTTGAACTGATTTTTCTCATATACAAATTTATAATTACTGGTCCGGTGTTTTCTATTCATTACCAGTTTCGAGTTTCTTGGTTACAATTAATTATTATAGTTAATTTAATCAAAATTTACCATAAAAATAACTCTAGCCTGGCGGGGAATCGAACCCGGTCTCTCTAATCCGCGTTTAAACACTCAGGAATTTTAATAGGTATTTTTTCGGGAAAACAACATAAAATGGTTAGATTCGTATTCAAATTAACTAAATTTTAGTTGTTTTTTATTTTTTTGTTTCCTTTTCATCAGTATCATCTGAACCGTTTGCGAGAAATAAGTTTCGAAATTTTCGGAGAATAGCACCCTAAAATGCAGAACAAAAAAATATTTTTCTCTACGCGTCAGGTGACAACAAAAAATGATATGTGAGAGAGAAAAAATTTAGGGAACATTTTATCAAAATTTATCATAAAAATAACTTCTCTTCAGCGGGGAATCGAACCTGGCTTCCCTCCGTCCACGTGTGTCCAAGCTATTTTCTCAGGAACTAGATTTTTCCCGGGAAAACGGCTTATATCGTTAGATTCGTATTTAAATAGACTACATTTTAAATTTTTTAAAATCAAAATCGTTAGAACCGTGTTCGATAAATTTTTTTTTTCACGTTATTTCATAGTTTTTGGGGGTAGCGCCCTCAAATTGAAAGATACAATTAATTTCTCGATTTTGCCACGGTGTTTGATTATTCTGAATCTAATACTCCTAATTTCATCAAAATCGGTCCGGTAGTTAAGGCTCTCCCTGTCTTCACAGACGATAAACATACATTTTCAAGAAACACTTTTTTTAGACATAAAATATGTAAAGCTATCAAAATCTAAAAAATTAAATTTGTTTAACAATAATAAATTTATAATGATTTATTTTTTCATACACGATCAAACATTTTGCGCTAACCTGATGTCGGGCAAATTTAGGCCATACACGTCAAACATCATGTTTGCGCAAACATTTTGACCGTGTATGAGGGCCTTAAGAGAGAGTAATGATTATTTATAAAATTTCAATTAAGAGTCAAAAATTCCAGTCATGCACCATGACTTCATGAGCGAATATTCAAAGAAATCTGGGTATTATTGGCATATGATGATAAAGGAAAATTTTGGTTTAGAATTTGCATGCGGGTGAAAAAAAAATATTGGTACACAGGGGTACGAGGTACAAAAGTCAAAATTGTATTTACCCTTCAAGATGCATGTCGTTGGAAAGCTCTTTAAGAGTACGGTAATTGTTGTTATGTACACTTTTAGCATATTTTCATATAAAAGGGGGGTAAAATGGAAAAAACCGGTTTTTATGCTATTTTTGACCCTAAATTGTAAAAATTTGACCCCTAAATGAACTCCAAAAATTCTGGCCAACGAACTCATCCTTTCTTTTGATATTATTGACATTTTAAAAATTTGTTTGAAATTTTTAAGTGCATCCTAAGGGGAGATATCGTCTGGAGTGACACATATATACATACATACATAAAAAAGTGTTAAATTTTAGGAATCGATTCAGAATGGTCTAAAACGGATTTGCATGGAATTTTTTTTTAAAAATTCGCATTACAAAAATTTTGAAGCTATTGCAATAGCGTAATTTTCTTTGAAAATTCGCTAAAAGATACATTTTTCTGTCACTACATAATATTAATAACTTTTACTGTCAATCTACAATAATAATGATAAATTTTACTGTCAATCTACAATAATAATAATACATTTTACTGAATTAATTCAGATGTCAACAATATTATATAGAAATATATATACCTGCAATATTTAATATTACAAATTAAGTTATGAAGAGAGTAAAACAAATCCTATTAAAGTTATCCTATTAAGATCATATCGTAGGCACTGCTAATAGAAGGAGCACAATGAACGTGAAAGTTGTTCCTGGGGTCAGCAGGCCCTGATTTACCAATGTAAATGGGCAGACTGTGCAATTGCCAAGGGCGGAAATTTTTGGATATATATATTTTTATTATTATTATTTCCAGAACAACGGTAAAAAAAACCTGGAACGACACAACTAACTTGAGTACGCCACACATTTTTCCGAAGTTACCGAGTTTGCTAATAAAAAATCAATAAAAAGGTCCATGTAGTTATGTTAACTAACTGTTGTTCTATATTTTGGTAATCTGCTCTTTAATACCCTACTCAACATTTAAAAAAAAATAGACTGCCAATTAGTGTGGCACATAGCTTCCTCGCATCCTATAATGTACTTTATTGTTATAATGTTTATTGTGTAAAAACTATTAATAGTTTTTAGCGATCTTTAACAGTTCATAGCGGTGTCACTGTTGGTTTTACTGAAAAATTATATTTGAAAAAAATGTTTGTCCCATTAAATAGATGAAGTTAGATTTTTTTCCCGACCTAAAATTCCAATTTTAAATTTGAAGTTCACGTTTACGAGAGCGTTGCTCGTGAACGCTTCGACGGACAACGTTGTCCAACGAACTCGTCCTGGGCATTGGTAAAATGAACATGTCTACCAAATTTCATCAAAATCGGTCGACATTTACTCAAGTTATCGTCGCACGTTTCATTATTCGCGGACACACAGACCGACAGACAGACAGACAGACAGACACGAGACCAAAAATGTTCCCTGATGTCAGAAACGGATTTCTGTCTTGGAATTTTTAAAATCGGAGGCATAAAAGTTTTTCGTTCTCAAAAGTGAACACAATGCTTCCGTTACCTTCGGTAAGCTCGGAAGCAAAAAATAAAAACAGGTGACATGAATTATCCGACATTTTGGTTTTCAACGGCAGATAATTTTTAAGTTCGCTATATTTTTCATGTGTGCGTGTCAAAAAGATCTTTAATATATCATAAAGGTTAATTTTTTAACTCTTTTGATTCAAAATTTATTGGAACCTTAGAGAGTGACAGCCAGACACAGAGACGTGTAATGAGGGTTTTTTTTGGTTCCACTAACGAAACCCTAAAAAAAAGTCGTCTCGCCACTCAAGGTAACTAATTACAATTACAATAACAACTATGTAATTATAGTAAGTGATAAATGTTATTCACTTATATGATCAAGGAAATAGCGTGTAAAAAGTGTTACTAACATCAAGCTAGAATCTTGGGTACATGTTAATATTATAAATTATATAGTGCCTTTTAAGAATATGTGGTCCGCAAAATTTGTCTGCGGGAAATAGCTTGGCAATAGTTATTTGAAAATAAAATAACAGGTCAAGTGTGTGCTAGTCAGCACACAGCGAGGGTCCGTAGGCCACACTATATAGTGTTTAACTGTAAAGTGTATAAACAGTGTAAAATGCTAAAAAGCTTACTTTGAACCATTCTAAGGGTCTGATATTCTCAAAACACACTCTGATAAAGTATTTTTTTGCCACTGAACCGGACTAAAACCATATAAATACATCAAAATGACCATAATTATAAAAAAAAACGTATTTTGTCAATAAAAAATAAAATAATATTTTTTTCGAAATTTCCAAAAAGTGGTAACTTTACTTTTGGTCGAAGAATGTTCAGGATTTTTTTCAGATTTTTTGCACTTCACATAAGTGAGATAGAGGGGGGAGGGGACACGTTTCACACCCACTTCAAACTTGCCTGCGCTCGCCCTATCAAAGTTATAAAATAAGAATTATAAATTTTTGTAATCAGCTCGACGTACCCTTTCATATGATACCCCTCACGGTGTCGAAAAAAAAATAAAAAAAATTTAACCCTTAAGTTTTTTTAACCTAATTTTTTTGAGAAATATTTTTTTTAAGTCGCTATATTTTTAAAATATGTGGGCAGGTACAAGACACATACATGCCAAATTTGAAAGTGATCGGACGAAAGGTGTAGCCGTGAGAGCACGCGAGAGGACGGACGGACAGACACACGCAGGAAAATATAAGAGTCCTTGGTTTTGCCTACGGACCCTAAAAAATAAATAAATAAATAAAAAACGGTGGAGAGCGGCCCTGTCCTGCACATTCTGGTGGACAATGTGATTTATATGATCCTAAGTACAAAATTCATTAGTAGATGTAAAATTAAGTTTATGTTAGTTTGTCACTCAATGGTTGAACTGATTTATAGTAATATTTGAATAACTATGCTATCATGTAAAAAAAATGACATCAACTTGATTTTTGCTCTACTAACTAATTTTGTACTAATTACCATGAAAATCACATTGCCCATCAAAATAGGTAAGACGCACGGCCCCTTTCCACCGGTTTGTTCTTTTTGAATTGCCAAGCTATGTCCCGCAGACGAACTGAGCCGACCACATAGTCTTAAAAGGCACTAAAAGATTAAAATGTACACAAAAGTCAAGCTTCATGTTAGTTGGACTATGATCTCCTGGACTATTAACCCTCTGGCCGGAACATGATTTCCACCCGAAGTTACGAAATATCGGTATTTTATACCGACACCATACGTCGCGTCAGAGAGGTTACGTAAAAGTGACAAAGGTTGCTGTGAAGTCATGCGCCCTCCACGATTTTTCGTCAGGTTATCTTTTCTGGCTCATAACAAACCATTGTTTACTAGAGTTCTGTGAGCATTTTATAGTTTTCTCCTCTTTTCATTCTATTAAAAGCTTTTTTAACCGTTTTTAACCTTAACATATATTAGTAACATCATTAATAAGCCAACAAATGTATACATTATAGGTGATAAAACAAATAATTCTCACAAATAACTCAAATAAGATGTAAAATAACTTACTCACAGATGTGCTCTTTTTACTCTATTAAAAGCTTTTTTTAACTGTTTTTAACCTTATCATATATCAGTAACATCATTAATAAGCCAATAAATGTATACATTTTAGATGATAAAACAAATAATTCTCACAAATAACTCAAAGAAGATGTAAAATAACTTACTCACAGATGTGCTCTTTTTTACTCTATTAAAAGCTTTTTTAACTGTTTTTAACCTTATCATGTATCAGTAACATCATTAATAAGCCAATAAATGTATACATTATAGATGATAAAACAAATAATTGATTAAAAAATAATAATAAAATAAAATAGCACTGATAAAACTCAGTCGTATATCCAATGTTATGAGCCAGCTGACCTAACAACACACACTTTTTTACGTAAGTGACGTCACACTTCCCCGGCGTATATTGAAGCTTAATTATTGAAAAACAATGTTGCCAATAACCTTTCACTTGTTATCTCTTATCTCCAATAATTTCAATACTGTCTTGTATGTGAACTTTATTGTTAGTTTAAATAATTCAGTTGCAAGTTCTATAAGACTGTTAATAAAAAAGTATTATTTTTATTTGTTGGTTGATCTTTTTTAATACGGCCTTTTGCCAAGTAATGGGTCATCCAACTACGTGAGAGGGAGTCTCTCCAAGCTCCAAGGACATTTTTGTATTTATCAATTAAATACATTCTTCCCATGTCTCCTTAAAAGATACATTTTATTTTAATATTATTATTTCAAAATAACAAAATTTGATCTTTTTAAATACACAGAAACTACTATAGTGTAGTAAACTATACTTTAATATGAAAAATAATGTACATTTTTATCTGAACAAAAACATAAGAATAAGTGTTAGAATTAATAAAGTGTCAGTGGTGTTAGTTATCTGTCAGATACATCAAGTTTCACCCCTGAATTTTGTTGATCGTATCTGATCTAGATGGCTCCTCCATATTAGTCCTACCTCCCCGTCTATTTTAACCAAGCAGTGATGAGAACCCTAGCACTGCATCAAATTTCTGTTTTTCCCAGATAATTTCGAACCTGCACGTCTCCCACATCGAATTTCCCCTATAAAGTGTGACTGGAGTTATATGTGAAAAATTTAAGTAGGTTGTTCTACGTCTTATGGGCCACAAAAAACGCTATATAAACCATGGGTCAAATCTTAACCGTTTTCCCGCAAGGTCAAATTTTATGATTTTTTTAAGATTACATACCTTTTCTTATAAAAACACTTATTGCTCTAAAAGTATAAAAGCTAGAACTAAATGTTTGGTATCGTTGTAAAGCTGATAAAATTTCCAATAAGAAAAGTGTAATTTTAATTTTCATCCCCTCAAATTACATGACAAACAATGTATACAAATTTTATATCTAAGAAAAAAATTAGAAAATGAATTGCTTTGCGGTTCTATAACTTGGTAAAGAACCGAGATTAAACTTTTCGAACTTCAGGAAAAACTTCCTAATTTACTAACGTTTCGATCGAAATTAATATTTTTACCCACTCATTAGGCGGAATTTTTATTTAACTTCGTTGAAAGTAAAAAAGAAACGTGTTTATTGTTGCAATTCTTGACTTGCAGGTGAATAAATAATTTAAAACAAGCAAGGTTGGTTTAGTATACTCATCTTTGTGTCAACAATAGCAACAATAAACATGTTTCTTTTTCACTTTCAACGAAGTTAACTAAAAATTCCGCCTTATGAATGGATAATAATATTAATATCGATCGAAACGTTAGTAAATAAGGATGTTTTTCAAGAAGTCCGAAAAGTTTGAGCTTGGTTCTTTACCAAGATATGGGACCTCAAAAAAAACAATTAAATTTTGTTTCTTAAAAATAAAATTTTTGTCATATAATTTGAAGGCATGAAATATAAAATTACATTTTTCTTATAGGAAATTGTGCCAGCTTTACAACGGTGCCAAACATTTTATTCTAGCTTTTATACTTTTGGTGCAATAAGCATTTTTATGAGCAAAGGTATGTAATCTTAAAAAAATCATGAATTTTGATTTTGTGGGAGAACGGTTAAGACTTGACACATGGCTTATATAGTGTTTTTATAGGCCTTGAGGCGTAGAACAACCTACTTCATTTTTTCACATATATCGCCAGTCACCCTGTATACTTCTTATCCTCTCCCCGGCTAATTCGTGTTGTACGTGCCAGAGAAATTTCCTAAAGGGTGGTTAGAGTTGGTTAGTGATTGTTAGAAGTGGTTAGAGGTGATTACAGGTGGTTAGAGGTGGTTAGAAGTGGTTAGAGATGGTTAGTGATTGTTAGAGGTGGTTTCAGGTGGCTAGAGGTGGTTACAGGTGGCTGGAGGTGGTTAGAGGTGGTTAGTGGTAGTTAGAGGTGGTTAAAGGTGGTTAGAGGAGGCTCTAAATTTTGGCCTGGCACGTACAATACGAATTTTCCCCCCTCCCTAGGGTGGGTCGATTTTTTTTTTTTTTAATTCTAAAACATGTAGAGATTAAAATTTGTTACTATGCTAGAAACAAAAGATCCCAAAAGTTGGACAAATTTGAACAACTCTTAGGTCGCACCCCGTCTCTTTGAAATTTGATGCACGGTAATTTCTTATACGATATTGTGGCATTTCGTATTATTTTTTGGTGTTAATATATATTATGAGTGTAGTTTCACTGTTAAATACATTTTATAGACTTTTAGCGCTTGTGGATACTACATAGTTTAAGTAATTAAGTTGCTTAGTTTATCTGGTAAGTGATGACATATATAATTATTTCGAAAAAATTCGTAAAAAAAAAAAAAAAATCCGCCGAAGCTAAATGCCAAGTTTAGGTAAAAGAAACATAATGTATTCCTTATTTTTAGTGTATTTCGTAATCGTTATGTTATGTGTAGCTTATAAAAAATCTAAAAATTTAATTAAAATTGTGATATTAGTATTTTTTAATGAAATTACATATATAGTTATTAAGTGGAAGCAAGCAATAGTATGCCAAAAGTAATAGAATGCCTCAATGCTAAACCCAATACCATTTAACTTATTATGTTTATGTTATAGAAAAACTAATAACATATATTTAACTAAAAAAAAACGTGAAAATAATTATTTCTCGAAAACGGTTCCGACGATTTTGATTAAAAAAAAATCTAAAATGTACTCCATTTAAATACGAATCTATCGATACAAGCCGTTTTCCCGAGAATAATCTAGTTCCTGTGAAAATAGCTTTAAACGCGGACGAAGAAAGGCCGGGTTCGATTCCACGCTGAGGAGAAGTTATTTTTATGATGCATTTTGATGAAATGTTCAATAATAATTAAATGTATCTTCAAAAACACGAAAACTAATAAATGGAAAACACTAGCCATTAGTGTCTAATTAGTTTAATAATTATTGTTTCCCTGTTTCTTTTTTTTTTTTAAATCTGTCAAATTTGTTTTGATTTGAAACAACACCCGTTCAAATTAATCTGGGGCTATCAGCGAGTTACTTTCGATAAACTATAAAAGTTTGTGTTCGGAAAAAGTTGTGTTTCTATAAAAGGTTGTGCGGAAGCATTGTGTTCACTTTTGAGAACGAAAAACTTTTATGCCTCCGATTTTAAAAATTCCAAGACAGAAATTCGTTTCAGACATCAGGGAACATTTTTGGTCTCGAGTCTGTGTGTCTGTCTGTCGGTCTGTGTCCGCGAATTCTAAAAAGTGTGACAATAACTTGAGTAAATGTCGTCCGATTTTGATGAAATTTGGTAGACATGTTCATTTTACCAATGCCAAGGACGAATTCGTTAGACAACGTTATCCGTTCAAGCGTTCACGCTCAACGCTCGCGTAAACGTGAACTTCAAATTGAAAATTGGAATCTTAGGTCGGGGAAAAAATCAAACTTCATCTATTCAATGAGACAAACATTTTTTTAATTACAATTTTTTAGTAAAACCAACAGCGACACCGCTATGAAGTGTTAAAGATCGCTAAAACAATTTATCGTTTTTACACAATAAACAATATAACAATAAAAATAAAGTAATATAACAATGATGTTAATATAACAATAAAGTACATGTTAGGATGCGAGGAAGCTATGTGCCACACTAATTGGCAGTCTATTTTCCTCTTTTATAAAAAAAAATCCCAAAATAATAAGAATGAAAGTATAAATTGAGATGTATTTAATGTGTGGAGACAGTAAAAATTAATTTGGGCTAATTGTGACCTATTATCAAAATTTCATTGAAATCGGACGAGTAGTTTTTAAGTTATGTAGGTGCGCAAAATTGTTGAATTGAGACCAAAAATTTTCCGATATCTGTAACAGAATTCTGCCTTTTGGACAGAATTCTGAATTTGGACACGTAAAATTTTCGTTACCTTCAGTAAGCTCGGGAGCAATTATAAATAGTAATGATGATGTATTTATTTACTTAAAATTTGTTATTTTTTCTTACTAATATTGTCAGTGTAACCTTAATCATAGAATGTTATTTTAATAATAATAATTGTAGCACGTATTTAAGCGAATGTCACGTTACATCACGTAAATGTAATTAACGTTGAACGAAAGGGTTCATGGTGGGAGGGCTCGCGGACGCAGATTGTAAGCGAGGACGTTTGTCTAACCGTGCGCCAAGCCGACCCCCCCCCCCCCCCCCCCCCCCCCCCTCAGCGCGTTATTATTTCAGAAAAGTGTTAATAAATATAAGTGGCTGGGTATTCTCGGGTAGAGTGGGAAGGCAAACGAAAATAGGCTTGTTAAGAAAAAAAAAACACGCTGAAAACTCAGGACCGAAATAAAAAAAGATACGAGGAATCTATTTCTAGACATAGAGCATTACGTGAACACTTGTCTGCCATCTAGCGGTGGTCTAGTGAAACAGAAGTTGTTTCTCGAGAATCCGCTAGAATGCGTTAGCATTGACTAATTCAAACCATTAATACTCTTTTACTGTACTTCTATTGTTTGTATGTTTTCAAGTAATATTAGCCAAAAAAAAATCAATTAAAATCTTCAAAGGCAAGAATATTTACATTTTTGTATTAGTGGTGAGGAGTGTTTATTAAAATAATAGATTATACTATATCCGCTGAACATATAAGTAAAATTTGATTGTTTTAGGTTTTATTAAGCTATTATTTATCTCAATTCTGATTATGTATCAGCAAGTTCAAGTTTTCATTGAAACAAAATGTAAAAAAATGAATCTTAATTTAGACTTTTAAACTGAAATAGGCTAAACCATAAAACAAAAGACAGTCAAGCCTTTGATCTTGATAGAAGTGGATATAGAACACTTCAGATTATTATTCGCAACTAAAATTAGTTCGCTTAGACAAGAGCCAAAAACGCGTTTAAGGCTTTTATTTAGAACTGCAGACGAAAAAGTGTATTCAAATTATGTAGAGCTCTAATATTCAAACCTGTGCACTTCTTTGGATTTTGGATTGTTACTCCCCTCATAAAAAATACAGAGGGGAGTAACATTCTAATGAAGGTGTGCAGAATGTTATTATTTAGACTGTTACTCCCCTAATAAAAACAGAAGTTTTATATTCCTTTGTCCCAAAGTACATTGGACTTAACATCCCATTTCCTAATAGTTATTTAATCAGTGTCATATACATTCTAAAAAAAAACATAGGGGAGTAACAACCTAAAGAAGTACCCAAACCTGCATTAAGAAAAATACTCTGCCAATTAGTGTGGCACATAGCTTCTTCGCGTCCTATTTCGTAAAATTTAACGATGTTATGATTTTAAAACCCGTTACTATCCAATTAATTTCATTTTTTCCACGTTTTTTTTAAATCTGTAAAAATGTTTTGATATTTTCCATGTATTAAAGCCTCAATTTAGCAAAATTGAAAGTACGCCGACGGTTGAAATTAATCCGGGCCTATCTGCAGGCTACTTTTGACGAACAATCAAAATTTTATAAAAATCAGATTAGTGCTTTTGAAAATATAGGTGTAAATAAATGTATGTTTGTACGTATGTATAAGTGTATCAAATGAGCGCAGAAGGTTGAAACTTATATGGGATCAACAATGGGCTAATTATGACCTACCATACAAAGTTCAATAAAATCGGACGAGTAGTTTTTCTGATATTTTGGTTCGCAAAAATTGAGCGACAGACCGACAAATAGACACGGAACCAAAAATGTTCCCTGATGTCTGAAACGGATTCCTGTCTTGGGATTTTTGAAATCGGGGACCTACAAATTTTTCGCTTTTCGGAACGATCTCATAGCTTCCGTTACCTTCGGTAAGCTCGGAAGCAAAATTATTTAACCAATGACTTTTCTATAATGAGGAGCTCTTTAGAGGGAGCGGTGACGACCAAAAGCAGAGCGGAGCTGAGTCAAGACGCAAACAGAAGCTTTGAAACGCCATCGTCGACACACACTGGATAAAAACCTTTTGATAAGGACAGGTGTTTAATATACTTGTGTAATGGAGTAGTGCTAAAATAATGGTGGAGTAGAAGATGGTCAAAAACAGCCAATATAGAGGAAAATTAAAAATCGTCTTTCCACGTAAACTATTTTATCTACGATTGATACGAAATATAATCATTGAATCTCTGTTTAGATGCGTAGAAAGTGATTATTTACGTACTTGAATTCATTGTGCTTGCGCGTTTTTATAATTCCTCTTTTTTCCGCCCTCGGGCGGTAAAAAAGAAGAATTCTTCAATTTTACCCAGGATTAGCGAGTTTGTTTACACCTAACGAAACTAATTTGCTGTTTGTTTAATTAAATTAACTGTTTATATCGGGTTTTTAATGAAAAACAATGAGTGATTTAAGTGATTATGACGAAAATGAGGAGAATAATACGCCTCCCGAAATAATTAATTCGGCACAAAATACAATTAATGCTAATGAATTAATGCCATCTTTATCAAAAGAGAAATACGAACTTACATAAAGGAAGTTTAATAAAAAAAAAAATCTGTATTTATTATTAAAATCCAACAATCGCAGATAAAGTACTGTATTAAACTCGTGCGAAAACGGCATTTTGCTTTGCTCGTGTGATTTTACTACTCGCGCTGTCGCTCGGGTGCAAACTCCACACTCGCATGCAAAATGCTACTTTCTGCACTAGACGCGTAATGTACAATAATAGTCAAAGCAGCTTTCAGCCTTCATAAGGCCATCATCAGTACCGAAATACAGAAGAAATTGTTACATTATTAACTGTTATAATAATGTTACATTGTAACATTATTATAAAAAGTGTTACATTATTACAGTAAATAAAAGAAAGGTGGGCATATTCATGTCAGAGATCGACATAAGATTCCACATCGACATAAGACTCAATTTCTTCCGTATTTCGGCACTAATTATGTCCTTATGAAGACTGAAAAGCTGCTTTGGCTAGTAAAAAGTTTAATTTAAGTGGAGTGACAATTTTTATTTTTCCTTAAAATTACCCCCCGTATCTATCAGCCTATTTTACTACGTTATTTATTAGCTTGCTTTCTTGTTTGTTTGTTTGTTTGTCCGGTACAAATCTGGCAATCGTTTCCTAACTAACTTCCCGAATAGCTAGACATTTGAAACTTTTAGCATAGCTCAGAACACGATTACAATGCATTATTTTAATACGTTTAGCCATCTTTCAGCAGAATTTAATTGGTTTTCAGCAAATGTTGCTGTACGGAATGTTAGTTCGGAAAAAATCCGCGTTATTTTATTTGTTTTGCCATATCCAATATTTACGCTATCTTCATTTTGACGAGTCTCAAATGTGTGATGGATAAACATTGAATGACAGCAAAGCAGGAAATATCGATTATATTATTTATATTATTTCAAATATATCGATGGCACGGTTTAGATTTGGTGTTGGGGAGATCCGTTGTACAAAGATTTGTCCTTTTATAGGTTTAAGATCAGCTCTCTATGGTTGTCATTTATGTGAAGTAAATAAATTCGGAACTTTTTTTTTTTCACTAACATTATATATTATATAACAATAACAATTATATTATCAACATTACATACGATTCAACAGAAAATTTAAAAACGTAGTATATAAAAAGTTATTTTTATCTTGAAATTATAGATGTTTAGAAGCTCAAAATCTGATGAAAGTGCAATGTAGCGATCGCTTTTAAAAGCCACCCAAACTTTTAACCAATAGTAACTTTTGTCAGGCCTAAGGGCTATTTCAGGGCAATCGGAAAATGTTTCGATATTCTACGAATTCATTTGAAAACTCAGCAAAATGGGTTAATGAACTCACATCTTTATGATTTTCCCTAGCAGCACAACTAATGCACATGTAAGGAATGATTTTTGTACCAAGTTTCAACTCTCCAGCTTAAAAACTGTAGGAGTTATACGTGACACAGACAGACACACTAGCAGATAGACAATCATCCAGCCTAAAACCACTAAAATCGTCTTGAAAACACCCATAACGGATAATTCCATTGTAATCTCAGTTTCGGATTGTTTGGTTGAAAACAATACTTTTTCTTTTAAGGTATAAGGGAAAGTAAAATCATATAATAGAAATAGTATTTATCTCTTGGTCTAACGTGATAATACCATGGATAGAAGTAATAAAAGATTGCTAATAACTCGTAATCAACAACTATTAGGACTTATCTGTTTGATATGTGAAATGAGTTTAAGGTAGGAAAGTTTTGAAACAATTATTGTTGACGCAAAGATGGCTAGAAAGGCAATCTCTTCTAAAGTAATTACTTTAATCAAGTGTTGAGTCTCAGATCTCTAAAAAGCCTCATTATTCTCATTAACTAGCTTTCGGTCCCGGGATTCACCCTAGTATCCTAGGCTTACTGCCGATACGCTATAATCCTGTTCTAATCTATTATTAAAAAAAATCAGGCTTGAAAATGTCCCAAAAGAGGGACAAAATATTGCAAAAAACAGTGTGTTTTAAAAAAAAAAAAAAAAACTCCCCTGAAGACACTCTTTTTATAAAACATCATTAGAATTTAAAGGGGACAGCAACAAAATATGAATAATCCTAAGGTTTACTGTCGATACACTATAATCCTAAGGTTTACTGTCGATGCATTAGAATCCTACAAGCTAACTGCCGGTACAATGGTATCCCAAGGCTTACTGTCGATACACTAAAATCCTAAGGCTTACTGCCAATACACTGGTATCCCAAGGTTTACTGTCGATGCAATAGAATCCTAAGGCTTACTGCCGATACACTGGTATCCCAAGGTTTACTGTCGATGCACTAGAATCCTACAAGCTAACTGGCGGTACAATGGTATCCCAAGGCTTACTGTCGATGCACTAGAATCCTACAAGCTAACTGCCGATACACTGGTATCCTAAATCATAAGGCTTACTGTTGATGCACTAATATTCTAGGCTTACTGTCGATGCACTAGAATCCTACAAGCTAACTGCCGATACACTGGTATCCTAAATCATAAGGCTTACTGTTGATGCACTAATATTCTAGGCTTACTGTCGATACACTATAATCCTAAGGTTTACTACAGTCGATGCACTAGAATCCTAAGGTTTACTACAGTCGATGCACTAGAATGCTAAGGCTTACTGAGGATGCACTAGTAGTAATAATATATATTTGTTTTAAAACATACGTTTTCTACAAAGAGTGGTTACAAACAAAAAGAAAAGCCCAAAAAAGTGGTTTTTAAAAAATGTCGTCTGTGCTGACGCGTGGAGCTGAGCTAAAACTACTGGACCGATTTTGACGAAATTTGGCATACATAATTTTCAGAAAAATCAAACCCCGAGGAGAGTAATTTTCGAAAAATTAATTTTGCCTTAAAATTTGAATGCGATATTCACAAAAATATTAGAAAAAAGTGGAAAAATAAAATTCTCAAAAATGGTTCCGACGATATTGATTAAAAAATTCCAAAATGTAGTCCATATAAATAAGAATCTATCGATATAAAAATTTAATTTATGAGAAAATAGCTCTAACTGAGGTCGGTGTGAGAGCGAGTTCGAATCCCCGCAGGGAAAAAGTTATTTTTATGGTAGTTTGATAAAAAAAAAAAAAAAAATATGTGTAAGGCTCTCACGCATTAGAAGTGAAACTTAAGTCTAGAATGCATTGCTCTCTTTCATTTTTTGACTAATTTATTATTTCAGTATTAAGAAATGATTATGGGAAATTTAATCTAAAAAATAATTGCTACGCTAAGGCAACCGCATTTATTCCAATAAAAATAAATGTTTTTTTTGATTTGCTGGTCTTTAAATAGATATAATACCATTAATCTATAAAACTGTTACACTTGGACGAGTCTCGAATCGCAAACTTCGTTACACGATTTCACTATATGAAAAAATTCACTCTACCGCCGCCAAAGAAGTTTCACTTCAAAAAAAAAAAATAATAATAATTAAATTTAATAGAGTAAACTCAAAACAACTAATGAATGTAAAATACTGGACCAAGTAGTTATCTACTCGAATATGAAAAAGTTTGTCTGAGTTGTCTAGGACCGATTTTATGCTCTTAAAATAAAGTCTGTAACTCGAAAAAATGCGCTAAAATGCCATTTGTACTCGTTGTCACGTAAATTAATTGTGTATGAGGAATTGCGAAAATGAGGAATGGCGTTTTAATCAATCATTTTAATAGTACATTACGCGTCGAGTGCGGAAAGTAGCATTTTGCATGCGAGTGTGGAGTTTGCACCCGAGCGATAGCGAGGGTGGTAAAACCACACAAGCAATGCAAAATGCCGTTTTCGCACGAGTTGCGTACCGTACTTTATCTTTGATTGTTAGATTTTAATAATAAATACAGAAAAAAATAAACTTGCTGTAAGTTCGTATCACTTCTCTTGATAAAGATGGCATTAATCTTGAGTTGTATTTTTTGCCGAATTAATTATTTCTGGAGGAGTATTATTCTCCACATTTTCGTCAAAGTCACTTGATTCATTCATTGTTTTTCACTAAAAACTCTATATAAACAGTTACTTTAATAAAAGAATTGCAAATTAGTTTTGTTAAATGTAAACAAACTCGCTAATCGTGCGTAAAGCTGAAGAATTCCTCTTCTTTACCGCGCTAGCGTGGTAAAGAAGAGGAATTATTCAGAACTATGAGACGCGCATGCGCAATGAATACAAGTACGTAAATAATCACTTTCTACGCATCTAAACAGAGATATAATGTTTATATTTCTTATCAATCGTAGATAAAATAGTTTTTATATTGGACATCAGACAGAGTAAGTGAGAAATTGTCAAAGAATATGTGTTGGAAACAAACCAGAGTTAGTGATATGCTGATTATGATGTCAACAATCGTTATGACATCATTGGTTCTTGTTCGACGTGTGAAAAAGACTTAAATAAATACCGATCCAGATAAGTTTTTTACCAATAGCTTCCATTGTAGTCTTGATAAACGTTATCTCATAATAAAGGAGAGCTATAGGGCTATAAAATAAATCATAAAACCAATAGGAGTGTGAAGATTGTTTGATTAAAGTCTAAAAAAACTTTAAGAAAAAAATAAAACGCAACGATTAGAATGAAAACAGAACACAAAGCTTCAGTAGTTTTCACCTTGATTGAATTTGATAACGAATCAGGCTCGTGCTTAAACGAGAAAACACAAATAAAACAAATGGCTTTTATAAACCTAGAAAAGAAGAGAGTATTATAAAGCAGATGCAAAGATATCACTAGACTGTAACAGGAGGGATTCGATATAAAGGTGACTCATATAATTAAATGGGAAGGAAACGTCGACAGAAGTGAGTCAGGGTTGGTTCCAGCGTTGGAGCGTAGTTACGTCTGCTTCTAGATCAAGATCTATTCACCTAGCAAGTCTAGACATTAGTCATGTCTTCAGCAATCTGACACGAGACAAAGCTTTTCGCAGGTTTAGAAAATAAAACTTTTGGTCATTTGAAAGTTATTATAATCTTATGATATCATTATTCTTAAATAAGAGAAAGAATCCAGATTAGATCACTCACGTCTTAGTATATTTTCAGAGAGTGAGAGATTTTTTTAAGTTTTTAAAACAGTGTGGAAAGAATCCAGTCATCACAATAGTTATTTATGTAACTAGGCAGCAAAATGGAATTTTGCTGACAAGTTTCTAAGTTTTAGTTCCGAGACGAAGGCGAGGATAGGCTAAACAAATTTACAGCAGAAGCGAAGCCGAGGCTCGATATTTACTATTATTATATTTATTAATTATTTATTTATTAATAATATTATTATAATTAATTATTTATTAATATTTATTTATTAATTATTATATTTAGTATTTATTAATTTACTAATTGTTTATATATTTTATTATTTCCCTTTTTAATATCGATGGTGTTGCGCCAAAAGGGCCAATCTGCATTTTGTATTTAAATTCTAAAACTTGAAAAGCTATAATGAAAAATTTATATTTGAATGCCTTATTTATATTTTTATTCATTTAAAATATACTTGGATACCTAATTATTAATAAGTCAAAACAACCAAATTTATTTTATTAATTATAAATAAAAAAACAAACGTGATATTAGTTGCAGATTGGCCCTTTTGGCGCAACACCATCGATATATAAAAGATTTAAAGAAATTAAATTTGTAAAAAAACGAAAGTTTGAGTCATCAACACAGCTAACAACAGAGGCAAAACGAATTCAGTGTTGCCACTTTTTTTTATTAACAGCGGTTTTTTATCTCAATTTTTTAAATAATCACTGTAAAATAATAAAATTTGTTTTATTACTATAATTATTTAAGTTATTTTCAAAAACGATAGAAATATTTAGCAGAATATTATTACGCTTAAATATATAAAAATGAACAATGTGGGAGTGTTGAGTGTTTATAACTTATAACCTGCGATGTAGTAACCTTTTTGCAGTAAAAATTTCTGACTGACATTTGCTGACTGATATTTTGCTGACACTTTATTATTTTGCTGCGTGTTTTTTTTACATGTAACAAAATAATCAAGAAAAATGACAGTTTGCAGATTGAAAACAGTACAACAATGCTTAATTTTTGCTGCCGTGAGTAGATAAAATAATTTAAAAACGAAAAGGGGTTCCTATTTCTTTCTATTAAATAATTTTCATAAGGTATGTACACACTAGGCTTACGCTTGCAAAAGCATGCATTCGGTGAGTGTGTACGTTCAAACAAAGGCGAACCAAAGCTGCCGAACGAATTCGTTTGCCTTCGCTCAGGTTTGCTCGGGAGATAATACATCAAAGAGAAATACTGTCCACAAATGCTCGGCTGGTTTAAAGTGGTACGTCAAGAAGAATACAAGCTTTTGATGTTACCATGTAATAGTCTAGTTTTGTGGTTGTTATGGAGTAGTGCAATTCTGACTTAATTAAATTAATTTAATTATATAGACTAATATAGAGGACAAGAGTGTTGTTATATAAATTTTCTGGTTTATAGTGTGTACGTTAAGAAGCGCGCGAATAAAAACTATTATTAGCCAAAAAATAACTACCTACTATTATTAGCTTATTTTGTGGTCTTTGTAGTGTGGTGCAATTCTGACTTAACCTGAACTAGTCGCGTCGGGTCATAATTACCCGACCTCTATCTAATGTTAAGATAACATCCCACTAGGCCTTGAACAGGTGCTGCCATCTTATCTAGTTTCCTACTTTCTTTCAATTTATCTATCAGTGTGTCATTAGCAGTCGTCGCATAAATATATTTTGTGAAATCACCATTCTGACCCGACGCGACTTTCAGTGTCTTGACTATTTTATGTACAGTGACCCAACGTGAATTTTATTGTTCAGTGTTTTCTTACATTTTTATTAGAAGTTAAATTTATTTTTACAGTGTCCTGATAAGACTCACAACTTATTCTATTGTTTTTATTATTCCTTTTGTCTCCCGGAAGAGTTATTGTATTCTAATTTGTTCGAGTTTTGACTTTGCAATGTCTAAATTATTTTATACAGACGAAGATATACTGGCGGAATTCCGCCGACAAGAAGAGGAAGAGCCTATAGAAGATAGTGAATCTTCTGAAATAGAAACTGATTATATTTTCGTGTTTTTATTATTATTATAACCTTTATAACATGTTTATGGCGTATGATTGAGCATATAATAATGTTGGGTCCAAATGACCCGACGCGACCTTATGTGCATTTATGTGGTTGCGACTAGTTAAGGGTATTCAATTCTGTAATTTAATTATATAGAGAATAAGAGAGTTGAGAACCTAAATTATAATTTATAATCTTGGTGTTCGTTTTTCTTCCGATGTCGTCCGATGGTCCCCCGACACCCGACATCGGATACGGAGAGACCCGAATCAAATGTAGGTGTAGGCCTGATATACATAATTCATTCAATTATATTAACAAGTGCAACACGTTTGCAGTTTGCATACACCGCACTCCGACTGCGTAAAAATTAATGGATTCCATTTAGCAAGTTTTGCGCCTAAAATCAAACCTTCGACCGACATACATTCAGACAGACACGATAAAATTTAAGGGTGTTTTGCTTTTTGTATTGTATGAAATATGAAGAAGTATCCAAAAATTTCCCAATTCTGATTAATGCACAGGAAAAAATTTTATTTTATTTTCATGAATTAATTTATAAAAATATGTTAAGGGTCTACAGTTATCTTTTCTATGTCAATGTTGTCTTTTTATAAAATGTATTAATAGTCCAGGAGGTAGCGTGCAAAAGAGTGTCTAACTAACATCAAGCTAGAATTTTGTATGCAAGTAAATATTTTGGTACCTTTTAAGAATATATGGTCGGCTAAGTTCATCTGCGGGACATAGTTCGGCAATAGGTATTTGAAAAAAACAATCCGGTGTAGAGCGGCCATGTCCAATCCTTTTTGGTGGACAATGTGATTTTTATGATCCTAAGTACGAACTTAGTTAGTCGACAAAAAATCATGTTGATGGTAGTTTGTCCCTTGACAGGGGAACACTTTGATTTCGAGTAATATTTGATAATACTATTTCCTTGACTAACTAACCTATTAAGTGATAAACTACCATCAACTTGATTATTGGTCTACTAACTAAATTGGTACTTAGGATCATGAAAATCATATTGTCCACCAAAAAGGGCGGGACATGGCCGCTCTCCACCGGTTTGTTTTTTTCAAATGCCTATTGCCAAGCAATGTTCCGCAGACGAACTTAACCGGCCATATATTCATAAAAGAATCCAAAAGATTTACTTATACACAAAATTCTAGCTTGATGTTAGTCAGACACTTTTTTGCACGCTACCTCCTGGAATATAACTCAAAGGTTTATTTATTATCCAAGAATTCCCTTCAGTTTAATAGCGTTTATTAATAATTTAGTGCATATATTATAAAATTTGCAAAATGCAAATTTTCTTTCTTAGGGTATATCGCAAGAACTTTTTTTACTAATAAGAGAAATTATGAATAATATCAAATAAGTATGTTCAAATATTACACCCAATCAAGAGGAAGGTTTAATTTAAAGTTGACTAAGGCCCAAAAATCCAATTTTTTTTTCTAGCTGGATTTCTAAAACTAGTGTCGTTCTAAAATAAATCACTCGATAATCTAGATGTCCACCAAGTGGTTAAGATTTATTCTACGATTCTTTTTAGCATAGAGAAATAAAGATTTAGCTTTAACAGGAAAAAATAATAATTTTCAATACGTCACCATTATAATGGTGAAGTGTTGTTCGAAACGTGTTCTCTTTAAAACTTTTACTAGGCAGTTTCTCTCACAAAATGATCTATTGACTTTTTCGTCTTCAAACGTTTCTACAGAGAAAAAAGGACTATATTTCTTTTTAGGTTACCCATCAAGACTATATTTTTCTTTTTTTTCTTTTCTTTTCAAAACGGTGGGACCGTTGACCCTAATGTAGAGGTTCTGGAAGATGGGCTCTCTTGGTTGACGTCACTACTGGCTTATGTCCAGCCCGCGAACACAACGATCAGGGCTTTTCTCGAACAAGGGAGGCAGGCGCATCCGTACACCATCACCGGTAAAAATAGGAAAGTTAGACCCCCCTTCCATCTAAAGGGGAGTCTATAGATTATCCTCCGGTGTACCGAGCTAAAAGATGAATTTAAAATCTAGTCATTCTTATAAAAGAGGAACAATTATCTAATTTGTACAAGAAATATAAAAAAATCAGTCACAATTTATTAATAATAGTTTAAAATATCACAGGGAAGTAGGTACTTGCGTCCAAGTACCAACATTTTAGGGTTTCGGAGATGATAATAAGTAAGCATACCCGTTATATAATAGTGATTTTTTTTCTTCGACCCCAAGGGTGCCTGGTTCGATCCCCCGGGGGGTCACAATGTTTTTTATCGGTAATAACGACAAGATAAATTGCATTTTTACAGGAAATTTTCATCGCCTCACAATAAGGTATATTGGCATGAATTATTTTGAAATTTTAGGACCAGCAGTTATATAATGGTTGGAGGGGGGAGGGATTTTTTTAGGGTATATTTTGATTTATTAAACCAATAAGGAATGCAACATTTAAAAATGCATATATATATATATTTATCTACTCATGGAAGCAAAATTAAGCATTGATGTACCGTTTTCAATCTGCAAAATGTATTTTTTCTTGATTCTTTTGTAACATGTCAAAAAACATGCAGCAAAATAATAAAGTGTCAGAAAAATATCAAAGTGTCAGCAAAAGTTCAAAGAAACAGCAAAAGTTCAAAGCGTCAGCAAAATAACAAATAGGCTGTAAAATTTTAAGAAATTTTTACAGCAAAAAGGTTACTAAACTGCAGGATATAAAGTCTCCCACATTGTTCATTTTTATATATTTAAGCGTAATATTCTGCTAAATATTTATATCTTTTTTGAAATTAACATTAATAATTATAGTAATAAAACAAATTTTATTATTTTAGTGTTTATTAAAAATAAATGAGATAAAAAAACAGCTGTTAATAAAAAAAAGTGACAACACTGAATTCGTTTTGCCTCTGTTGTTAACTATGTGTTTTAACTTAACGACTCAAACTTATCGTATTTGGAGATTTTGATGGATGTACACGTTTTGAGGTCCCTTGAGTCCAAAAAATGTCTGTCTGTAGTCTGCCATCTGTGCAGATGCTTGGAGCCTAAACTACTGGACCGATTTTGACGAAATTTGGCATATATGTTCAGAACAATCATACCCCTAGGCGAAATCGAGAAATGAATTTTAGCTCCAAATTTGGGGGCGCTTCCCCCTAAAAACTCTGAAAAAAAACATGAAAAAAATTATTCTCGATAACGGTTCCGATGATTTTGATTAAAAAATTCTTAAATGTAGTCCATTTAAATACGAATCTAACGATATAAGCCTTTTTCCCGGGAAAAATCTAATTCCTGAGAAAAAAGCTTAAAACGCGGACGGAGAGAGCCCGGGTTCGATTCCCCGCCCGGGAGAAGTTATTTTTAGGATAAATTATGATGAAATGTTCAATAATAATTATATGTACATACGAAAACTAATAAATGGAAACCACCGGGCTAAGGAATTATGAACTCGTTTATGAGAAAGTTTGTCTGAGTAGTCTCGGACTGATTTTGTCCTACACTTTCAACAGATCAATTGGAATGTTTACCATACTTCCAAGGATTTAGTTCTTTTTAAGGAATTTAGGGTGTTCACTCCCTTAGCCAATTGTTGGTCCCATTTAATTTCATAAGCAGTGGATCTTCTGCATCCATTGCTTTTTCTTCAGTAGGGGTATTTTTTTTTTCTTAATCACCCATTATAAGAGAAAACTCTTAATAAATGATGAATATTTATCAACGATAATTTAATATTGAATAAAATAAGTGTGTCCCCACCGGGGATCGAAACCGTTTTATTTTTATTTGCATTTATAATGACAAGAGCTGTATAGATCTTGTTAGAGTCCCTCAGTTTAGTGCGATATACAGTTCTGTTTGGCCCTAACCATCCTTCAAGATGAAAATTGATCCACCAGAAAAAAATAAAAAATAAATGTCATTGAAAATAGACCCTACAAATTAATTTGTTACATTCGATACTAGGTTTTAGACCAGATATATATTATTTATCGCTTTATAAAAAGAATATGAATTTAAGATAAAAATCGCATTTATAAAAAAAAGAGAGAAAACCTTTTATAATCTGCCACCCACCAACGCTTCTCTGCTACACTCCGGAGTGCAAACTAAAAGCAGAGTTTTAAAATTTAAGAGATACTAGATAATGTAGACAAGATAGATTCAAATAATCAGAACTTTAAAACGACCATGGTCACGATTGTTAGTGGTTATATTTTCAAAGATAATCATTTCTCCTTTTTTTTTATAAAAAGAACTGAAAAATCTAAGATTAAAAGCCATCATCTTTCTTCTTTTTTTTTGTGGTCAAAATAAATATAGAAGTTTTTAAAGGTGGGGATGCTATATTACGGACTAGACACACATCTCTCTCTTTGCCACCTACAATATATTATAGAAACCGATCTCTAACTCTATTTCAGAGAGGCGTAGTAACAGAGGAAACAGGGATATGAGTTGTACGCGGACAGATGCTGGAACATTCACCAAGTTATACCAGACATAGAGACACCAAGGCGGCTGTTATAGAAGCCAAAACTCTCCTACAGTTTTCATGTCGTACAACGATATATAAAACAACCATAAACTTCCGTTTTTTCAGCAATGTAGTAAACTGTCACGAACGTCTTTCTTAAAATAAATCTCAAAAGGATAATTAATTTTGGTTAGGCTAGGAAAAGATTTCCTTCATTGTCCTAGCCCGATGTTCTACTGACCTATTAGTTTATAGTTTTATCCAGGTGCCCACAAATCTTAAAGTGATTTTCAAACTTTGAGTTGTCAGAATTAGGCTGCACCTTTACATTATATACATAGGATCCGCATGTCTTCCGATCCGACAAAAACAAATACTAAGGTTTTAATCTAGGTGCCTAAATTGGAGGGGGAGGCCCAACTCGACGATAACCGACGACTCCCGATATCGGGCCGTAGGAACAGCCGACCACACATGTTTGTTTCCAGTCCGATATCTCAATCCAACGACGCCCGACGTACACAATGACAACCACATTTACTCATACCCTGAAGTTAGATTGGCAAGTTAGTTCGTCATTGATGCCTTCAAGGAATATAATTAAACGTTTCTATTGTCATGCGGTGGTAGTCCTTGAATTTATCGGGGTAAATTCCCATAACTTAGTCCGTAGGCTTCCGCGGGTAGATTCGTCATAAACAGCTTGGGTTTCCGGTGAAATCCGCGTCACGAAGGGGTTGAAATCCGACGTTCAACACGAACGGGGTTGATCACCGACAAAGGCACCGCCTGCGTGATTGCATCATCCCGACCAAGGATCACTCCGAGTACTGGAACACCCAGGTACAATCTAAGTACAATCTAGGAAACCAGATATAAATACGCCGTTCTTCTCTCCAGTCTTCTGTATATCTTGTGTTTGCTTCGAGTCAACACAACGATGTACCACACTCCTGAAGATGCTTCCATTAGTGGAAGCGAAACGTCGGATTTCAACCCCTTCGTGACGCGGTTTTCACCGAAAACCCAAGCTGTTTATGATAAATGCTCATAGTTAAGCAAGTTTTAAAAAAACTCCCCTGAAGATCTATCATCATTAAAATGGTATAGAATAAAAGGTAGAGAAAATGCATGCAGCCTCCTACATTTCAATATTATTTATTATACATTTGCTTGTTATTATTTCAACAATACTTAACAGTATTTTAGAAACTGTTGGTTCAAAGTTGAGCTAAAAGTTTTCAAAATTTGTAGGGAACTTGGTTGGTTTTTTAGGTATTTTAATTTAACACCAATAATTCCGTAGGCTGCCAAGAAGAACTAATTTTTTCAAAGTAATAGGACATTGAAAAGACATCAAATTGTGTACACAAATTTAATATTTAATTAAAAAAAATAATAAACATAGTGTCATTTAAACATATAAGTAATATGAAGAAAATTGTAAAATATGGTGTTACTACATATTTTGTTGGGCAGCAAGTTGTAAAAATATAGTAAATATTTATAATTTTAAAATGAAAAAAAGAACAGCCTTTAAAAAATATTTAGCAATGCATACACACATAGATATTGGAGAAAAAAAGTCCAGTCATGCACCATGACTTAATGAGCGAATTTTCAAAGAAATCGGCGTATTATTCACTTATGATAATATAGGAAAATTTTGGAATAGAATTTGTATGGGTGAAAAACAAATTTGGTACACAGGGGTACGAGGTACAAAAGTCAAAAAAGTATTTACCCTTCACGATGCATGTCGTTGGAAAGCTCTTTAAGAGTACAGTAATTGTTGTTATGTACACTTTTATCATATTTTCATATAAAAGGGGGATAAAATGGATAAAACACGTTTTTATGCTATTTTTGACCTTAAATTGTAAAAATTTGACCCCTAAATGAACTCCAAAAATTCTGGCCAACGAACTCATCCTTTCTTTTGATATTATTGACATTTTAAAATTTGTTTGAAATTTTTAAGTGCATCCTAAGGGGAGATATCGTCCGGAGTGACACATATATACATACATATATTTACATACATATATACATACATATATACATACATACATAAAAAAAAGTGTTAAATTTTAGGAATCGATTCAGAATGGTCTAAAACGGATTTCCATGAAAAAAATTTTCAAAAATTCGCATTACAAAAATTTTGAAGCCATTGCAATAGCGTAATTTTCTTTGAAAATTCGCTAAAAGAATTTAGCAATATGTACAAAACTATTAGAGAATAAATTCAAGTTTTCTTGGAATACTTGCAAACTTGTCCAATACTGCGTTATCATCTATGTTTATGTCTTAATTATAATCAAATTTTGGGGGGTGCTGCAGCACCCTCAGCACCCCCCTTATATACGCCCCTGCCTCAGAGTCACTCATATTAACTTAACCTTCACAACACAACTGCTTGCACTGCGTGATCGGGAGTAAGTGAATCCAGTGTAGGACCACACTACGGCAACGTGTACACCAGTGTAGGTGTAGCCTTAGATGCAATTAAGGGATAGGGTTTCGTTTATAAAACCATAAAAAGAAACCCTTATAGTTTCGTTCATGTGTCTGTCTGTCACTCTGTACGGTTCTAATAAATTTTGATAAAAAAGAGATAGAAACATGATAAAGATCGTTTTGACGCGCACACAGGAAAAATATAGCGAACTCAAAATGATTAACTGTTCAAATCCAAAATGGCAGATAACTCACGTCATGCAAAAAAAATATTTTATTAAAATTTTGAGTGCGGGGTATCAAATGAAAGGTATTGAAGAGTAGATTACAAAAATATATAACAATTGTGGAAAGCGATTAATTTTCCACGCAATTTTATCAAAAAACATAAAATCATTGCGTCCCCCCCCCCTAAAACTATATTTCCGCTGTTACTAAAAATAGAAAAAAATATGATAAATGTGCGGTCTGATGGGCCAAAGAAAAAAAAAGAATAGCAACTTGGTCGGATTAACTGGGAGTCCAAGATGGCGGCTAATTGCTGTCACGGGAAAAAAACTTTTTTTTTTAATTTTGAGTGAGGTATCAAATGAAAGGTATTGAAGAGTAGATTACAAAAATATATAACACTTGTGGAAAGCGTTTAATTTTCTACACCATTTTGTCAAAAATCATCAAAATCTTGCTTTACTCCCTAGGTGCATACATTTTTAAAAGCAGCAACGACACAGAAACTTTGGTATCTAGCTTAATTCCTTGGGTGCTGCGTCTTCAAACAGATAGAAATAGTCGGGCTTTTGTAATCCGTTTGAAAAATAAGTTTTTAAGATAATGTTGCTCAACATTTTTATCTTGTGGACGTGCAGGAAGGCAGGCACTAGATTAGATGTAAAGTGGGCGAGTTACAAGGAATAGTTTCTCGGAATCTTGAATCTAATTTTTGTCACTTCTTCTCGGACCAAAACAAACTCTTAATAATATTTTCGTCATCCAAACAATTTATAGAATGCAACAGAATCTCACGAAGAATCAACTTTTATGGAGAAGTTCAAACTTTTAACCTCTAGAATGATTTTATTGTTCTGTTTTCTTGAAAAAAAAGTTGTCTATTTTTAGTTTCTGATATAAAGAGAAAGTACTGGGATAGCGCGAAAATTCTGTATTGAGATTTTGATGGATTTAAACGTTTTGAGGTCCCCCTGAGTCCAAAAAGTGGTTTTTAAAATATGTCTGTCTGTCGTCAGTCGTCTGTCTGTGCAAACGCTTGGAGCCAATACTATACCGGACCGATTTTAACGAAATTGGGCATACATATTCAGAAAAATCAAAGCCCGAGGTGAAATCGAGAAATTAATTTTAGCTCCAAATTTGGGGGCGCTACCCTCTACAAACTCTGAAAAACGTTAAGAACAGTTATTTATGTAACTAGGCAGCAAAATGGAATTTTTCTGACGAATGATTAAGTTAGCCTCCGAGCCGAAGGCGAGGTCAGGCTATGGAAATTAACTGCCGAGGCGAAGCCAAGGCAGGTAATTAATTCGATTGACTGCCGAGGCGAAGCCGAGGCAGGCAATATATCAATATGAGGCAGAAATGTTTCCTTTGCTGCCTTGTTGCATACAATATTTTTCCTACTGGCGGCAGAAAAATGTTTCCTATAAATAATATTCATTTTATAAGACTTACTTACTTATCAAATACTATTATTGAACTATTCAAATTAAAAAAAAGGCAACAATATCAAATGTTACAATTATAAAAAATTAATTGACAGAAATACCGTAAAACCAAAACAAAATGATGATAATAGACGAGCTGCAGTGTTACGGGGAATGTGGGCGTGGCTTAGCCTGGAAAAATCCTCAGCAAAATACGATTTTGCCGCCTAGGCAGCAAAATCGTATTTTGCTGCGTATTGTTAAGTTTTCTCGAAACCTCAGAGAAATTAAACTTTCATGCTTAAAAACAGTTCAATAATGCGTAATTTTGCTGCCGCTAGTAGGAAAAATTAATTTCTGGAAAAACAGTTCCTACGATTTACATTTAAAAAATACAAAATGTAGTCTATTTAAATACAAATCTAACGATAATAGCCGTTTTCCCGTGTAAAATCTAGTTCCTAAGAAAACGCGGACGGAGAGAGGCCGGGTTCGATTCCCCGCCAAGAAGAAGTTATTTTTATGATATATTTTGATAAAATGTTCAATAATTAATTAAATGTACCTATAAGAAACTCTAAAACTAATAAATGAAAAAAAAACTGGGCTAAGTAATTATGAACTCGTATATGAGAAAGTTGTCTCAGGCCGATGTTTTATTTATTTTCCCTGTAGAAATCAAGTCAATTTTGAACGTCAGTCCCTCGGAGAATTTTCTTTCTACAAAAACCTAGTTTGAGAGAAATGAGGTAATCTACAAGAAACGTGAAGAACTTATTCCACCTCCATCTATTCTCTTTCTAATATTGTTTCATTCTAGGTTCTTCCCCACTTAAAAATTCGCTAGTCTTATGAATTCTAAACATTTCTTTATAAGTAAATTAAATATTTTAGTAAATCTGCACTATTTGGCCCACCAATTTCTAAATGTCCTAACTAATTTATACTTTTACTTTTAATTTACTTATAATTGTCAATTTCTAATTTACTTTTACAATTCTTTTTTAAACTGTTCCTTTAAAACCTTTTATAGGGCAAGTCAAAACATTTTTTTTTCGTTAGCCGTCAGTGTCCACTTAAGGGGACACCCAGAAAACCGTTGGTTTAGTTTGTATCAGCTGTTTTAAAGTCTGATATTGTAATGATGGATTTAAAAAGCATTATTGCGTCGATATAAAGACATATCGATATCACTTCTAGAACTGTATATAGTACTGGATATACTAGAACTGGATATAGTAGCTATACATATAAAAATATATGTCTTGCCCATTCAGGGTACCTCAAGGGTGTCTAATACAGGGTGGTCCAAAAGTCTCCCCCCCCCCTCCTAACTTTTGTACGGTTTGAGATAAATTAATGAAACTTGGGGGGATCTCTACCATGAAAAGGGAAGTTTGTTTTCATGCAATCACCCACTAGGGGCAACCACCCACTTTGCCCCCAGGCCACCCAACTTCAAAATTTCAGCATATTTGGATTCTACAGTGAAAAATAATAAACTTTTACTTTGAAACTTTTTTTATATTCCCAATGTTTTTCCCCCTATAGGTGGGCAAAGATAGCAAAATTACCCTACCGATAATACGTTGTAAAATCTAAACGGTTAGAGATAAATTAATGAAACTTAGGGGATCCGTACCATGTAAAGGGAAGTTTGTTTTCATGCAACCGCGCTGTAGGGGCAACCTCCCATTTTGCCCCCAAACCACCTAACTTCAAAATTTTGTCCTAGAATGTATATTTTCGATAGGAGATTTAGATTCTACGGCAAAAAATAAAAATATTTTACTTGAAACTTTTTTTTCTACCTCTAATATTTTGCCCCCTATAGGGGGGCAAAGGTATAAAAATCGTAGATTTCAGCGCCTGGGGGCAAAATGGAGGTTGCCCCTAGTACACGAGTGGATGATTAAACACTTCCCTTTACATGGTACAGATCCCCCCAAGTTCCATGACTCTATTTCAAACCGTTTAGATTTTATAACGATCTAAGTGTTGTATTTTTTTACTATTTCGGAAGGGTTATTTTGCTATCTTTGCCCCCCTGTAGGGGGCAAAATATTGGAGATAGAAAAAATAGTTTCAAGTAAAAGTTTATTATTTTTTACCGTAGAATCCAAATATGCTGAAATTTTGAAGTTGGGTGGCCTGGGGGCACAGGTGGTTGCCCCTAGTGGGTGATTGCATGAAAACAAACTTCCCTTTGCATGGTAGAGATCCCCCAAGTTTCATTAATTTATCTGAAACCGTTCAAAAGTTAAGAGGGGGGGGGGAGACTTTTGGACCACCCTGTATATTATACAGTGACCTATAAAGGGTTATAAACACATTATAAAACGATTCCGGTTGTACCATCTTTATAAGAACATAAAGTGTCACTTTCTTAGGGACATGATGAAAGATTATGCTTAAGTTAGGTCGAAAAGTACAAACCTTAACCCGAACTAACCATAACCTTACTTTATTATTCTTAGGAAGTGACACTTTACGTTTTTTTTTTTTTTTTTTTTTTTTAAAGCTATTAAATTTATCGAGATGGTAGAGCCGGAATCGTTTTTATAAGGATCAGTTAAAAAAAAATGCACTCCAGCTCCGGGATTTGAACCACGGGCCTCTATATATACTGGAAATATAGAGGCCCGTGGTTCAAATCCCGGCGCTGGAGTGTATTTTTCTCTGTCTATTTCCCGTAGTTAATAATAATTATAATTTGATTTAAATTAAAATTTAATCTTTCTGTAGTATGAATACTACCAAAATGGTAAAATATGAAAAAAAATGCAAGTAAATCAGACAATTAGAAATTGGTGGGCCAAATAGCGCAGAGATTTACCAATATTTATATCTAGAGTAACGGACAATGTATATAAAATTATTTTATTCTTAAAAAAAGATAAAATTACTCGACCAAACATAAAGGAAAAACACAGGAAATGGCGTTTGTATCAATTATTAAAACAAAAACTTATTTTAAATTAGTTTTTTTTTTAAATTATTTATAAGATTAATTTTACTAATTCGAAAAAAATACAACTTTACTTTTACCTCAAAGGAAAAGTATTGTTTTGACGTTAACTGACTCAGCGTTTTAATTAAACGTTATAAACAGCAGACTAATAGAAAGGAAGAAAGAGCCTTTCTTAAAAAATAAGAAAAAAAGTTATTGCTATATATATATGTATAGAAATACTTATAATATGTATGAGTGTGTGAAAGAGAGTGCATGTAAAGACATTTCTTTTTAATTTTATGGAGTGGAATTATTTATCGAGTGACTAACTCTTAGGTATTCAATCTATTATTATGAATAATTCCTGATTAAAACCTTATTAAAAAAAATACATTTTCTTAGTTACAGTAAATTTAAAAAAGAAAAAAGGTATATAAACATTCAAAAAAGAGTTCATAGCTCAGAATAGTCATCTATATAAATAAACAGGTCAAGTGTGTGCTAGTCAGCACACAGCGAGGGTCCGTAGGCAACACTGTATAGTTTAAGTAGTACCCTATTGATGGTGTTTTTAAAATGCTAAAAAGCTTACTTTGAACTATCCTATGGGTCTGATATTATCAAAACACAAACAAACTTCTGATAAAGTATTTTTTTGCCACAGAACTGGACTGCAACCATATAAATACATCAAAAAGACCAAAGTTATTAAAAACGTATTTTGTCAATAAAAAATAAAATAATATTTTTTTCGAAATTTCCAAAAAGTGGTATCTTTACTTTTGGTCGAAGAATGTTCAGGAATTTTTTCAGATTTTTTGCACTTCACATAAGCGAGATAGAGGGGGGAGGGGGACACGTTTCACACCTTTTTTTAAGTCGCTATATTTTTAAAATATGTGGGTAGGTACATGACACATACATGCCAAATGGGGTACAAATGTCAAAGTATTGAAAACCTTTAATGATGCATATCGTTGAAAAGCTCTTTAAGAGTACAGTGATTGTTGTTTTGACATATTTTCATTTAGGAGGGGGGTAAAATGGAAAATACAGGACATATATATTTATAATCTATAACTATATAAATAATGAATAATGTGGGCAATGATGTGTGTGTGGATATATCTAAAATAATAATGAATGTTTGTTTATCTGTATGTCTCTTATGCAATATTTTATATTGTACAAGTATATATATTGCAAATTGTAATATACATTTTTCAGCTAAGGCAACAATATTTAACTAAAGAAACTATTTATAAGGATTTTCAAAGGTAGCAGCTATACATTTTTTTTTTTTCGGCGGTACGAAGTTAATTATAAATTAAAATTCCTAAGCCTTTATTACTCCCTTTTAATATTGTTTTAGACTACGGCATTTTATTATCAATTTTAATTCCTTTTATCTGTGGGAAATTTTAAATTAATTTTAATAATTATGTGTAACTATAGAAAAGTCCTACCCTGGTGAGATTCAGGAATTCCTATATATATAAAGATATTATCGATCTAATGTGTATAAGATCCAAATATCACTCACTAACTGACTCATGTCGGAAATTAAATTTTAAAATTTGGAAGTTAGTATCCTTTTTATGGCATAACCAAGTTTAGAGAATTTTTCTCCGATTTTTAGGGTCCGTAGGCAAAACCAAGGACCCTTATATTTTCCTGCGTGTGTCTGTCCGTCCGTCCTCTCGCGTGCTCTCACGGCTACAACTTTCGTCCGATCACTTTGAAATTTGGCATGTATGTGTCTTGTACCTACCCACTTATTTTAAAAATATAGCGACTTAAAAAAAAATGTCTAAAAAATTAGGGTAAAAAAACTTAAGGGTTAACATTTTTTTATTTTTTCTCGACACCGTGAGGGGTATCATATGAAAGGGTACGTCGAGCTGATTACAAAAATATATAATTCTTTGGTTATAACTTTGATAGGGCGAGCGTAGGCGGGTTTGAAGCTGCTGTGAAACGTGTCCCCCCCCCCCCTCTATCTCGCTTATGTGAAGTGCAAAAAATCTGAAAAAATTCCTGAACCAATACCACTTTTTGGAAATTTCGAAAAAAATATTATTTTATTTTTTTATAGTCAAAATATGATTTTTTTATAATTATGGTCTTTTCGATGTATTTATATGGTTGTAGTCCGGTTCAGTGGCAAAAAATACTTTATCAGAAGTTTTTTTTATGTGTTTTGAGAATATCAGATCCATAGGATAGTTCAAAGTAAGGTTTTTTGCATTTTAAAAAACACCATCATTAGGGTACTACTTAAACTATACAGGGTTGCCCTATGGACCCTCGCTGTCTGACGTGTTTATTTATTTTTAATCTCTGTGACACCGATTACTAGTCTAGTCGGACAGCGTGTACATATTACATGGAATTCCACAACCTGAGAGTGTCAAATAGTTTGAGAATAAAATACCTAATATAAGAGTTCGGAAAGTAAAAATAAAAATTGACCTAACTACTAACTGTAAACATGACAACTGACTGTGAAGAGAGAATAAAGGAGTTCAATGAAACTTATTTTTATTTTTCATTTTTAAATAAAACCAAAAAAAATTACAAAAATCTCAGGACACGTCAAGATGGCAGAGAGAAGATAATAATTTTAACTTCAAAACAATGCAATCAAAATATACTTCTCCCACACTTAAACGCAACAGAATGATAATAATATTGAAATAAGGAAAGAGAAAAAAACAACACACATGTATATATTTCATAAACTAAATGTTTGGTGTTCATAAAAATAGATAATTAGAGAAAAAACAAAATGCAATGATTCCGTTTCCAGGACAATACTAAATGAATGTCAAAACTCGAATTTAGGAATTGAGGCCGTAAAAAAAAATGTCAATTGGGTTGACTATGCTCCAAGAATAAGCTTTTATGCTTGCTTCTGAGCTGAGAAGAACCTTTCAAGCATAATATAGTATATTCAACTAATGCGTTGTAAATATTCACCGCCTAGAAGGAAAGGGAAAGAAAAGTCCACATCTAGTCCAGAACTATGATGAAGAAGATCATGTCTTTGGATCCACCTCTAACCACCTCTAAACACCTTCAACCACCTCAAACCATCTCGAACCACCTCTAACCATCTTTAACAACCTTTGGTCATTTCCAACCACCACTAACCACCTTCAATCACTTCTAATTGTCTCGAACCACTTCTAACAATGAAATTGTAATAGTATTAGTTATAGTTCTTAAATCTTCTATATATATAAAAGTCAACGTATGTGTGTGTGTGTGTGTGTGTGTGTGTGTGTGTGTGTGTGTGTTTGTTCTTTATACAAATCTACAGTTTTAGTCCGATCTCTATGAAAATTTGCACACTTGACCTTCAAAGCAAGGAAACAATCAAGGTCAACATGAATTTTCGAAATTTCCATTTTGGTACACAGGGGTACGGGGTACAAGTAATAAATACGGGGTCAAAGTAATGAATACCCTTCATGATGCATATCGTTGAAAAGCTCTTTAAGGGTACAGTAATTGTTGTTATGTACACTTTTGTCATATTTTCATTTAGGAGGGGGGTAAAATAGAAAAATATAGCTATATCTTATTTGTTTTTTATACAAATCTACAGTTTTAGTCCGATCTCGATGAAAATTTGCACACTTGATCTTCAAAGCAAAGGGAAAATCAAGGTCTACATGAATTTTCGAAATTTAAATTTTGGTACACAGCAGTACGGGGTACAAGTTATGAATACGGGGTCAAAGTAATGAATACCCTTCGTGATGCATATCGTTGAAAAGCTCTTTAAGAGTACAGTAATTGTTGTTATGTACACTTTTGTCATATTTTCATTTAGGAGGGGGGTAAAATAGAAAAATATAGCTATATCTTATTTGTTTTTTATACAAATCTACAGTTTTAGTCCGATCTCGATGAAAATTTGCACACTTGATCTTTAAAGCAAAGGGAAAATCAAGGTCTACATGAATTTTCGAAATTTAAATTTTGGTACACAGCAGTACGGGGTACAAGTTATGAATACGGGGTCAAAGTAATGAATACCCTTCGTGATGCATATCGTTGAAAAGCTCTTTAAGAGTACAGTAATTGTTGTTATGTGTAGTATTGTCATATTTTAATTTAGGAGGGGGGTAAAATGGAATATATAACTATATCTATATATATAAAAAGAAGAGTATATCTATATGAGAGAATGTCTTTTATACAAATCTACAGTTTTATCCCAATTTGATGCATTTTTAAACTCTTTTTCTTCCAAACAAGGTGAAGGTCACTGCCTACATGATTTTCCGAAATTAAAATTTTGGTACACAGAGGTACGGGGTACAAATGTTAAAGTAATGGATACCCTTCATGATGCATATCGTTGGAACGCTCTTTAAGAGTACATTAATTGTTGTTAAGTACGTTTTGTCATATTTTCATTTAGGAGGGGGGTAAAATGGAAATGTATATCTATATAAAAGTCAACGTATGTGTGAATGTGTTTGTTCTTTATACAAATCAACAGTTTTAATTCGATCTCGATAAAAATTTGCTCACTTGACCTTCAAAGCAAGGAGAAGATCTCTGTCTACATGAATGTTCGAAATTAAATTTTTGGTACAGAAGGGTACGGGGTACAAATGTCAAAGTTGAAAACCCTTCTTGATGCATACTGTTGAAAAGCTCTTTAAGAGTACAGTAATTGTTTTTACGTGCATTTAGGGGGGTAAATGGAAAAATATATCTAAAAGTCAACGTATGTGTGTATGTTCTTTATACAAATCCATAGTTTTAGTCCGATCTCGATCAAAAAATGCACAATTGACCTTCAAAGGAAGAAAAAATCAGTGTCTACATGAATTTTCGAAATTAAAATTTTGGTACACAGGGAACAGGGTACAATAATGAATACGGGGTCAAAGGACTGAATACCCTTTATGATGGATATCGTTGAAAAGCTCTTTAATATTACATTAATTGTTGTTATGTACAGTTTTGTCATATGTATTTTCATTTAGGAGGGGGTAAAATGGAAAAATAGCTATATCTTATAAAAAAAGAAGAGTGTCTGTATGAGGATATGTCTTTTATCAAATCTACAGTTTTAGTTCGATGTCGATAAAAATTTGCCCACTTAAACTTCAAAGCAAGGGGAAAATGACAGCCTACATGAATTTTGGAAATTTAAATTTAGTATACGGCTATTTAGGACACAGGTATGGTAAAAGTAATGAATACGGGGTAAATGTAATGAATACCATTGATGATGCAAAAGCTCTTTAAGAGTAGAATAATAGTTTTTATGTATTGTTTTGTCATATTTTACTTTGGAGGGGGGGAGGGGAATTTTGGATCTTTAAAATTAGCTTATCAAAGAGGAGGGGTATAGAAATAGGTGGGAGAGATATAGAATCTAGATATTCTTGCATAGTAAAATAATTTATACGTTTCATTATGGTTGTTTATTACCTTATCTAATTATAATAACACTCCGTAGCGAAGCACGGGTACCCAGCTAGTTGTAAATAAAGAAAAGTAAATAATTATTTTATTTACGATTGATACGAAATATAAACAATGTATCTCTGTTTATAGATGCGTAGAAAGTTATTCTTTACGTACTTAAATTCATTGCACATGCGCGTTTCAAAATTCCTCTTTTTTCCTCCCTAGTGCGGTAAAAATGAAGAATTCTTCACCTTAACACACGATTAGCGAGTTTTTGTTTAAATTTAACAAAACTAATTTGCTGTTTGTTTAATTAAAGTAAATGTTTATATATCGAGTTTTTAGAAAAAAAAAAAAATGATTGATTTATATGTCATTATGACGAAAATGAGGAGCATAATACGGCTTCCAAAATAATTAATTCGGCACAAAATACAACTAATGAATTAATGTCATTTTTATCAAAAGAGAAATACAAACTTACATACAGGAAGTTTATTAAATATTTTTTTCTGTATTTATTATTAAAATCAAACAATCGTAGATAAAGTACGAGATACGCAACTCGTGCGAAAACTGCATTTTTGCTTTGCTCGTATGGTTTTACTACCCTCGATGTCGCTCGGGTGCAAACTCCACACTCGCATGCATAATGTAATATTCTTAGAATTAAAACAAGCAATAGAAAAAAATTCTATTAAACAGTTAAAAAAGAGGAGATAGCAGGTGTTAAAACTATACTACCTATAGAAATAAACTTTTTGCACCTCATATAGATCTGTAACGTTTTCCTGGAATTCTGTCTTTAGTCTTTCCCTGCTTGTTTCTAACCGATGTTGGCCTGTTTATATTATTTGATTTTATTTTTTTATTATTTACTTCTTGAAACTTGACTTTCTTAAACCTCTACCTTTTATTTTCTCGGAATTAATATAAGAAAAGTGAAGAGAAGGCACAAGAAATAAAATAATACGTTTTGTTATAACAAAACCAGTAAAAAGATTATGGATATTGTTGAATTAATGTCTTTTATATATGAATTTGATACAGGTGTGGGGCAGCGAGTCATTTCTAGGAATGTTTCTCTTTCACAACATTGGTTTCTATACCTTTCTAGGTAAAATCTTGTAATCTTTTCTTTTTTCGTATTATTACATTTTAAATAAGTTGTAATAAAGCCTAGTCCACACCAGCAGACACGTTGTGAAACATGTCTATAGACGGTCAAAGCCTTGTCCACACTAGTAGACATGTTGCGCGATTTTGGTCTCAGAGACAATGCCAAGCGATTTGTCTATAGACATCGGATAGACAATCGGCGTCTACGATCTCGTTGGTAGATCAAAAATCCCATGTCTATGGTTTTCCATTCTAAGTGGTAGACACGGTGCAACGGTAGTCATGTTGCACAACGTGTCTACAAGTGTGGACGCTAGACCTAGACAATAGACGGTCTCAGAAGATGTCTATAGACATGTTGCGCAACGTGTCAACTGGTGTGGACTAGGCTTTATAGACAGTCTATAGACACGTTGCTCAACATAGTACACACCAGTAGACACGTTGCTAAACAAAGCCCACACCAGTAGAAACGTTGCTCAACATAGTCCACACCAGTAGAAACGTTGCTAACGTGTCTACCATTTCAAATGGAAAGCCATAGACATGCGATTTTTGGTCTAGCAACGAGACTGTAGACGCCGATTGTCTAGCCCATGTCTACCCGATGTGTCTATAAGACAAATCGCTAGACACCGTCTTTGAGACCAAAATGTAACAGAGAAAAATATATTCTACCACTGGGGCTTGAACCCTAACCGTTGAATTTCGTATCAATTTTCTATATAGCTCTACCAATTAAGCTAAGCCGGAGAATGATAAACATTCATCCCAAAGCGATACACATGTACTTGTTATATAGCAAAATATTTTCACATATATACTGTTACTTAAGTTTAAATAGAAAGATTCGGGTTCAAGCCCAGGCGGCGAATTGTATTTTTCTTTGTTACGTCTCCCTCAAAAAGCTATCTAAAGCTAATTCTAAAACAGTTCCTAAATAAAGCTTAAAAGTCTCAAAGATAATATTTATAAATATTGAATTATTGATTGAGTAAGTAATATAAATCATAATTTACATTGTTATATGGAACCAATATTTGATATATAATAATTAATATAAAAATGCCATTTTTCAAAACTGGTCTTATTTTCAATTTGTAAGTGGTTCAAAATTGGGGTAATAGGTGTGCGATGAAACTTGAAAAGCAAATAAATTTTACGCCATTTTTTTTTTTTTTTTTTTGGTTTCTGTATTGTTCATCTAAGTTGTATCTATGTGCAAAATTTGAGGAAGATTGAATCACGGGAAGTGGTTCAAAATTGGGGAAACGGAAATGTGCGATGAAACTTACAAAGCAAAGTTATATAAGACCAGTAATAAAAATACTTATCGATAAATATAGAAAAAAAAAAAAAAAAAAAATATTACTTTTGAATGATGGAGTGAAGTCAGAAATATTGATTACTCCCATGGATCCCTTGTCATAACACCACCAGGGTGCACTACCTCACGTCTGAAACAAACAAACAATAATTATTATTATATATTATCATTATAAATTTCCAAAAAATTTCCAAAAAAATATAAAATTATTAAAAGAATAGTCAACAAGTTTTTATTGATCAATCCTGGTAGCCCAAGAAGAAAAAGAATAATTAAAAAGTTAGGGGATTAACAGAAGAATTATTAATTATATTCATTCCTGAGAATGGTAATACGATAATATTCCTGTTATAGAAATAAGTAATAGTTATTTATGCACCTAGGGAGTAAAGTAAGCCATTATTCCCTGAGCGAAAAAGTTGGTTCTTGAGGCGAAGCCGAAGGTTAATTAGTTCCTGAAGCGCAGCCAAGGGAAATAATTATCGCGAAGGGAAATGGCACTTTACTCACGAGGTACATACAATATTTTATCTCCAGTAGGGAAAAAAAGTTATGATATTGAATTAGTTTAGAGGGACTAAAACAGGTCTTTTCATCCCTGAACTCAAAAAGTAGAGAGCTGTTGTTTTTAATATTGAATCTCTTATATCTGCTTATACTGGAGATAATAGTTATTTATGCACCTAGGGAGTAAAGTAAGACATTATTCCCTGAGCGAAAAAAGTTGGTTCTTGAGGCGAAGCCGAAGGAACCGTGGTCCCTAAATAGAATTAGACTCTTTAATTCCCGAGGCGCAGCCTCGGGAATAACTCTAATTAGCTCCCGAGGCGCAAAAAAGGAGATAATTATCGCGAGGGGAATAATGGCACTTTACTCACGAGGTACATACAATATTTTATCTCCAGTAGGAAGAAAATACACATTTTCGTCCATTGCACAGTTTTTATTTATAATTTTAATAAATAACAATAATTATTAGCACTTTTAATAGCAGATATAAGAGATTCGGTATAAAAAACAAATTAGAATTGAAATTAAACTCAAATAGAAGGTTATTTAGATGCAGGTTATAAACAAAGATAAACATGGTCGAAAAACTCAGTGCCGCCAACCTGATTTCAACAACTTCATTACATTAGCCATTTATTTTCTATTATTTTTAAAATAATTAAGTTGCAATCTTTACTTTTTTGCCCTACTTTACTTTTTCGCCCTACTTTTACTTTTTCTCCCTATTTTTTGAGTTCAGTGATGAAAAGACTTACTTTAGTCTCTCTAAACTAATTCAAAATCATAACTTTTTCTCCCTACTGGAGATAAAACAATTTACTTATTTCTAAGACTCCACGAATATGCTAAAAATATAGAGGGTCTTTAGTTTTTATCAAGAGATAAATACCATGGACATCAGATTTTGTATAAATACATGAATATGCCTAAGGCCGTGGCCGTAGATCATAGGTTTCTAAAGTGGGCGATGAGATGATAGTCAGGGAGTGATAATGAGTAGAAACGAATATGGAGGCCATGAGCTGTAACAAGGGCTTGCAAAATATCCTGTAGTTCACAAAACCAAAACAAGCAATTAAAAAAAGTAGAATAGATGTAATGTTTATTTTATCTTTTATGATTATAACCTTTTTATCTCACTCGTATGAATCGATTATTAGAACACTTAAAAAATTTAAAATTACTTTAAGAAATCAAGACAAATAAAGTTCTTTGGAATTATTTATTAAAACAAAGAACTTTTACAACAGACACATTGTTTACCGATACGTTTTTAAAAACAAAAGGTGCCCTAATCCTTTATCTATTGGGATTTCACACTGCCAACCACCTCTAACCACCTCTAACCACCTCTAACCACCTCTAACCACCACTTCTAGGGCAGAGGGTGGTAATTTAAATAAGTTTGGGAACTTCTTCACTATTTAGAAGATTCCAACCAATCTCTTAATTATAAAGTTCTTTAGGATTCATAAATCTGAATCCTAAATCTTAGAATAGTCAGATTTTCAAAGAAGGTTTGTGCAAATATGTTTGCGCAAACCTGATGTCGGGCAAATTTCGGCCATACACGTCAAACATCATGTTAGCGCAAACATCAAACAGCCCCATACACGGTCAAAATGTTTGCGCAAACATTTTGACCGTGTATAGGGGCCTAAAAATAATAGGTTTGTTCCAACCACTCTTCAAACTGGTTTGGAACTGTCCGACGCATGAGCATTTGGAAAAATGCATTCCAACGAGCCCAAACTCAAACTCTGACTGACTCCGACTGTTAATCGGCTGTTCCAACCACGCTCTGATTAAATCACGGATTAGTTTGGAACCAGTCAGAGCAGTCAGCGATCGGCGGCAGGGACTAGTAGTTTGGGATTGAGTTTGGGTGAACAGAAACGTAACCTTCCGCTCCGCTTCATTGTTTTTGTTTTGATTTCGCTCGCCTATTATTCTAACTAATTTTTAAAATGTTTTTGTACGAATGCGACGATGAATTTTTGTGCATATGATGGCATTTTCAAGATATTTCTGAAAAAAATAAAAATTGGACCTATTTTCCAAGATGGACTTTTGATACTTATTCCATTTTCAAACAAATATCGAAAGAATCCGATTTATTTCCGCAATATTTCTTTCGTTAACTGGACTAAGATTAATATTTGTTTTTTTTAAAACAAAAGAGCATTTAGGATTATATCAATAAAAATACGAGTGTGCGGTGAGTCTACTATAACTGGCTCACCTCAGTAAGCCTGCAAATTGTGAATTTCGTAAATCGAAATGAAATCGTATTAAAATGAATTCATGTATTAAATAAACATTTCTAAAATGTGTGCATGTATTTTCGTCTCTATGAGTATGTAGGTTTTACTTCCAACTTTCGAGCTTAATTATCATTAGAAAATGAAACTTTTGTGGTGTGGCCCCCCCTTGTAGTGCGAGCCCGTAGGCGGCCTAAATCAGGCCCTGATTTAAGCGACTGGCACTTATCTTTATCAACTATTGACTCATCCATCATCCATATCTTTAATATTAATAAGTTCAGGTATTTGTGATAGCACAGAAACGCAAAATCACATAAACGATCACCTCAAAAAGTTGTTCTGATAACAGTGCTAAAACCTACCACAGCAAACAGTTTCGTTCGAGAAAGGAGCGTTCCAACAAAAACGAAATCACAAATCAATTCCCAACGGTCAATGATCGCGCATGCGCATTACGTCAATCACGGACTAATCCGAAACTGATTCGGAACTGGTGGTTGGAACAAACCAATTATCTTCTTTTAAATCAATTGTGATATACAAAATACCACACCAATTGGAAATAAAAACAAAAACCATTTTTATGTTCTACAAAAATCATCCCACGTTTTAGTAATATATAACTTGTTTAGAAAGGTGTAAAACAGTGAACTCTTGATGAAGACAGAAGTGGAACCGTTGTTCCACCCAGTAAATATAATTGGAAGTTTCCCATAATGCAAAGCAAACAAAAGGCGACATAAGAGGAACCCTGACGTCAGACTACGACAGTATAACGAATAACAGGAAATCCAAATAGGTTACTGAATTAGCACCAACTCGTTCCTTCTTTTAAAAAACATATTTTATAATTGGAAATGAATTACAATAGTTTGTGGGGTTTTTTTTAGAAAAAAGTCAATAGAAATCAATAGAGCGTTTAAATGAGAGATGGATACATCTGAAGAAGTAGTTCCGACATTTTGGCTCCACGAGTTTAAAAACATTTTTTTAAAAAAACTAAATTTAGAAGTTATGCTAACTATAAACTTTTTATAAAACTCGATGATGTATTAAACACAAAGAATATAGTCCAAAGAAGAACTTCAGTGCATAAATTATGTTCTTTTCACCATTGATCATGAAACGAAAACACAAATAACCAGACTTATGGTATAATGAAGATAAAGGGGAACGAAAATTTAGAAGGAAGATGAAGAGAATTCATTTTTTATTTAGGCGCCATGTCCGTTTGTCCAGCCGCGTGCAAACAAAAAATGGAGGAGCACAGAGCAGATATGTATATAATGTTGAATTATAATTACGACAATACTAGTCTCAAATCAGTCATTTTCTTGATTTTAGTTTAGGTAACATTATAATGTTGAAACCATTTATTAAATAAATAAGATTAAAATAGGCATGGAAATAGATTGGTGAGATTGTAGATGAATTATGTTTTAAAAGTTGGACTTAAATAAAAACACTAAAAGCAGTTTTACATATCAATCACTACAAATTTTCAAATCAGGAATATGAACTAGTCTTGTAAATCGAATGGAATAAAAAGTTGCACGTAATAAAATAGTGAATCGGGTCCAAGACAATAGTGAATTCAGTTTAATATCCAATAGTGTGGTAGAATTAACTGGATTTGAAATTATGCTGTGTGTAACATACATAATCCAGCTATTATGGTTAACAATAAACTGGTAATGTTTATTCTTTTATCTACGATTGATACGAAATATAAACATTATATCTCTGTTTAGATGCGTAGAAAGTGGTTATTTACGTACATGCGCGTCTCATAGTTCTGAACAATTCCTCTTCTTTACCACGCTAGCGCGGTAAAGAAGAGGAATTCTTCAGCTTTACGCACAATTAGCGAGTTTGTTTACATTAAACAAAACTAATTTGGTGTTCTTTTATTTAAGTAACTGTTTATATCGAGTTTTTAGTGAAAAACAATGAATGAATCAAGTGGCTTTGACGAAAATGTAGAGAATAATACTCCTCCAGAAATAATTAATTCGGCAAAAAATACAACTCAAGATTTAATGTCATCTTTATCAAGAGAGAGATACGAACTTACATACAGCAAGTTTATTTTTTTCTGTATATATTATTTAAATCTAACAATCGTAGATAAAGTACGGTACGCAACTCGTGCGAAAACGGCATTTTGCATTGCTCGTGTGGTTTTACTACCCTCGCTATCGCTCGGGTGCAAACTCCACACTCGCATGCAAAATGCTACTTTCCGCACTCGACGCGTAATGTACTATTTTACTTTTTCATGTAAAGAGGAAGTATTTTGATGGGGCAAAAATTTGGTTTTTAAATTTTGATAGATTTACACGTTTTGAGGTCCCCTGAGTCCAAAAATGTCTTAAGAAAATTCTGTTTTTCATCTGTGAAGACGCGTGGAATCAAAAATTCAAAATCCTGACTTCTCATTGGCTCCCGACGGATTTTCCCGCGCTGTGAAAAGTCAAAACTTTAGTAAATCTTACTGTAGATACATTTTCCTACTGTTTCTATCTTCCTCTACGTTGGCAGATGGGCCCAAACCATAACCAGGATCAAATTTGGATGGGCCACCCGAACAATAAAAATCACAGGGAAGTACTTGCGTCCAAGTACTTTTTAGGGTTTTTTTAGATGAGTAAGCATACCTACCCGTTATGTAATTATGATTTTTTTGTCTTCGATCTCAAGGGTCCCGGGTTCGATGCCCCGGGGGGTCACAATGTTTTTTATCAGTAATAAAGACAAGATAAATTAACTTTTTCAGGAAATTTGCATCGCCCCTCCATAAGGTATAACCATGAATTATTTCGAAATTTTAGGACCAGCCGTTATATAGTGGTTGGGGGGGGGGAATGTTTTTTTGGTATATTTTGATTTATTTAACCAATAAGAAATGCAAAATTTAAAAAAGCATATATATATTTGTGTCCTACTCTTCAGCAGCTTTCATTTGATACCCAACTCAAAATTTTTAAAAATAAAATTTTGGGCACACTTCACTTTTTCGCGCCCAAAATTAGCAATTTTTGATAATATAGGATGAACTCCCGGAATTTTCATCGCACTACAATAAGGCATTAGCATGAATTATTTCGAAATTTTATCACCAGCCGTGATATAGTGGTTGGGGGGGGGGATTTTTTTTGGGTATATTTTGATTTATTTAACCAATAAGAAATGCAAAATTTAAAAAAGCATATATATATTTGTGTCCTACTCTTCAGCAGCTTTCATTTGATACCCAACTCAAAATTTCAAAAAATAAAATTTTTGGCACACTTCACTTTTTCGCGCCCAAAATTAGCAATTTTTGAAAATTTAGGATGAACTCCCGGAATTTTCATCGCACTACAATAAGGTATTAGCATGAATTATTTCGAAATTTTAGCACCAGCCGATCTATAGTGGTTGGGGGGGGGGGGGATTTTTTTGGGGTATATTTTGATTTATTTAACCAATAAGAAATGCAAAATTTAAAAAAGCATATATATATTTGTGTCCTACTCTTCAGCAGCTTTCATTTGATACCCAACTCAAAATTTTCAAAAAATAAAATTTTGGGCACACTTCACTTTTTCGCGCCCAAAATTAGCAATTTTTGAAAATTTAGGATGAACTCCCGGAATTTTTATCGCACCACAATAAGGTATTAGCATGAATTATTTCGAAATTTTAGCACCAGCCAATCTATAGTGGTTGGGGGGGGGATTTTTTTGGGGTATATTTTGATTTATTTAACCAATAAAAAATGCAAAATTTAAAACAGCATATATATATTTGTGTCCAGCTGTCTTCAACAGCTTTCATTTGATACCCAACTCAAAAATTAAAAAAAATAAAAAATTTTGAGTTATCACATTTTTTCGAATATTATATAATTTTCCTGTGGTTGGGTCAAAAAGTTGCACCAGTGTTTCAAATTTCAGCACTTTCGCTTAAACGGTTCGGGCCCTATGAACCAAAGAGCGACGGACAGACGGACACATCACCCTCGGCATAAGGGTTTTGAGAAGTATCTACAAAACCCTAAAATGGGATCACATTAGTAACCAACAGCTATAGGATTAAAACATTTAACATGTTCCAACACTAATCAAATAAAAATTTAAAGATCAAATTGGACAAATCACAATTCTGCTAAATTTAACTTTTCTTTTTGACGATTTTGCCATTTGTTTTAGTATTTGCTCCCTCCTCCTCCCCCTCACAAATGTTACACGTTCCCTTCCTCCACTTTACATAAATTGTAATTCTGCAGAATGTCAGTTAAAATCAGAAAAAAATATTAAACGACTGAAAAATTAAGACCACGTAAGAAAAAACAATTTTTATTTTCCATATTTCTTAAAAAAGAAAGGTCAGCAGCATTTTTTTGACTTAAGATTCGTGTTCTGGGTGGTTTGATGATAATTAAAGACCCATTCTTTTTTTTATACTTTTTTTTGGGGGGGGGGGGGCGAAAAGTTGTGACGTAGAACCACAACAACAGAATTTTTCAGAACTTTAAGCCCATTTTCCGGCAAACATCTTCGTTTCGGAAAAATTACGACTTCAGATTCGGATTAAGCATAGAAACATTCATGAAATTACATTTTCAATCTGGTACTAGTTCTTGCAGAACTGTGTTGCTTATACAAAGGAAAAAAACAACGTTAGCGGTATAATAAAGAGAAGTGATTCTTAGGGTATAAACTAACACACTCGAAAGCGCCCTTTTAAAATAATTTTTCTTAATTTAAATTTTATTTTCCATTACCCTTTTTAACATCATACGTATCAGAAGCTAAAAACAAAATAATCTCTCACATAATCAGATTAAGGAAGGGGTAGAGGGAACAATACTATAGAATCTGGGTCTCAAAAAGTGGTTAATTATGCGACACCCCTATACTAAACCTCCCAAGCGGCAGTTTGGTGAAACACTTTCGATATCTCGAAATTTATCTGATATCAGCTGATAAGGACAAGTGATACTTTCTTACGACATTTAATATTTTTATTTTTAATACAGTTTTCTTTATAAATATGGGCTTTAATATTTGTTGTTAACCTTATTATTTATCTAAAGGCAGTAACGTCGTTAATAAACATATAACAGTTCCTAGATAACCAATAGCAATCTTCTTTGAGTGGGGTATCAAATAAATGCTACTGATAAGGATTTGTTGACAACCGTCTGTGGGGACAGAAAGACAAGGAATAGACTAATAAGACAAGGACCATGTGATCACTTTAGTTCGGATTGAGCTCGCTTGAAAGTGTTAGTATATAGGGGTCAGTGGCGTAGCTAGACCATTGGGGGCGCAAGAAATTTTTGGGGGCCCCTCGGCAAAGAAAATCGATGAACAAAAAAAAAAAAAAACCTCTTGCGTTCAGGATTGGGGCCCCCTTGACGCAGTTAAATCGGGATTTGGGGGCCCCCCCCAATACGGGCCCATAGTTACGCCACTGATAGGGGTGTACCATAATGAACCACTTTTCAAATCGCAATGCTCTTTCTACCCCTTCCTTGCTCTGAGCTCGCATAGTTCAAATGTTTTTTAAATATTTATGATTCAAATTAACGTGGATAGTACATTAAAACACTAAAATGCGTTTTACACAATTTTCAGTAAAAATTCGTCTATTTATTTGAATTGTATCTCCTATTTGTTTGAGATGAACGAATACTATGTAATTTTGCAGTACTTCAATAACACATATTATAAAACACTGGTTTTGTTTGAGACTCCATTTATACAGGAAGATCTTGACTTATCAAGGCAAAGAATAGATGCAAAACAGATATACAATGAAGAGATGGAATGATTAACGGATACTTGAAAGGAAAAATAAATAGACAATACTATTTTTAATCGTTAAAAAAAATAGAAAATAAAAAAAATGTAAACAGAAGCTTGAAATGATCCCAAATCGATGATGATATAGATGTAAATATGTGAGGCTTGAACCATGAGTACAGACCACACGAGGTGAAAACGTATACGAATTCTGGCAACGACATTAAAACAACGCTTAATGTCCCTCTATTTATAATGCACCGTACGGATCCCCCATTAAAAGCAAACCCAAGGGGAATTCCTCTACCCGCCCTCTCGCTTTAATTTATTCTCGTCATATATTATTTATATTCGTCATTTGGCCGTATCGTTTCTCAATCTAAACAACGCACGAGACGGAGCGGATCTAAAGCAGGCTACGCAATAATCCCCACGTACTAGATAATCTCACTTCACAACCGGTCTTATCTCATGACATCTGCAGATCAGTTAATGTCTCACCCCGACCAAGCCGTCACAAGTCAACGGCTGTGGTCAATTTACTAAAGTTATTACTCTCCAGTCGAAGGTGAAGGATTACAACCTCAGTTCAAGATGTTACGGTACACACTGATAGATGAGGAAATACTATACTCTTTTTTTACTTTCTCATATAAAAAGAAAGTATTGTGATGGCGCGAAATGTTGATTTTAAGATTTTTATGGATTTACACATTTTAAGGTCTCTTGAGTCCTCCAAAAAAGTTTTTTTTTTTTTTTTAAATGTCTGTCTGCCGTCAGTGCAGATGCATGGATTTTGACGAAATTGGGCAGAGAAAACATACCTATATATCCCGAGGCGAAATCGAGAAATTAATTTTAGTCTCAAATTTGGAGGCACTATCCCCAAAAAACTCTGAAAAAATATGAAAAAAATTATTTCTCAAAAACGGTTTCGACGATTTTGATTAAAAAATTCTAAAATGTATAGTCCATTTTAATACGTGAATATGAAGATATAAGCCGTTTTCCCATCTGCATAGATAACAATATATTCATGTTTTCTGGGATCTGGGACAAAGATTATATGAGAAAGTTACCGTGAGTTGTCTCAGACCGATTTTTACAATTAGTATTAAATTTTGACACTCAGATTGGTCTGTGAGAGGGTGGGGCCAGTGTAGCCACAAATATTAAATATACTGCCTCCTCGAATTCAAAATCCAGTGTTCTTATTGGCTCCCCTCCACATTTTCTCGATTTTCCCGCGCTATCAAAAGATAATACTTTTTTTTTTTTTTTTTATCTTTTATTGATTAACACAACTACATAATTTTACATGTTATTAGTGTTAACGATGTATGTTTTGTTGACAGTGTGTTACATGAGAAAGGTAATAATCCAGTGACTATTCCTTTCGGCTGGGTTTAATTACAATAGGTTAATTATATGCACTTATGAAAAAAAAAAAATAAATAAATAAATAAATAAATAAATAAAATAAAATAAAAAAATATAAAATAAAATAAAAAATGTATAAAAAAAATATATATAAAGAAATGAGATGGTGAATTTTTGATAGCGTTAAAATGGAGATATAATATAAACGTTAAGCAATGAGTAAATCTCTTGGCCACTGCCTCTTCAGGCGGCGAGGAGGGTTATCTGGGATAATTTGGGATGCAAGAAGTTCTACTATAGAGGATTGGGATGATTGGATAATGATTCGTGGAAAGTATGATATCGGGATACAGATAGGTCTCGGACAAAGGGAATATTGAGATCGTTATGTAGAGTGAGGTTAGAAACGTAGAATGGGGCGTCTGTGATTTTTCTAAGGATCTTGGATTGTAGTGTTTGGATTCGACGGATGTTGGATGGCTTGGTACTACCCCATACTTCTAGACCGTAGGTCCAAGCTGGTTTTAAGATTACATTGTAAATTCGAATTTTGTTATTCAAAGTAAGATTGGACCTACGATCCAGAAGACGAAGCAGCAACTTGTATCGTCTTGTAATGTCCGTACGTTTATTTTTTGTGTGATGTTGCCAAGTGAGTCGTCTATCGAGGTTGAGGCCAAGGTAACGGACTGTGTTGGATTGAGGAATAGGAACTTGGTTAAGAGTGACTGGAGGACAGGTGCTATGACGAAGAGTAAAAGTGACATGAACACTTTTCTGTTCGTTAATTCGTATCCTCCATTTTCTTAACCAAGGTTCTAAAAGGAGAAGGTGGCTTTGGGTGTTATTAGATGCGGTTTGAGGGTTTTCGTGAACAGATAGGATAGCCTTGTCATCTGCAAATGTGGCAAGGACCGAGGAAGGATGTTGAGGGATGTCATGAGTAAAAAAGGAATATAGAAGAGGTCCTAGGATACTGCCCTGAGGTACTCCAGCACTTACAGGGCAGATGGATGAAAATGAGGATCTTAAACTTGCACGAAAATATCTATCGGTGAGAAAGGATTTAAGGATGAGGTAATATGTAAAGGGTAGGATTCCCTTGAGCTTCCAAAGCAGCCCAGCATGCCAAACTCTATCAAAGGCTTGCGCCTCATCTAGAAAGACAGCTGAGCAGTACCTTTTATTCTCGAGGGTGGAAGCGACGACATCAACAATGCGGTGACATTGTTGAATGGTGGAATGATGGGATCGGAAACCAAACTGATGATCGGGTAGGAACGGTTTAAGGATGGGAAGAAGTCTGCGAAGAAGGAGTTTTTCTAGGAGTTTTCCCATCACTGGGAGAAGGCTTATAGGACGATAGGATGAGGGAAGATGAGGAGGTTTTAAAGGTTTTGGGATCATAATAATGGTGGCAAATTTCCATTGAGTTGGGAAGTGCGTTGTTCTAAGGACGGAGTTGAATATGTAGGCGAGGAATACAATACCTTTCTTTGGAAGGTGTTTAAGGATTTCGGAGGTAATGAGATCGTAACCGGGAGATTTTCGTGGAGGAAGTTGTTTAATTGTGTAAAGGACATCTGAGGGATTAAAGGCTTTAGGAGGTGGGGATAACTGTAATGGATTCAAGAGTTCTTTGTTTATAAGGTTTACATGATCAAAGTCAATTATGTCGGGATGTGGAGAAAATAGATTTTTAAGGTGTTGTGCAAAGACATCTACTTTTTCATTATCTGACTTTGCCCAGGAGTTATCAGGTTTAAGGATGGGGGAAGGTGTGATTTTTTGGGAAAGGATTCGTCTGGTCGCATTCCAAAGTGATCTGTCTTTGTCTGTAAGTTGTGAAGTAAATTTCCTAAAATTGTCTTCCTTATAGAGTCGTAGTAAGTTAGTTAGTTTTCTACTAGCAATATTGTACGTCCGTTTGTCTGATGGGTATCGAGTTAGTTTCCATTGAGCTCTAGCGCGTCTTTTCTGAGTTATCAATAGTCGTATGTCCGTTGGTAATGAAAATTTATTGTCTTTTTTAGCAGAGAATGGTGTAGTTGTGTCCCAGATTGATGTTTGTATACAGTCAGTTAGTTGTTGAACTGCCTCGTCAATGTCCGTTGCTGATTTAAGAGAGATTTTAAGATCTAGTCGTTGGTCAATTAAAGTTTTAAATAAGTCCCAATTAATCTGTCCGTTGATCAGTTGAGGTTTAGGAACGATTTTAGGAGGGTTAATGTGAAGGGTAAGAAGGACAGGACTATGATCAGAGGAAAGGTCGTCAAGAACAGAAGCTGTGGGATGAAGATGAAGCATAGGTGAGGAAACAAAATAATCTAGGATGTCTGGAAGTTTGTTAGGGTCGGAAGGAAAGTAAGTAAATTCATCAGGAGTAAGGATTTTGTAGCTGGTTAAGGATAGAGCATTTAGGAGTGTTACACCACGGGGATTGCGTGCTCGACATCCCCATTGGGGGTGTTTTGCATTATAGTCTCCACCTGCTATAAATTTAGGACCAAAGGATTGGAATAAGGAAAGGAAATCTTGTTGTGTAATAGGCTGATTTGGGGGACAGTAGATTGAGGATATTGTGTAATTAAATGGTAGAGTGTGTAAGGATAAGGAAGTACACTGAATAGATACCGTGCAAATCGATGGTAAAGGATGATGGGAAATGGAGTTCCGTATTAGGATCGCACTGCCCCCGTGTGCTGTGTTATCAGGGTGATCTGTTCTGTATGTTGTGTAATTTAAGATAATACTAATCGTAAAAACAGTATTTGAATATCTTCACACTGAAAAGGACACTAATATATATTTCTGCAGTTATATCTACAGGTGAAATCCAACACAACTAAAATAAAAATTAGCTTCAATTGAAATTGAAAGAACTAAAGTGGCATCGTTGAATAGGTCACTATTATTTATAGCTCATTCATAAGTCAATCTATTTCAATGCTTCCAAACATTTATAAAGGTTATAATAAGTTTTCACCAATCCAAAAAAAAAAAAAAAAAAAAAAATGCGTGTGGTGTCGCAGGACACCCGTTAGAAACGAAGTTCCTTGCGCCGCTTTTTATTAAACAAAATATAAATTATAAAATGACACTGCTAAGTATACGAAGCTAACTATTAGCGGAGACAGGGCAAAATTAAAAGTTTTTTTGTTTCTTTTTGGTTGTTTATTTAATCAAAAAAAAGAAGAAGAAGAAAAAAAAAAGAAACAAGAAGAAACACAAAACAAGCTATAGAAGTTAAAACAGGTGTATTAAAAACATTTCATTCATCACATTTACCTGTTTCGATTTCCATACAGATGGGGACCTATTATTGCCACTAACTACTTGAGGCATATGCTTCGATCAAGCGGGTATTAGAGGTATTTAGAGGTTAGAGGTAGTAAGGGGTGGTTAGAGATAGTTAGAGGTGGTTACAGGTGATAAGAGGTTGTTAGAGGTGGTTAAAGGAGCTATTCCATAAATAATGAATGATAAACGAACAATATAATATGTAGTTAACCCTGGGGAACACGCGGTCCTGTTAGGCCCAAATTTGAGATAAAACTGTGAAATTTAGACAGAAATAAGAGCGATTGGAAGATAGGGAATTTTCTAGCTACATTTCTTGCTTTTATCAAGAGAATCAGTCACTGTTAGACATGGTGCGTGATTGTGATGATACTTCAATTCCGTGCCCATATTGTCCTGCCCCCGCGCCACTTTCACTTAAAATTTATTATTACGAGTTTATTAATATGAGACTAATTAACAAGTAATAATAAAACCAATTTACAGTTATTTATGTTACTAGGCAGCAAAATAGAATTTTGCTGACAAGTTTTTAAGTTTTGATTCCGAGCAAAAGGCGAGGATAGGCTAAACACATTTACTGCAGAGGCGAAGCCGAGGCAAGAAATTTAATATTTTACTGACGAGGCGAAGCCGAATCAGGGAAATTACATGTTGACTGACGAGGCGAAGCCGAGGCAGTAAACTTTTAATTACCTGCTAAGGTGTACCGAAGCAGGAATAATAAAATTTATTTTATTACTATAATTATTAAAGTTATTTTCTAAAAATATATAAATAATTAAGAGAATATTACGCTTATATATATTTAAAAATAAACAATGTGGGAGAGTTCATAACCTGCGATGTAGTAACCATTTTGCAGTAAAATTTTGCAGCATATTTGTTATTTTCCTGAAACTTTGAACTTTTGCTAACACTTTGATATTTTGTTGATACTTTATTACTTTGCAGCGTGTTTTTTTGACATGTTACAAAAGAATCAAGAAAATTGACATTTTACTACGTTTTTATTTGCTTGCTTTCTTGTTTGTTTGTTTGTTTGTTTGTCCGGTACAAATCTGGCAATCGATTTCTAACTAACTTCCAGAATAGCTAGACATTTGAAACTTTTAGCATAGCTCAGAACACGATGACAATGCATTATTTCAATACTTTTAGCCATCTTTCAGCAGAATTTAATTGGTTTTCATCAAATTTTGCTGTATGGAAAGTTAGTTCGGAAAAAAACCCGCCAGTTATTTTATTTGTTTTGCCATATCCCATATTTACAATCTTCATTTTGACGGGTTTCAAATTTGTGATTTTTTATTAAGAGGTAAACTTTGAATGACAGCAAAACAGTAAATACATCAATTATATTATTTATCGATTATATTATTTATATTATTTCAAATATATATCGATGGCACGGTTTAGATTTGGTGTTGGGTAGATCCGTTGTACAAAGATTTGTCATTTTATAGGTTTAAGATCAGCTCTCTAGATGGTTGTCATTTATGTGAAGTAAATAAATTCGGAACTATTTTTATTTTTTTTAACTAACATTATATATTATATAACAATAACAATTATATTATCAACATTACATATACGATTCAACAGAAAATTTAAAAACGTAGTATATAAAAAGTTCTTTTTATCTTGAAATTTTATCTACTAACAGCAGAAAAGTTACACTAATTATTATATTCCCTTTTTAATATACAATAGATTTAAACGAATGAAGTTGAATTATTTTTTTATGAAAGTTGTAAAAAACGAAAGTTTGAGTCATCAAGAAAACAAAACAAAGGCAAAATGAATCCAGCATTGCCACTCTTTTTATTAACAGCTGTTATTTATCTCAATTTTTACAGATTTTTTAAAAATTACCACTGTAAAATAATATAATTTGTTTTATTACTACAATTATTAAAGTTATTCTCAAAAAAAATATAAATATTAAGCAGAATATTACGCTTAAATATATAAAAATGAACAATGTGGGAGAGTTCATAACCTGCGATGTAGAAACCATTTTATAGTAAAATTTTCTTAAAATTTGCAGCCTATTATTTTGCTGTGACTTTGAACTTTTGCTGACACTTTATTATTTTGCTGCGTGTTTTTTTTACATGTTACAAAAGAATAAAGAAAAATTACATTTTGCAGATTGAAAACAGTACAACAATGCTTAATTTTGCTGCCGTGATTATATAGATAAAATAGGTTTTATCATATTTTTTTGTTTATTTATATTTACTGTTGTGTGAGCATTTAGACCGCGCTTAATTAGAACATCAAAATGAAGTCGAATTATACTTCTGAATAAAATTGTTAGTGATAGAAATACCACTAGTAGTACTTTTAAGTAATTACTAAACTTCTCAGCAGTAATTAACTTTTTTCTAATCCTTCATATTTATTTTAATTATAATGTAATTTGTTTTATTACTCTAGTCTAGAGTCTAGATTTAATCGAAATACAACATTTTATTTAAGTAAAACTATAAACTTGTTTGTTTTTTTCTATTCTTAATTATTTTCCAAGAATACAATACAGAGCAAAACATACAGAACACAATTTCCTTGAGGTAAGTTGACGTCATACTTTCTCCAAGTTAATCTCTTTATCGTATACTTAAAGCTTTTTTTGTTTTCTGTTTTTAATTAAACGTTATTTCTTTTCTCAATAAGCCTATTATTAAACTTGTTTTTTTCTAGATCTAGTTGTTTCTACGACTATAAAAAAATCATTAAACAATTTATCTTTATCTTTTTTTTTAAAGGTTGTAAAGTTATTGAGGAAAAAAAGGTTACGTCGTCATACGAAATATTACTCTATGCCGTCACGGATGAAAACATGTGTTCAAAACACAGGATTTCCTCAACAAACATTTATATTTTTACACAAAAAAAACGTAGAAAACTCTTAAACACTTTCCAAATATAACAAAACACATAAAACATTTGATTTCTACGACGTCCTATTACAGAATAAAACGCATTAAAAGGCTTAAAAACAATAATTTCTCTCAGCTGATCCCACTATTGAATTTAATAGTTCGTATTAATTATTTAATCAAATAAATAAAGATTTAGATATAATTTTTTTGGAACGAAGTTCCTTATGGCACGTTCTGGAAGCCCAGGGCCCGGGAGTGAATCCGAAAAATCTACCAAAATCACCGTCACAAAACCAAGCGTCAAAAAATCTAAATCTACCGATGACGTTAACTTGAGTAAAAGATGACAGAGTTAGTTGAAACATGGTACACTTGTTTATTTCACCAATGACCAAGCTGAGTTCGTTGGACAACTTTATCCGCCGAAGCGTTCACGCACAACGATCGCGTAAACGTAAGCTTCAAATTTAAAATTGGAATTTTAGGACGGGAAAAATTGTAACTCCATCTATTTAATGAGACAAAAAACTTTTTAAAATACATTTTTTTTAGTACAACGAACACCGACACTGCTAAGAATTGATAAGGATCGGTAAATTTATCAAAGCGGGCCTAAACGTTTAAAATAAAGAAAACAACGTTTTTACCGATATCTTACGTTCTAACGTAACGTAAAATTTCGTTAAAATAATCGTTAAAATAAATCGTTAAATATCGTTAAAATAATCGTTAAAATAAATCGTTCGGTAAGCTCGGAGCTTGGCCGGTGTGTAGCGCTGTCGGGCCATGAATTCTGTCGGGGCCGACGACGGTCGGGCGGTCGGGTCGGCTGGGTCATCCAACCACCGACCCCCCCCCCCCCCCCCCCTACTTTTTTTGTTGGGCCGGAGTTTTTTTGGTGTTTCGACAAATATAGAACCATTTTAGAACCACGCAACACGACACCTCAAGCACTGTTAACTTTAACTTTAACTTTTTGGTTTAAACCACTTTTAAATTCTCACAAAACATTAATTCAAGTCAAAACCGAGTATATTTTCCAACAGTGGTATAAAAGTAAAAATTTAAATTGTTGTGAACACATTATACACAAGTGCATTTATTTTTTACAAGTGCATCAATGTTAGATGTTGCATAGTGTAATAAGTTTCCACGTCTTTGCATTTAATAAGAAAATTGCTACAGTAACCTTGAGCCTCTGTTAAAAATAATCTTCTTTACTTACGTCAAGAAGTAATGTGACAATTGCCATAATTTAAAATGGATGAAAAGCGGTGTCCAGTAAGAGCAATTACCTTCAATTAGGTAATAAGAAGAATTACTGCTGAAGACTCAAAATATAGCTAGAAGTTAATTAGTAATAACTTCAAGATAAAAAGAACTTTTTATATACTACGTTTTTAAATTTTCTGTTGAATCGTATGTAATGTTGATAATATAATTGTTATTGTTATATATTATAATATAATGTTAGTGAAAAAAAAAATAAATAGTTCCGAATGTTGTACTTCACATAACACATCAAGAGAGACAACCATCTAGAGAGCTGATCTTAAACCTATAGAAGGACAAATCTTTGTACAACGGATCTCCCCAACACCAAATCTAAAGCGTGCCATCGATATATTTGAAATAATATAAATAATACAATCGATAAATAATATAATCGATATTTCCTGTTTTGCTGTCATTCAATGTTTATCTATCACAAATTGGAGACCCGTCAAAATGAAGATTGCTTAAATATGGGATATGGCAAAACAAATAAAATAACTTGCGGATTTTTTTCCGAACTAACTTTCCTTAAAGCAAAATTTGCCGAAAACCAATTAAATTCTGCTGAAAGATGGATAAAAGTATTAAAATAATGCATTGTCATCGTGTTCTGAGCTATGCTAAAAGTTTCAAATGTCTAGCTATTCGGGAAGTTAGTTAGAAATCGATTGCCAGATTTGTACCGGACAAACAAACAAACAAGAAAGCAAGCTAATAAAAACGTAGTAAAAAGTCTAACAGGACCCATAATTTCAAATGAGATTCTCACTTATTCATAATACAAATAAATAAAAATTATGTAGGACAAAACGACAAAACGTACACATTATCGGTCAGTGATAAAACTACATACTAGTAATGTTTAATGAAGCTGGTTTCAACCATTTTGATTGGTTATAATCAACAAGCCGTTGAGTCCGCGGCAACTGACACTTAACTTTATGTTTAGATAGAAAAGTAAAATTAAGTAAATTAATTTAGATATCTATTTAGATAAGTTATTATATCTAGTTAAAGACCAACAAATCAAAACAAACATTTATTACTTTTTCATATATAGAGAAAGTTTTGTGATGGCGCAAAAATTCGATTTTGAGATTTTGATGGATTTATACGTTTTGAGGTCCACTGAGTCCAAAAAAGTGTTTTTTTAAAAATGTCTGTCTGTCTGTCTGTGCAGACGCCTGGAGCCTAAACTACTGGGTCGATTTTGACGAAATTTGGCATACAAGTTCTGAAAAATCATACCCCGATGGAAATTGAGAAACGAATTTTTGCTCCATATTTGGGGGCGCTACCCTCAAAAACTTTGAAAAAACGTGAAAAAAAAAAAATATTTCTCGTAAAGGGTTCCGACGATTTTAATTAAAAAATTCTAAAATGTAGCCCATTTAAATATGAATCTAACGATATAAGCCTTTTTTTCTGGGAAATATCTAGTTCCTTAGAAAAAAACTTAAAACGCGGACGGAGAGAGCCCGGATTCAAATTCCCCGCCCAGGAGATGTTATTTTTATGATCAATTTTGATGAAAGGTTCAATAATAATTAAATGTACATACGAAAACTAATAAATGGAAAACACTGGGCTAAATAATTATGAACTCATATATATGAGAAAGTTTGACTGAGTTGTCTCGGACCGATTTTTTTATTGTAATAAATGTGGTTGTCTTATCTTAGCAATAACATATCATTTAGAGGGGAGTCGTCCGGACACTTCTCTATTATATGAATAATGATCTATTAAATAATTTGTTTTTTCGTGACCGATTAACAGAACAAATTAAAGAATCAAGCTATAAACAAAACTAAGTGATTTGTCCAATAAATTCATATCTTTGAAATCTTCAATTGTAATTTTTTATTATAACAAAATAAAAAATTATTATTACAACTTAATATTATTATACTTATATTAAATTTAATTGAAAAGTATTCAATTATTTAGGCTACATACTTCACACCCAACGTATGGACTGTAAAACGTAAAAATTCATCAATTTTTTTTTCGTCATAAAAACATTTTTTTATAAGTACATATATATTCTATATTATGTAATGTAGGTATATAAGAAAGTCAAAATCAATTCAAAATAAATCTCAGAAAAACTTATTTTTCTACTCAAAAGTAGCATTACATTGCTTTTTAGGGTTTTGTAGATTCTTCTCAAAACCCTTATGCCGAGGGTGATGTGTCCGTCTGTCCGTCGCTCTTTGGTTCATAGGGCCCGAACCGTTTAAGCTAAAGAGCTGAAATTTGAAATACTGGTGTAACTTTTTGACCCAACCACAGGAAAAATATACAGAAGTTCAAAATTAAATATGCGCATGCGCAATTCGCAAAAATGTTGTAAACTCAAAAATTTATATTTTTTTCAATTTTCGAGTGGGGTATCAAATGAAAGCTGCTGAAGAGTAGGACGCAAATATATATAAGCTTTTGTAAATTTTGCATTCCTTATTGGGTAAAAAAATCAAAATATACCCAAAAAAAAGTTCCCCCCCCCCCCCCAACCACTATACTTCGGCTGGTCCTAAAATTTCGAAATAATTCATGCTAATGCCTTATTGTGGAGCGATGAAAATTCCGGGAGTTCATCCCAAATTTTAAAAAATTGCCAATTTTGAGCGCGAAAATTTGAAGTGCGTCAAACATTTTATTTTTTTTAAATTTTGAGTTGGGTATCAAATGAAAGCTGCTGAAGAGTAGGACGCAAATATATATAAGCTTTTGTAAATTTTGCATTCCTTATTGGGTAAAAAAATCAAAATATACCCAAAAAAAAATTCCCCCCCCCCCAACCACTATACTTCGGCTGGTCCTAAAATTTCGAAATAATTCATGCTAATGCCTTATTGTGGAGCGATGAAAATTCCGGGAGTTCATCCCAAATTTTAAAAAATTTTGGGCCCGAAAATTTGAAGTGCGCCAAAAATTTTATTTTTTTAAAATTTTGAGTTGGGTATCATATGAAAGCTGGTGAACAGTAGGATTCAAATATATATTTGCTTTTTTAAATTTTTCATTCTTTAATAATTTTATAAGTCAAAATATACCCCCAAAAATTTCCCCCTCCCCAACCACTATATAACGGGTGGTCCTAAAATTTCGAAATAATTCATGGTTATACCTTATGGTGAAGCGATGGAAATGGTTTGAAAAAATGAATTTTTCTAGTCGTTATTACCGATGAAAAACATTGTGACCCCCCGGGGGATCGAACCCGGACCCTTGAGATCGAAGAATAAAATCATAATTACATAACGGGCATGCTTAATCTTCTACAAAACCCTAAAAAGTACTTGGACGCAAGTACTTTCCTGTGATTTTTATTATTAATACTATAACAAAGATGTCGCATTGCGAGCAACATTAGTAACGCAATTAATTGTACTAAACTTTAAACAATTGCAAAGAATAAGAAAACATTTTATTGTAGAATTTTATTCTTCATACAATTTATATAACTAAGGATATTTAGAGTCCGCGTTTATTCCACTAGTTTTCTAGATTCATGTAGAATATTTAAAATTACAGTATAAATATAAGGTAGACAAACCCCAGGCTTTAAAAAAGTTATTTGAGATCTTGGGGTTCCGTTTTCAAAATAATCCTGCATAAAACGATGTTGAAAAAGCGGGGAAACCCCCACAGTAAAGCCTACATCTGTGAAGAGAGAGAAAATAAGAAGTAGAGGGGAAAAACAGGACAAATAAACAAACTGTTTATAATAACCCAACCACTTATTGGAACAGTTCTAAACCGTATTACTAGACTCTTAATTTCTAACTCAAAACGTTGACATACTATTAGGGCAATAGATCTTATATTTTAATAATTAGTAACAATAGCCATGCGCATTGTTGAAATAATGAATGTTGAATATAGGTATGTATAATTGTTGAATACATGCATTTGTTGTCTGTCAGTTACGTTTACGCGACGATAGTTGACCAATTTAGTTAAAATTTGGGGAGCCAGCATGTTCGTGTTGCTTTAGATACTTGTCACGTCTGCTCGGCTATCAATGAATTATTTGCAGCACGAGGGAATTAGGTTCAATCCCTCGCCAAGACGATCTGATTTACATCTATGAATCGAAAGCGGAACATGGACAAGGATAGCTACAAAGTACAAAAGGATCACAGGCAGCCTATACACAGAGATCACAGGGAGCCTACAAAGGGATCACAGGGAGCCTATACACAGAGATCACAGGGAGCCTACAAAGGGATCACAGGGAGCCTATACACAGAGATCACAGGGAGCCTATACACAGAGATCACAGGGAGCCTACAAAAGGATCACAGGCAGCCTATACACAGAGATCACAGGGAGCCTACAAAGGGATCACAGGGAGCCTATACACAGAGATCACAGGGAGCCTACAAAGGGATCACAGGGAGCCTATACACAGAGATCACAGGGAGCCTACAAAGGGATCACAGGGAGCCTATACACAGAGATCACAGGGAGCCTATAAAGGGATCACAGGGAGCCTACAAAGGGATCACAGGGAGGCTACAAAGGGTTCTTATATTTTAATAATTGGTCTACCATCTTCGTAACAATAACCATGCATTATTGGAATAATGAATGTTCATGCGTATGTTGTCAGTCAGTTATACGTTTACGCGACGGTAGTTGACTAATTTAATTAAAATTTGGGGAGCCAGCATGCGTTCGTGTGACTATAGATACTTGTCGCGTCAGCTCGGCAATCAATGAAACAAGGACAGCACGAGGTTGTGGGTTCGATCCCTCGCCAAGACACTCTGATTTACATCTATGAATCGAAAGCGGAACATGAACAAGGATAACTACAAAGTACAAAAGGATCACAGGGAGCCTATACAAAGGGATCACAGGAAGCCTACGAAGGGATCACAGGGAGCCTTCAAAGGGATCACAGGGAGCCAACAAAGGGATCACAGGAAGCCTACGAAGGGATCATAGGGAGCCTGCCTACAAAGGAATCCCACGAAGCCTATACAAAGGGCTTCCGTAGGGAACCTTCAACAGGATTTCCAGGCCGTGGTGCTCGTGGGCGTAACCTTGACATGTGCATGACTCCACGCCTTGATTTAATTTACATAAGGCTCACTAATGATCACGACCTACTCACTCAGCAATACAATGTACAGAGGTATGTTGAGTGAATTGGCTGGAACTCTACCACGGAGCTAGTAAAATGTGTCTAAAAGATGGCCTAATTGCTAGGTTCCTACAAGTGGTTCGTCCTACCCGTCAAGTACTAGTACTATAGGATTTATACTAGTAGAAATTTAGTATACCCATGTTCCTTTTTCCAATACTTATAGAATAAGATTGTAAGCCAGTGTTATCCAACAAACGTAAGCTTCAAATTTAAAATTGGAATTTTAAGACAAGGTAAGGTTCAACCTTAATCAACGAGACTTCTTTTATAGTTTTAAAGGTCGACCAAGAAGTCATGAACACTGGAGAAACTGAAAGCTTAGCTTCGTTTAAAGTCGGAACTTTCGAGTATTGCCGAAGTCAGTACAGTCGGGTGCTAAGACAATACCCATTTCTAGTTTGTATGACATGCGCAGTTATGTCAAATCTCACGAATAAGAACAGGAAGGTTCCAATCTGTTAGGTTTCCTGTTTTGTTTGTTTTTATACAGTACGAATTTTAGTCACAAGGGTCCTAAATCCAAATCAAACTCAGAAATAAGGAGGAAGAAAAAAATAGATTAATATAGAAGAAAATCGATTTAGATTTAAAGAATATTATTATGAATAATCAATAAATAATAATATAAAGATATTATCGTATATTATTAGTGATTTCTTATCAGGTTCAGTGTTGCCTGTGGCAAAAAATATTTTAAAAAAATATAGAAGTTATCAAAAATAAAATTATTAGTAGCAAAAGAACAACACTGTGTTTTTTGACAGTGCTGTATTTTATTAAAAACTTACTATACATGACACCAAAACAACGACACTAGCGCACTCCTCAGATTTCCATGACTTCTTGGTCGACCTTAAGTTAAATCAATTGTGACACCGCACCGCTGCAAAGGTTTTTTTTATTCTTTCGTGAAAGTTTCACAGCATCTCGGTCGATTATTACCAACTTAATTTTAAAATAATTTAATTCCACACAATATAAAAGTCTTAAAGCCCCAATGCATGGTGCAATTTGTTGTACAACCACATACAAGTTAAACCACTTCAAAGTATTTATGAAAAAAAAAAAAATTGCACCGAATATGAGCCTAATTTTAAAACAAATCGCACCGTGTATGAGAGCCTAATTTTACAACAAATCGCATCGTGTATGAGCCTAATTTTAAAACAAATCGCACCGTGTATGAGAGCCTAATTTTACAACAAATCGCACCGTGTATAAATCTGTTTGTACAACAAATCGCACAGTGTATGAGCCTAATTTTACAACAAATCGCATCGTGTATGAGCCTAATTTTACAACAAATCGCACCATGTATAAACCTGTTTGTACAACAAATCGCACAGTGTATGAGCCTAATTTTACAACAAATCGCACCGTGTATAAACCTGTTTGTACAACAAATCGCACAGTGTATGAGCCTAATTTTACAACAAATCGCATCGTGTATGAGCCTAATTTTACAACAAATCGCACCGTGTATAAACCTGTTTGTACAACAAATCGCACCGTGTATGAGCCTAATTTTACAACAAATCGCACCGTGTATAAACCTGTTTGTACAACAAATCGCACCGTGTATTAGCCTAATTTTACAACAAATCGCACCGTATATAAGCCTAATTTTACAACAAATCGCACCGTGTTAACAACATTAGCAACAGCAAATAAACTCCTAAACGATTATTTTGGAGTTTTTCTTGTATACCTTTTGAAAATTCAAAACTCATTTATTGCTTGACAATAAAAATAGAATAATTATGAATCATTCGGCACTAAATATACACAGAACTAATCCAGCTGTTTTCTTTGCATTTTGTAAACACAAGTAATTATATTTTTTTTTTTTTTTAAATTAGTTTAAAAAGTAAATAAATAGTGTTTGAACCCATAACAAAAAACAGTTCTACTTCAAACCATTATAGTGAAAAAGAACGAATCTAATTGTTTATATTTTGCGAGATGGTAGATTCGAAAAAAATCGTCGTGGAGTGTGGAGAATAGAATTCTGACTGGTCTCCACTTTAGTTATTCTTTAGACATTGTCTTTATTTTTAATTCTCAGGATAAATTAGTCTTCTAAACATACAATACACGTGAATTCGTCTGTGAAGAACAATTCCAAAAATTCTTTTCTTAGTTTCTGATTCTTTAAACAGATTTTTTGATTGAGTAAAAAAAAAAAATATATATAAAGTGTTAAAAATTCCAAAAGCATTAATAACACTTTGGCCACCTTAAATTCCTTTTAAACATTTGGACGTCTACATCTACATACAAATCTCTATTCTTACACCGAACTAGTTACAGAATGAATCAGCCGTCCTGTTAACAAAGGAAGAGATTGTCTCGAGTGTTATACGGAACATTTTTAAAACAAGTGGGTGATATTATTTTAATATTTTTTAAGTAGCTATTCATTTTAGACTAAATTATTTTTTCATTTTTTTTTGTTGCAGGATAGCATTGAATAAAAGAAATATAATTTAATAATTAAAGAATTTATAAATATTTTAACTATTAAATAAATATTTGGAAGAAAAAAAAAGAATCTTCAGAAGAATTTTTCCAATAAACGAAACAATAAATAATGGTTTTTTTTTAGAAATCAATAAATACTTATAAGATCAACACATAGTTTTAGACGCCCCCTCCCCATAACCCTAGTTATTATGAAATAAATTTAACATGTTAATTCTGATTATTCTAGCTATAGCCATTAACAGAGAAATCAAAATGAGAGATAAACAAAAAAACAAAAACAAAACGTTCTTAAAGCATAATAACAACATTTCTGAAATATATACTAGAGAATACTTCTAAGAAAATTAATTGTGTAGCATTTGCAATACGTGTTTGGAATGTTCCTAATAGTCTAGGAGAGAGCGTGTAAAAAAGTTTTTGACTAACATCAAGCTAGAAATTTGTATATAAGTTAATCTTATAGTGCCATTTAAGGGTATGAAGATAGCTTAGTTTTGTCTACGGGACAAGGCTTAGCAATAGGCATTTGAAAAATGACAAACCAGTGGAGAGCTTCTATGACCCGCCTATTTTGGTGGACAATGTGATGTTCATGACCCTGAGTCAAATTCAAGCTGATGTTAGTTTGTCACTTGATAGGCTCGTTTCACACTAACCCGATTGTCGTTTTAACGACGCCGGGTACACGACGAAAGGGTTAAAAAGTAAATGAGACTCTTCACACTAGGCCGACACCGTGCCGGCGTCGTTTGACCGGCACACGACAGTCAGATAGCCGCGCTGGGAGCCCGACACTCCCAGCGTTGTAGCCGGCAGCCGTGTCGTTTGAGTAAAGCCGGCCCGGCCTAGTGGGGTATTTAGGTATATGGAGCGCTTCACATCTACCCGGCCGGCCCGTGTCGTTTAGTCAGTTTGCCTTTTTCCTTTAGCCAGTGTATATCATTTGTTTTTTGCCTGTTTATATCAATAGTTTAGTAAATTCTTGTTAACATGTTCTTGTTAACTTTTTTTTTTTTTAATTTAAATTTGTTAAATTCTTGTTAACTCTTTTAGCGAATTTTCAAAGAAAATTGCGCTATTGCAATAGCTTCAAAATTTTTGTAATGCGAATTTTTGGAAAAAAATTTACATGGAAATCCGTTTTAGATCATTCTGAATCGATTCCGAAAATTTTAAATTTTTTTTATGTATGTATGGTATGTATATTAATATATATGTATGTATATTTATGTATATATGTATATATGTATGTATATATGTATGCATATATGTGTCACTCCAGACGATATCTCCCCTTAGGATGCACTTAAAAATTTCAAACAAATTTTAAAATGTCAATAATATCAAAAGAAAGGATGAGTTCGTTGGCCAGAATTTTTGGAGTTCATTTAGGGGTCAAATTTTGACAATTTAGGGTCAAAAATAGCATAAAAACAGGTTTTTTCCATTTTACCCCCCTTTTATATGAAAATATGATATAAGTGTGCATGAAAACAATTACTGTACTCTTAAAGAGCTTTCCAACGACATGCATCTTGAAGGGTAAATACTATTTTGACTTTTGTACCCCGTACCCCTGTGTACCAATTTTTTTTCACCCATGCAAATTCTAAACCAAAATTTTCTTATATTATTAAAAGCCAATAATACGCAGATTTCTTTGAAAATTCGCTCATTAAGTCATGGTGCATGACTGAACTTTTTTTTTTATACGTCTATACAAGAGAAAAGCCAGACAATGATGTCTGGCTTTCAATGATGTCTCCATGTTCAAAGTACGACTTGCACCGAATCGGTCCAACATGCACGGCCTAATGTCGGGTATATATGTGAAAGAAACTAGGTTTGTGTCGTGGCCGATTAAAATGTCGTTTAAACGACAATCGGGTAAGCCCGATTGTCGACGAGCCTTAGACGAACTTAGCCGACCACATATTCTTAAAAGGCACCAAAATATTACTTAATACACAAAATTCTAGCTTGATGTTAGTCAAACACTTTTGTACAAGCTATCATTCTGAACGTATATAAATCTTGTAAGAAATCAAATAATAATAATTAAATTCACAATACACTGAAACTTCTCTTAAAAAACACTTCTGAATCGCTGACATATAGAAATAAACAGGTCAAGTGTGTGCTAGTCAGCACACAGCGAGGGTCCGTAGGCAACTCTGTATAGTTTAAGTAGTACCCTATTGATGGTGTTTTTTAAAATGCTAAAAAGCTTACTTTGAACTATCCTATGGGTCTGATATTCTCAAAACATATAAACAAACTTCTGATAAAGTATTTTTTTGCCACTGAACCGGACTACAACCATATAAATACATCCAAAAGACCATAGTTATCAAAAAACGTATTTTGTCAATAAAAAATAAAGCAATATTGTTTTCGAAATTTCCAAAAAGTGATATCTTTACTTTTGGTCGAAGAATGTTCAGGAATTTTTTCAGATTTTTTGCACTTCACATAAGCGATATAGAGGGAGGGGGGGGGGACGCTCGCCCTATCAAAGTTATATCCAAAGAATTATATATTTTTGTAATCAGCTCGACGTACCCTTTCATATGAAACCCCTCACGGTGTCCAAAAAAAAAAAATGTTAACCCTTAAGTTTTTTTGAAAAAATATATTTTTTAAGTCGCTATATTTTTAAAATATTATGTGGGTAGGTACAAGACACATACATGCCAAATTTCAAAGTGATCAGACGAAAGGTGTAGCCGTGAGAGAAGGCGACCGGACGGACGGACAGACACACGCAGGAAAATATAAGGGTCCTTGGTTTTGCCTACGGACCCTAAAAATGGTTAAATTTTTCTTGAGTTAATGAACTGTTCTTACATATAGAAAAATGCCTTTTAAATAGCGAACACAGAATAACGGACGCTACACCTTAATTTAAATAACTTTCATAAAAAAGAAGGTAATTCCATCTAACGGATACAGGCCAAGTTTTTATGCATGTAAAATGTTTATTTTGAACTTGTAAAGCCAAGGCGGTCTTTCTTTTTACATTTTCATATGCGGCCTGTATATTAATATTCTTCAATAAAAATTCTATTTTGATATTTTCATGGATTTACACGTTTTAAAGTCCCCCTGAGTCCAAAAACTATTCTGTGAAGACGCGTCGAGCCAAAACGATACAAGGCCGATTTTGATGACATTTTTACATGCATATGCAGAATAATCATACCCTAAAAGGACACCCTAGACGTAGCACGTTGTATTTCAATAAGTACAAACAAACAAATGCTTGGAATATATAAAGAACTTAAACCCGACCCAAAGAAGCTGATGTGAAAATAGTGTGCCATTTAGTGTGGCACATAGCTTCGCGTCCTATTTCATACACTAATAGCAGGCTTACTGTGCTCGCCTGTTTACAAAGCATTTAAGGATAATCTTTTTTTAATACAGTTATTGCAGGCTCGCTGCGCTTGCCTGTCTGGACATGGACATCTGGGACTAAAAATATTTTCCTTGGATTGTAAGATCATCTTTATTTTCATGTTTTTGCAGTCTCTCTTCGCTTGCCTGTTAAATTAAATAGATTACATGCTGACTAATACTTTTTTTTGTCCATCATATTGGCCACAATTTTTAAAATATTAATTGTAATATATATAGACTCCAACACTTCAAGACCTTAAAAATTATATATAACATGACATGGAGACAAAAAGCTTTTTGTTTAGTCATCCACCATATTTGTTGCCATCTAAAAAATATTTAGTGTGGAATGGAACAAAAACTATTAATTTGTCACAATTTATAAGATGGTCTTGTGTACCAAATTTCGTTAAAAATAATCAATTTTCACACCAGTTATCGTCAAACAAGCAAACAAACACAAAAAACAAACAAGCATTTCAAAGCCCAAAGTCTCTGAAATGCTCGTTCAAAAATAACGCGAACCCTCTCCACGAAATGAAAGTTTAATTTTCAAAACTAACTTTTAGCCTCTCGGCTATCATCAGTGCCGGTAAAAAGTAAGGAAAAATCGGTCTGACACAGCACAGACAAATTTTCTCATATACGAGTTCATAATTACTTGGCCCAGTGTTTTCCATTTATCAGTGTTCGAGTTTTCGTAGGTACATTTAATTATTATTGAACATTTTTTTTTCAAAATGTATCCTAAAAATAACTTCTTCTCGGCGGGGAATCGAACCCCCTCTCTCTCTTCAGTCTGCGTTTAAAGCTATTTTCTCAGGAACTAGATTTTTCTCGAGAAAACGGCTGCCTTATATCGTTAGATTCTTATTTAAATGGACTATATTTTAGAATTTTTTAATTAAAATCGTCGGAACCCTTTTCGAGAATTTATTTTTGTTTCACTGTTTTTTCAGTTTTTTTTGGGGGGGGGGGGGGGGTAGCGCCCACAAATTTAGAGTTAACATTCATTTATCGATTTCACCTCGGGGTATGATTTTTGTGAACATGTATGCCAAATTTCGTCAAAAATGGCCCATTAGTTTAGTTTCTACGCATCTGCACAGACGACAGACAGACATTATTTTTAACTTTTTTGAACTCAGGGGACCTTAAAACGTGTTAATTAATCAAAATCTCAAAATCAAATTTTCGCGCCTATCACAATACTTTCTCTTTATATGAGAAAGTAAAATGCCCGACGTGGAGTCCCATGAGAGACAAAAGACGTTCGTTTTTTTTAATCCAGCGTACCCAAATCTTTACCTTCTGTGAATATAGTGGATATGAAATTATGTAATTAGTTAACGCTAGCATTAAATTTTATTACTTGAATAAAGATTATCACGTGTAGAACAAAATATATTTCAACACGTATTATCAACTACTGTTATTACACAGCATAATACATATTATTAAAAAACATACATAAAATAACATTTTGAAAAATGTATGTAATAATATATTACGTTATAAATAAAACCGTTAGAATAGAAATAAGTAAATAGCTTTTTATTATTTCTATTTTTAACAAGAAAGAGTCATAATGATACACATACTGTAAGGCATGTCTATAAATAAAATATAATAATAAGAAATGTTAAAATTGTTGAGCTTCTGTACATTATTTTTTTTTTTACATAATTTTATTTCGTAATCGTTTAAAAATGCATTTGAAAAAAAAAAAATGTTTTGGATTATTTAATAGGATAAAACATGAAGATAATGGACGATTAGGTGAATGAACAGACTGGGAGGTACAACGGAGACTTAAGTGTTTAGAAAGCGTCATATCTCAACCATGGAAAGATGGTACGGACCTAGTCGTATGGAACATAAGATAAGTGTTTGAGGAATTTTAACTCCACAAGGACTATTACGTTCCCAATGATAGATTTCTTCAGTAACTCGTATGGGTAGGGAATTCTTCTTTTTATTTGTTTAATAAAAAACCAAAGATTATCTTAAAACAATAATACTACTTCCCGACAGAATTGTCTCAATAGAAAGAGGAAGGGATAAAAATATAATATGCCCAATCGAATAAATGACATTTTAATTGAATTATCTACAGGGTGGGCCAAAAAAAACGCACTTTTTTGAACACTTATAACATAGCATCTGCAATAGATAGAGATATGGGGTCTGCGGGGTCTAAAAACTACATTCTTTTACTTTCAATTTCATATCTTATACTTTCAATTTCATATCTTATCTATATAACTTTAAAAACTATTGGGTGAAAGCCATGCAATGACGGTTAAAATACATTCATTTCATGAAAACTACGTAGTTTTCATGAAATGAATGTACTTAAAAAATGAATATTAATTTATTTATTGAAGCGGGCGTAGCAAGCTTCCTACATTCAACGAAATATGCTCCGTGTCTGCGTGTGTCTGAAACGTAAGACGATAACTAGAGTAAAAATTGACCGATTTTGATAAAATTGGTACATGTTCATTTTACCAATGTCAGGAGTTCGTTGAACAACGTTGTCTGCCCAAGTGTTCGCGCGCAACGCTCGCGTAAAACGTGCGCATCAAAATTAAAATTTTAGGACGGAATAAAACATTCTAACTTTATCTATTCGATGAAACGAACATTTTTTTCAAAAACAGTTTGTAGTAAAACCAACAGCGACACCGCTATGAATTAATAAAGATCCATTAAAACTATTAAAGGTGACCTAAACGAAGCAGAGAAAACAACGTTTATACCGATAATCTTACGTTCTAACGCATCTATTTTAATAAAACGTCATAGACATCGTCTGTAGTTCACAGAAGCAGGGATGTAAAATTTCAACTTGATACAAGCAGAAGTCTTTGCGTAGTGAAGTCATACATTTTATAATAATTGAAAAGGAGAAGTGTGGTTAGAGGAATAGTGAAAATGCAAGGTGGTCCCTTTACTACTAGCCGCTGTACTACTACTATACGCATTATCTATCAACTCATAATGATTCATGTTATCTATTTTTTCAATATTCAATACATATTTATTACTATACGCTCGCTTCAATGATAAAGCAACGCGATGTCTAGTATAACTCTCATTTAATTACATATACGAGTACAATAAGCAACACAGCTCTTTCAATTCAATTTTTAAAAGAAGACATTTAACTTAAGATATTATAAAGGTTGACAGTGTCCAAACAAAATTGAATTGTGAATAGAAAAAAAAAATCTCATGAAACAATTTTAAAGAATCCAATCTTAAGTTTTTATTGTCTGCTTATGCATACTAATTATTACGTCTAAATATTAGTACCTTAAAAAATAAAAAGCAATTCCAGCAATTTATTACTTTATTTCATCCTAGAATTCCACCTGTAATTTTTTATTTTTTTTTTTATCATAAAATCTTATCAAATTTGATCATTTTAGTCCTTTTGTTCTGCTTTAGTTTGACGTAGTTAAGGTTCCCACGTATTTTGAATTTATAATTGTTTATGGTTACATATTTTATACAACTGCGTTATTAACTTTGCAAAAATAATCTTAGAATTGTATCTGATGGAAGGAAATACCTAACATGAAAATATATATTCCTTTGATAATTTGACTTCTTCCTTTTAACCACGTCTTGAGACAAACCAGCAAACTTTAGTCATTATGAAATTATGTATCTCTCTAAAATACAATTTCAAATTATTATAAAAAGAAATATACTTCAGTCATGAAACTCTGACTTGGGTATATGTATATTGTGTAATTAAAAGGAAAAGTTTTAATATTTAGGATTGAGGTTTATTGATGCTTGAAAATTAACAATAAGTTCTGGAAGTTCTAAGCTGAGCAATGGCAGCTATTCGAAAATAGACTGCCAATTAGTGTGGCACATAGCTTCCTCGAATCTTACCATGAGCTATATTGATTGTATGCTCTTACAAGCTATTATTGCCTACAGTGGCGTAGCTAGGGCATTAGGCCCGCGAGATCTCATTGGGGGCCCCTCGCCAAAGAATATTGATGAGCAATGTTCATTTTACCAATGCCCAGGCTGAGTTCGTTGGACAACGTTATCCGCCCAAGCGTTCACGCGCAACGCTCGCGTAAACGTAAACTTAAAATGTAAAATCGGAATTTTAGGACAGGAAAAAATTCTAACTTCATCTACTTAATGAGACACACATAACTTTTATAAATAAATATTTTTAGTAAAACGAACACCGACACTGCTATGAAGTGATAAAGATCGCTAAATTTATTAAAGCGGACTTAAATGTTTAAAATAAAGAAAACAACATTTTTTCCGATATCTTACGTCCTAATTTAACAATTTGAATATAAATTCATACACATCGTCTAAAATACAATTGAAACAAGCATGTAAAATTTTAACCTGATACAAGCAGACGTTTTTGAGTAGGGAAGAGATATATTGCATAACATTTTTAATTAGTAGACTGGATAGGTAGAAAACTGTCTTATTTCCTACCAACTACAAACATACTCTTTAACTATAAACTCATCATGATTAACTTTTATCTCAATATTCAATACATATTTATTGTAAGACGCTTGCTTTAATGATACAAATAATGATTTTCTTTTAATTTTTCCTTAACTCTTGCTAGGTACAAACAGTTCGTTACTTTAAATTTTGTCTCTTTTCTAACTCCGCCATGTGTAAGTAGTTAGCAACGTATACGTACTTAGCAGTGTGATTTTATAATTTATATTTAATGAAAAGCGTAAGGAACTTAGTTCTTACCGGGTGTACCGCGACACCCCACGTATTTTTAGGGTTTCGAGGTCGTCCTAGAAACCCTTATGCTTTTGGTAGTTCGTCCGTCCGTCCGTCCGTCACATCTTGGAATATATCACCCGACCTACTGAAGCTATAGACTTGAAATTTGGTATATAAGTTAAACTTTTTTGCCCAAAAACAGAAAACCTATTGCGAACTTAAACACTCCAATTTTCTGCGATCTGCGATCATTTGCGAATATATCGCAATATTTTATATTTTTTGTAATTTTCATGTTGGGGATCATTTCAAAGGTATTGAAATGTAGATTACAAATATGTGTCCCGCGACACCACACGTATGTTTATTTTTTTTTTTTTCCAAGTGCCTTTTTTTCTTAATTGAAATGTAAATTTTCCACAAGCAAGGTGCAAATCTCGCATTGCAATAGTGTGCACATCTTATCTAGACTGAAATAAGTTTTAAGAAAGTTTTTCCTAACCCAATGCTTACCATTTAGTACTATACACGACTTGTTGTCAAAAAATTAGTGTAATTATTTATTGTAAATTAGAATTGAGCTATCCCCTTTATAATTCTAAAAGTTTTAGTTTTAATATAATTTTGTTCTAAAAGCCAATTGTATGATGTTACTTCTTCAAAACTATTGGCATGTACAAGTAATTTAAATTAACTCTAACGAAAGTGGATTTCATGATAAGATTTCGTCACATTTTATTTAGTCGTTTTTTTATTGCTTTATTTACGGCTTTGTATTATTTATTGGTTAAATATTAGATTATCTTTATTGAGGTTTAATCTAAGCCTTATCAAAACCAAACAAATCATATGAAACTGAAAAGAACAGATGTTTTAAATCAGCACGTGACTTATTCGACACTTTATAAATTATTATTATTGACAGTTGATTTATGAATCAAGAGGAGTTAAGCCTCTAATTATTAATATATTGAACTGGCGTAGTATAGAATCGGGTTGAATTTACTGCAATTCAAGTGTCAAGATACAGGTGTAAACTTGTCGGGAACAAATTACCTAATTTTTAAAATTTAGTTGACTTCCTGTTTGTAAAAAGATTTATATATATGTTTAAGAGTTTGTGGATTTCAGTTGACGTGCTTCTGTCAAATTGATTAATATATTATCTTAGAATAATCTATAATATAAGTGGCAATGTCCTGATTGACTGACTGACTGACATAAAATCAACGCACAGCAAAATCTGCTTAACCGAGAGACTTCAAATTTTGAGGATATACTCGGTTCATATCATAGGCATCCACTAAGAAAGGATTTTGCGAAATTTTTATTCTTGTACCCAGGGGTACGGGGTACAAATGTCAAAGTAATGAATACTTTTATTGATGCATATTGTTGAAAAGCTCTTTAAAAGTACAGTAATTGTTGTTATGTACAGTTTTGTCATATTTTCATTTAGGAGGGGGTAAAATGGAAAAATATGTATAACTACATCTTATATAAATGAAGAGTGTCTATGAGTGTCTTTTATCTTGTATAAATGAAGAGTGTCTATGAGTGTCTTTTATACAAATCTACAGTTTATCCCAATTTGATGAATTTACACACTTTCCTTCAAGACAAGGGGAAGGTCACTGCTTACATGAGATTATGAAGTTAAAATGTTGGTACAAAGGGGTACGGGGTACAAATGTCAAAGTAATGAATACTTTTAATGATGCATATCGTTGAAAAGCTCTATAAGAGTACAGAAATTGAGTAATTGTTGTTATGGACAATTTTGTTATATTTTCATTTAGGAGGGGGTAAAGTTGGAAAAATAATTTAAATGTTTCATTATGGTTGTTTATAAACTTATCTAATTATAATAACACTCCGTAGCGAAGCACGGGTACCCAGCTAGTACTATATATAGAAGGAGCATAGAATCGGAATCCTAAGCAATTACTGATAAGAGACTGAAGCCATCTTTTGCCGAGAGGTTGTGTCCTTAAGACCAGGCTGCCAACATAACAACACTCATTTTTTTCATTTAAACAGGAGAAGGTTGGCCATGCTTTAGTAACTATTCAAAGCCCTCTCACAAGCATCAAGAAGAAAAACCCTGTTATTGGTTATTGTTTACGTTTCACTCTGACGTCATTTTTTACAACTCGCCCAGCATGATGATATAATAAACATTATTTTCAGCATATTTCAAGCTAAAAAAAAGATAAAACAATAAAAATATTGCAATAAACGAAACTAACTATCAATAATTAAAATTTACTAAAAATTAAATTAAAAAACCGAAGGCAAATAATTTTAGAGTTATGACGTCACAAATTTTAAAAATGAATTTTTAGAACGCGGATTAAGGGGCACAACCAAAGTTGGCACCAGTGCTATATCAGTAAACCTTCTATATATTGTATTATTCTAAGTACATTATCTAATGGTGATTTAGTATAATAATGAAACTATAATAGTTAACTAATATAGAACATCTTTGTAAACAGGCTTTGGTAGTAGATAAAATCCTTAAAGTTAAATATTTTAAGATGCGGAAATGTTGCAAGCAATGTTTTTTAAAATAGTTTACTTTATATCTGTAAAATGTTGTTGTTTTCTTCATCCTTATTATATTTATAAAACAGTATAAAGTTGTTTATTTCTATTCTAGCGTTGACTGTTATGTTGGATGCAATAACATGTTGACACTTAATACTTCTATTCGTAGAGATTCTTGACATAGAGTGTCGATAGATACAAAACTAACAGATATACATAGTATTGGCATTTAATGATTATTGAACATTATATCAAAATTTATCATAATAGTTATTTGTGCAACTAGTGCGGAAAGTGGCTCTTTGCTGCACTCGAGAGAAATATTTACGGAAAGGTTTCTCGAGTGCAGCAAAGTCACTTTAAGTTCGAGTTGCACATTAAATTTTTCCTACAGTTAGTTTTAATATGTAAAAAAAAAAAAAAAAAAAAAAAAAAAAAAAAAAAAAAAAAAAAAAAAAATAGTGTTCATTAACATGTAAAAAAAACTTTATTTTCATTCAAATTAATGTACAAAAAAGAAGAAAAACATTCTTTGCTTGGATTGTTGCTTTGAGCATTGAATAAATACTCCAGAGAGATGAAGATTTCATAACTTTTGATAGTCCTGAGAAATATGCAATTAAAATATTTTCAGACAGTTTTCCTACCTTATTGTTACACCAAGAACTAAAACTTTCGTATCTGCGTTCGTATTTTTGTTTGGACTTGTCTGGAAGTAAATTCAGTGTTACATTTTTCGCTATTGTAGCCAACTCTTCTGGAGTATTACTAAATTCAAAATCACTTTCGCTACAACTATCCATTTTCAGACAACTGTTTCTAAAAGGAATAATGAAAGGTTTTTCAATATTTACTAAACCAGCTGTTCTGTTTATAGTCAGTGTCGCCTTTTTTTTCGAGATTCAGCAAACCTGACCAAGCGCTGTAATTATTTTTTATTATAACACTTACTCATCGCATTTAATTCTTTTTTTTTTAGATTGTCTATCTTTAGTTTTTTATATTTTAACATTTTTATATTTGATATATAGTGTAAATCATGTATTTAGTTAAAAAAGTAACATTAGTTGCCATTGTTGTTTTTATTATAATTTGGATTATCTAATCTTTGTTTAGATTTAAGTTCTAATTTTAGATCTAATCTAAGTTTAGATCTAATCTAAGTTAGATCTTTGTTTAGATTTAAGACCCCCCCCCCCCCACCCTCGAGGTTCCTTCTGCCCGGATCTGGCCTTCATAAATTATGGTAACCCTACCTATATAGCTATTGTTCATGACACATTTATCTTGTTCGTTTTTGTCTCCTTTATCCTTTAAAATCTCAAAATAAAATTTTCGCGCCATCACAATACTTTCTCATTATATATGAAAGTAAACTGTGGCTTTTAAAAAATGACCGTCTGTCGTCTGTGCTGACGCGAAGAGCCTAAACTGCTAGGCTGATTTTGACGAACTTTGGCATACATGTTCATAAAAATCATACCCCGAGAAGAATAAAGAAAAACAATAAATAAAGAAAAATCCCAAATTTGGGAGCATTACCCCCCAAAAACTCCGAAAAAACATGGAAAAGAATTATTTCTCGAAAACGGTTCCGACGATTTTTGATTAAAAAATTCTAAAATGTAGTCCATTTAAATAATAATCTTAAGATATAAGCTGTTTTCCAGGGCAAAGTCTAGTTCGTGAGAAAATTGTTTTAAACGTGGACGGAGAGAGGCCGGGTTCGATTCCCCGCCGAGAATAACTTATTTTTCCTACAGTTGACCGATAAAGTGGTTATTATCGCACTCAAAATAGTACGCAAAACAACACATTTCTGCACTTTCTACTTTACCGCACTCGTTTTACTTTACCGCACTCATTTTACTTTACCCCACTCCAGTGTTCCAACGTAAGAACATAAACAACTTAAATCTAAACAAAGATTAGAAAAAAAAAAAGAAATATATGTATATACATGCATACCTATATTTTTACTTTCTCATATAAAGAGAAAGTATTGTGATGGCGCGAAAATTCGATTTTGAGATTTTGATGGATTTACACGTTTTAAGGTCCCCTGAGTCCAAAAAAGTGGTTTTTAAAAAATGTCTGTCTGTCTGTCGTCTGTCGTCTGTCGTCTGTCGTCTGTCGTCTGTCGTCTGTCGTCTGTGCAGACGCCTGGAGCCTAAACTACTGGGCCGATTTTGAAGAAATTTGGCATACATGTTCAGAAAAATCATACCCCGAGGCGAAATCGAGAAATGAATTTTAGCTCTAAATTTAGGGGCGCTACCCCCCAAAAACTCTGAAAAAACGTGAAAAAAAATTATTTCTCGAAAACGGTTCCGACGATTTTGATTAAAAAATTCTAAAATGTAGTCCATTTGAATACGAATCCAACAATATAAGCCGCTTTCCCGGGAAAAATCTAGTTCCTGAGAAATTAGCTTAAAACGTGGATGGAGAGATCCCGGGTTCGATTCCCCGCCGAGGAGAAGTTATTTTTATGATAAATTTTGATGAAATGTTCAATAATATTTAAATGTACATTTTAAAACTAATAAATGGAAACACTGGGCTAAGTAATTTTAAACTCGTATATGAGAAAGTTTGTCTGAGTTGTCTCGGACCGATTTTTTTGTTGTGAAATTAGGAAAATATATAAGTTAATAATACTAGCCCATAAAAACCAAGTTTTTATTATAATCCTTTATATTTTTACTTTCTCATATAAAGAGAAAGTATTGTGATGGCGCGAAAATTCGATTTTGATGGATTTACACGTTTTGAGGTCCCCTAAATCCAAAGTGGTTTTTAAAAAATGTCTGTCTGTCGTCTGTCGTCTGTGCAGACACCTGGAGCCTAAACTACTGGGCCGATTTTGACGAAATTTTGCATACATGTTCAGAAAAATCATACCCCGAGGCGAAATCGAGAAATGAATTTTAGCTCTAAATTTGGGGGCGCTACCCCCCAAAAACATGAAAAAACATGAAAAAAAAATTATTTCTCGAAAACAGTTCCGACGATTTTGATTAAAAAATTCTAAGATGTAGTCCATTTGAATACGAATCCAACGATATAAGCTGTTTTCCCGGGAAAAATCTAGTTCCTTAGAAATTAGCTTAAAACGCGGACGGAGAGAGCCCGGGTTCGATTCCCCGCCCAGGAGAAGTTATTTTTATGATGAATTTTGATGAAATGTTTAATAATATTTAAATGTACACTTGAAAACTAATAAATGGAAACACTGGGCTAAGTAATTATAAACTCGTATATGAGAAAGTTTGTCTGAGTTGTCTCGGACCGATTTTTTCATTTTGGTTGTGAGGATAAATATTGGTATTAATTTATTTAAATTTTAAATAATTATTCAAAAATTAATTAATTAGTAAAATTTATTAATTTATTTGTTAGAATGTTTTTAAATTAGAAGAGAATCGATATGCCAAGTTTCAGCTCCATTTGATGACTGGAAGAGGGTTAACTCGCCCTCCAAAAATTTTATATACCCACCAATTAGTTAAGTAATTCATTAATTAAATTTTTATTTTATTTTTATTAATTATTTTTACTTAAATTAAATTATTCCATTCATTTTTAAAACGATAATTAATTAAATTAAAATTAAATAATTTGACGACAGGCACCCAGCCACAAAAGTAAAGTTAATAAAAAGGATTTAAAAATACATAATTACGTTATAATATATTTATTAATATAATATTTATTTATAAATATATCATATTCTACTTTTGCTAGTCTCTGCTGGGTCCAGGGATGGGTTCATCATTAGTTCTTGCTTCATACTTTTCAGATGAACTAATTTTCCTTAGAAAAGACTTGTTTTCTTTTTTATTTTGTAGTGGCAGAATGAAATTTCCCTGCTTTTGCTGCGTTTTCTATTCATGTTAGTAAAATCCGGACGCAAAACCGGACAGATGTTTCAAATCCGGACTGTCCGGACGAAATCCGGACGTATGGTAACCCTAGCTATAGGACACCTTGTCTATTGTATATTATCCTATTCTAATATTAACTGTTATGAATGACTGCTATCGATTAAAAAAATATTGTTCATTTTTTATTCATCCACACCTTCTTCAAAGGTATATAGGAATAGTATTGTTTTCACCCTAAAAACCGAAACAATTATTACCTGTTTTGGGGGATTTAAGGATCATTTGAATGGTGTTTAGCAGGATGTCTGTCTGTCTGTGTCACACATAACTCCCACACTCACACACTTTATAAACTAGAGTTGAGGTCGCTTGCATAATTAATTTTAATGAATAATGAAAAATAAAACCTAAAAAACAACTAAACTATAGAAATGAAACAAGATTAAAGCGTAATAATCACCAAATGACGTAAATAACAGTCGTAGAAAGAATCAAACACGCTAAGAGATAGTAAATTATTTAAATAATCCCACAACACTTTTACATCACCTTCTTAACTGAAGAAGGTGGTTTATGTACTCAATGTCTAAATTTAGGAAGTTTTAGATAAATAAACTGATAGAGAGAAGAAAATCCTAATTAAAAACAAAGTATATCAGTTAGAGGAAATAAGAAAAACAAATCTCAAAAGTGGAGGAAAAAATAATCTAATTATTATAGCGCGACCTTATAGGAATTGTAACGAAAAAGGATTTCACACTTACAGAGTGTCAATATTAACATTGTTTAGCACCTCCTAAGAGAAAATAGCACAATAATACAATTCGGTTGTGTTCATTTTTTAAAAAAAATCTGTTCCAGACAACTCAGACAAACTTTCTTATATACGAGTTCATAGTTACTTAGCCCAGTGTTTTCCATTTACTAGGCATCGCGTGGCTCTATCATTGAAGCGAGCGTATTGCAATAAAATACTGAATATTAAAATTTGTTTCATGATGAATGTCATAGTTGAAGATAAGTGGAAGAGGGTAGTGTGAGGTAGAGTGGGGGTACTCGGTACAAAGCTTTACTTCCTAAACAAACCTACTCACAACACGACTATTAAGAATGTTAACCACCCGCTATAGCTTTTAAACTATTATTATAAATGTTTCACTTCATTACTCAAATACTACTGCTTGCATCAAGTTGAAATTTTACATACTTGTTTCAATTGTACTTTAGACGATGTACATGAAGTTTTATTAAAATCGTTACGTTAGAACGTAAGATATCGGTAAAAAGGTTGTTTTCTCTATTTTAAACGTTTAGGTCCGCTTTAATAGTTTTAGCGATCTTTATTAATTCATAGCAGTCTCGTTGTTAGTGTTACTAAAAAATGTTATTTGAAAAAAATGTTCGCATCGAATAGGTGATAATAGAATTTTTTCCCGTCCTGAAATTCCAATTTTAAATTTGAAGCTCACGTTTACGCGAGCATTGCGCGTGAACTCTTGGACGGATCACGCTATCCAACGAACATAGCCTGAGTATTAGTAAAAGGAAGATGTATACCAAATTTCAACTAAATTGGTCAACTTTTACTCAAGTTATCGTCGGACACGTAAACGTTACACAGACAGACACACAGATAGACAAGATGTATATTTCGTTGAATGTAAGAAGCTCGCTTAAGGCCTCATTCACACTGGGATTCCGGAATGCGATTCACGAATGCGATTCGTGTATGAGATTCAAAAAAGTATCAAGATTCAGTATCTCGGCGGCTTCTTCCCCCCACTTTTCCTAGTTTTGATCCCACTTTTATTATATACACTGACATATATATGTATTTAATTTTTAAATAATTAATTATATTATATTTATTATTATATTCATAATTAACCTATTTTATTTAAAATAAATAAAACAATTGAAAAAAATAATATATTACATTGATTTATTAATATATTTATATAATTAAAATATTTTATGCAACGTAAATAAAATTAAATACGTAATATAATACGTAAATATAATAAAATATTATAATTAATGATATTACAGTAATTATTATGAATTTATAATTAAAATATTTTATTTAAAGAAAATAAATAGCAAGAGGATTGAAGCAGAATGCGATTCAGAATCGCCTAGTCTGAATGGGCCCATATTCCATATAGCGCAATGTATCATGAGCCGCTTTCTAAGAAGAATTCTAAAAAGAATCGAGGCGGCTCACGGGGACGGGATACTCGATTTGAGAATCTCATACGAATCGCATACCGGAATCGTAGTCTGAATGGACATAAGCAAAATACATAGGCCGCCTGGTATCATTAGAATCTTCGATTCGTGAATCGCATTCCGGAATCTCTAGTGTGAATGAGTCCACGCTCGCTTCAATTATTTAACAGTCATTCGCTTTATAAAATCTTTTGAATTAGCCAATAAATCGCTTAAGCTCTGTTAAAGCTGGTAATGGTATATTGATATGTAATTAATGAGAAGACAAAGCATACACTTACAAAACTTCATCAAAATCGGTCAACTTTTACTCAAGTTATCGTCGTACGTTTCAGACACACACACAGACATGGAGCATATTTCGTTGAATGTAGGAAGCTCGCTACGCTCGCTTCAATAAAATTAAAAACAAAATCGTACAATACGATGTAAAATTGATGCTATTAATGTTAGTGTGATATTTTTGAATAACACATGGCACAAAATAATTCAATAATTTGATTGTTTTTAATTTCAATTGCTAAACCATTTCTAGACCAATAAATGTAGTTTTCTTCTTGCGTTACTTCATAATCGTATACACATTTGATTTTGCACAATTTATCTCTATTAGAACACGATTTGGCTATTTTCAGAGTTATTTCTTACGATTAATCCTAAACAACAACTGAGAGAGTTTATATTATAAAAATATTTTTTTTTATTAATCTTTAGATGATGAGAAATTCAAATACTCAACATTTTATACATAGTACATTTAAAAACGGCATTTCTAATATAATTAATTTCTGTTTCGTTGCCAAATACCTTGTGAAAGTAATAAAAAATCAAAATAATCTAATTTTATAATTAACAGTCTAAACCACATGGTCAATAAAAGCCTAAATGAGACCTAAAAGAAATTGTTAATAGTTCAATTTCATTACATCTGTGAATTATTTATCGTCTTATTATTATTGGAACGAAGTTCCTTGTGGCACGTTCTGGAGCCCGGGAGTGAATCCGAAAAAAACGACCAAAATCACCGTCATGCAAAATCCGTCACGAAATCTACAGATGACGATAACTTGAGTAAAAGATCACCGAGTTAGATGAAATTTGGTACACATGTTCATTTTACCAATGCCCAGGCTGAGTTCGTCGGAAAACATTATCTGCCCAAGAGTTCACGCGCAACGCTCGCGTAAATGTAAGCTTCTAAAGACGGGAAAAAGTGTTATTAAGGAAGCCTGTTACTTGACTTGTTTTGATTATTTTTGTTATATAATATGTCAAAAATGTCACTTGTTTTGTAAATAAATAAAATATAATATGTAAAATTTCACCCTGATACAAGCAGAAGCTGTAGAGTAGGGAGGAGATATAGTTTATAATATTTTAAATTAATTGGCCGGGTAGGTAGAAAACAGTCCTATTTCAATCCAAACTCCTTTATCAAACATACTCTTTCACTATAAACTCATCATGATCAACTTTTTTCTTATATTCAATATATATTTATAGTAAGACGCTTGCTTTAATTATATAAATAATGATTTTCTTTTAATTTTGCCTTAACTCTGCTAGGTACGAACAGTTCGATACTTTTAATTTTGCCTCTATTCCAACACCGCCGTGTAAAAAAAGTTAGCAAAGTATACGTACTTAGCAGTGTGATTTTATAATTTATATTTAATGAAAAATGTAAGGAACTTCGTTCCTACCTGGTGTCCCGCGACACCATACGTATTTTAAACTATTAGTATAGTTTAGTGCTAACACAATTCTTTCTCCTCTCTATATCCTATATGGGAGAAAGTGAAAATAAGAGCAAAAACAAGGATACAATAAAAATCATTAAAATCATTATTATTATAATGATATTGAAAAAAATTAATGAATCGTAGAAAAAGATCCAAGTTGCAGATGTTGTGATTATATACGATCATTATAAACAGCCTTATATGCATTTTTAATGTTAATGTTAATTGGTGATTCACGTCAACATGAAAACAGGAAGTAAGGTGAGGCAACATTACGTGTCCTTGAAAACAAGCAAGTCTAACTTTAATAAACAATTAATATTAATAACTTGTCGCTAGAAATGGTCACTTAGTATGGAGCATCTTCATAGTTATGGCTGAGCAATGTGTCACTAATATTATCTAATAGCATTGGAATACTTCAATATTAAATAGGCGTTCGAATAGTGAGAACTAATCACATGAATATGACTACAAGGTTTAATAGAATAAGTAACAACAATATTGGCACCGCAATTTTATGTTAAAATAAACAGGTCAAGTGTGTGCTAGTCAGCACAGCGAGGGTCCGTAGGCCACACTGTATTGCTTAAGTAGTACACTATTGATGGTGTTTTTTAAAATGCTAAAAAATATTACTTTGAACTATCCTATGGGTCTGATATTTTCAAAAAACATAAACAAACTTCTTATTAAGTATTTTATTGCTACTGAACCGGACTACAACCATATAAATACATCGAAATCACCATAATTATAAAAAAAAACGTATTTTGTCAATAAAAAATAAAATAATATTTTTTTCCAAATTTCCAAAAAGTGGTATCTTTACTTTTGGTCGAAGAATGTTCAGGAATTTTTTCAGATTTTTTGCACTACACATAAGCGAGATAGAAGGGGGGGCACTTTTCACACCCACTTCAAACTTGCCTACGCTCGCCCTATCAAAGTTATAACCAAAGAATTATATATTTTTGTAATCAGCTCGACGTACCCTTTTATATGATGCCCCTCACGGTGTCGAAACAAAATAAAAAATGTTTAAACCTTAAGTTTTTTTACTCTAATATTTTTTAAAAAATATATTTTTTTAAGTCGCTATATTTTTATACATGACACATACATGCCAAATTTCAAAGTGATCGGACGAAAGGTGTAGCCGTGAAAGCAGGCGACCGGGCGAACGGACAGACACACGCAGGAAAATATAAGGGTCCTTGGTTTTGCCTACGGACCCTAACTAGCCTTCAACTCGCACTCCGCGCGGGGCTCATGATAGGAAATAGTGGCTATGTTTCCTATTATCATGTAGGATTAGCAATTAAATGAAATGCCTAAATAGTTTTGTATGGTTTTGTGTGGTTTAATGGTCTAGCTACGCCACTGAGTAAAAACTTTGACTGGGTAGTCATTGAACAATCATCAACCGGTTCATTAATTTAATTACCAGTCTCTTCTCTCAATACGACTCAATACGACAGTTGCACCACGGAAATAGATTATGTCCACAACACAGAATTGGTATCGTAATATTATAAACATTATAATAATATAATATATATAAATGTTGTTTTCATGTTTCTTCTTCACTATTTGCTAAAATGTTATGAAAATATTTCATTAATTGAAATTATGTTTCTTTGAGAAGTTATCTGACTGCGGCGGGATAGTAAACCTTTATTTATAAATATGTATATTGCGTAATAAGAAATGATTTATATAATATGCATTACATAAATAAGATTAAGTGTGCTATTTCATTATTAATTAAATCTAAGTTATAACAAATTCTAGTGTTTTATTTATATTGAAACCAAGAAATCCCCATTTCAATGAACGTAGTATATAGTATATAAGTGGAGCAATTTGATTTTATATACGAGTAAAATTGAATTACGTGCTTCATCTAGGAACGAAAACTTAATTACGAAACTCTTAATTATATATATATGACATATTTATATAATTATATTATATTAATATATATAGGAGGGAACATAAAATCAAGAGTTTCTAGAACTTAAGTTTCACTTCTAATGCGTGTGAGTCTCACAGTAGTTGCAGAAGTATAGTCACATTTTGGCATGAAGAGACTTCAAAGAAAAGAATCATAAAGAAAAATCATGAATGAAAACTAATAGCTGATGTTAGCCAATTTATAAGCATTAATTGATCACTCATTGTAAAAACGAATATTTATTTGTTCTTTTGTTCTAACAATTTTCCACTAACATAAATTTATTATTGTCAATTAATAAATTGGGGGCCGGTGTAGCCTTGGTGTTAACGCACTCGACTCTGAAACCGAGGTCTAAACCCATGCTGTGAGTTCGAATCCCAGCGGGGGTGAGACATGTTTCACACTGATGATCTCATCGATTAGATGAGTAAAGTGGCCGGATAACCCCCGTCCTGTAATGACCTATAAGCTGTTGAACGGGACTAAAACTGCAAAGAAAAAAAGAAAAAAAAAAAAATTATTGTCAATTTTCTTTGGTTGATCCCTTATTATTGTATTTGATATTCTTATCTTTTGAGTCTTCAGGGATGAGAAATGTTAAAATAAAAATATTTCCATTTACAAAACTTGGCTATATTTCGCCCATACCTGGGCAACTTCAGGCCTTGAATATGATTAAAAAAATTACATTTTCGTTTTTATTATAAGAAGAAAGAACAATCTACTATTTGAGTAAAAAATAGTAGATTGTTCTTTCTTCTAAGCTTTTGTAAGTTAAGTTAAGTTTTGTAAATGAAAATATTTTTATTTTAACATTTCTCATCCCTGAAGACTCAAAAGATAAGAATATCAAATAAATTTATTAGATTTCCTTCTCCTTTTGGTCTTCAGGGATAAAAAAGTTTGAAAATAAAAATATTTTCTATTAACTTTAAATTTGGCTATACCTGGGCTTCCTCATGCCTTGAATTGCAAATCAAAGATTACATTTTTGTTTTGTTTAGGAGATAAAATTAATACAATATTTGAGTAACATTCACCTAGTATTCAAAGTAACTCCTTGACAGTAATATTAGTTGAATGTTACTCAAATATTGTATTAATTTAATCTCCAAAACAAAAAAAAATGCAATCTTTGATTTACAATTCAAGGCCTGAGGCTGCCCAGGTATGGACAAAGTATAGCCAAATTTTAAGTTAATAGAAAATATTTTTATTTTCAAACTTCTTTATCCCTGAAGACCAAAAGGAGAAGGAAATCTAATATAACCATAAGGGATCAACCGAAAAAAATTGACAATAAATTTATTAGATTGTTGCCGCGGAAATCTATACGCTAGAGAACTAGATGTAATAAGTATTCAACGAAGTTACTACAAAGTAAAATAAATCTAAGCAAAAAAGCATAAATTCATTTATTTACTTCAGGGTCAACGGTTTTCCATGGTCTAGAGAGGAACATAATAAAACAAACTATGTGAAATGTCTTCGCAGAGAACAATTACATAAGCTCAAGTTACATCTTAATAAGACAAAGGTTAAGTAAAAGTAAGCTAGCATTGAAGAATAATAAACAATACCGCAAGGATTCAACGGTTTATTCTTCTAAGCTTGAGTTAGTCTTCCATAAGTAAATACATAGTAATCTTATAATTTTTCTTTGGGCACGAAAGATATTATATTATTGAATATTTCAACTCTGAAACTCAAGCTGTTATTTCAAACCATACTGATAAGAAAAGTCCAGTCATGCGCCATGACTTAATGAGCGAATTTTCAAAGAAATCTGCGTATTATTGCCTTATGATAATATAGGAAAATTTTGGTTTAGAATTAGGATGGGTGAAAAAAAAAAATTGGGTACGGGGTACAAAAGTCAAAATAGTATAAACCCTTCAAGATGCATGTCCTTGGAAAGCTCTTTAAGAGTACAGTAATTGTTGTTATGTAAACTTTTGTCAGATTTTCATATAAGAGGGGGGTAAATTGGAAAAAACATGTTTTTATGCTATTTTGACCCTAAATGGTCAAAATTTGACCCCTAAATGAACTCCAAAAATTCTGGCCAATGAACTCATCCTTTCTTTTGATATAATTGAAATTTTAAAATTTGTTTGGATTTTTTAAGTGCATCCTAGCATGAGATATCCTCTGGAGTGACACATATATACATATATACAATACATACATACATAAAAAAGTGTTAAATTTCAGCAATCGATCCAGAATGGTCTAAAATGGATTTCCATTGAAAAAATTATCAAAAATTCGCATTAAAAAAAATTTTGAAGCCATTGCAATAGCTTAATTTTCTTCGAAAATTCGCTAAAAGAAGATACAGGGCAAAATTTAAAAGAAAAAAAAAACCAAACAAAAAAAAAAACAATGTTTATTACTTTACCGATACTAAATTACCAAAACTGCTGAAAATGATAAGCCCCCAGATATGATGCATGCATCCCATCATCTCCTCATTGACTGCCAAACTCTCTCAAAATAACCAGTGGTGTTCCTTATTTAATTACATCCTTCTAATATCAGGTTTCTCAAATCCTCTACATTTACTAATGACATCTAATTTCAAATGATCTCATAGAAAAAAATCCGAGGGATTTGAGTCTGGCGATCAGGCAGGCCATAAGTGAGGTCCACCTCATTCTATATTGAAGCGAGCGTAGCGAGCTTCCTACATTCAACGAAATATGCTCCGTGTCTGTCTGTCTGTCTGTCTGTCTGTCAGTAACGTTCACGCGTGTGACGATAACTTGAGTAAAAGTTGACCGAAATAGTTGAAATTTGGTATACATGTTCCTCTTACTAATACTCAGGCTAAGTTCGTTGGACAGCGTGATCCGTCCAAGAGTTCGCGCGCAACGCTCGCGTAAACGAGAGGTACAAAAATTAAATTGGAATTTCAGGACGGGAAATCATCATCTATTCGATGAGACGAACATTTTTTTCAAAATAAATTTTTTTATTAAAACCAACAGCGACACCGCTATGACTTAATAAAGATCGCTAAAACTATTAAAGCGGACCTAAACGTTTATAATAGAGAAAACAACCTTTTTACCGATATCTTACGTTCTAACGAAACGATTTTAATAAAACTTCATATACACCATCTAATGCACAATTGAAACAGGTATGCAAAATTTCAACTTGATACAAGCAAAATTCTTTGCGTAGTGACGAGATACATTTATAATAATTGTTTAAAAGCTACCGCGGGTGGTGAAGATTGTTATAGTCGTATAGATAGTGTATAGGTTTGTTTAGGAAGTAAAGCTTTGTACCGAGTACCCCCACTCTTCCCTACACTACCCTCTTCCACTTATCTTCAACTATGACATTCATCATGATTAATAAATTTCAATATTCAGTATTTCATTGCAATACGCTCGCTTCAATGATAGAGCCACGCGATGCCTAGTAATAAGTTACATTAAAAAAATCACGACAACCAAACTAAAAATTGCTGGTGCACCATTGTGCATAAACCACGTTCAAATCCTCGCAATTGGTACATTCTCTAAAAATCCATGTGCCGATATACCTCGCCGGTAAGGCTAGGCGCACACTGGGGGCAAATCAGTCCACAGACTGTCTGCGGGCTGTCTGCCCCGGTGCAAAAGATTGTCACCGTCCAACATTTTTTTGCGCGGGAGACAGCCACCACAGACAGTCTGCAGACTGTCTGCGGGCTGCCCCGGTGCAAAAGATTGTCACCGTCCAACATTTTTTTGCGCGGGAGACAGCCACCACAGGCAGTCTGCAGACTGTCTGCGGGCTGCCCCGGTGCAAAAGATTGTCACCGTCCAACATTTTTTTGCGCGGGAGACAGCCACCGCAGACAGTCTGCAGACTGTTTTGCCCCCAGTGTGCGCCTAGCCCATGTCTTCCTGGCAGAAATACCGGTCTAATAAGACAGTCACCCACAAGTGGCTGCTTAATAGTTAATTTTGACAAGGACAGACGAACAGAACGAGTTAAAAGCCTAAGTACACAGTCACGCAGTAGTAAGAAGATTGTAGTGGAGTTATAACTAAATAAATTGCTAATATGAAAGAGTAAAAATGATGCTGATATTACTAGTAGGATACAAACAAACACCTATCCATTAAATAAAATGTTGATACAAGTCAGCTTTCGGCATCTCGACCATCATCCGAGTTTTAAAATAAGTTGAAGGCTGCCTCAAATTTAATTTTATCATTATTTTGTGGAGAAGTGTTATTTTTTTCTTAGTAGCAATAAAGTGTTTTTTATTAGTAACAAAGAATTACTTCCCTACACCAAAATGAAGGGTAAAGTCGACAATAAGTTTAACCACTAGTAGTCATTTAAGCACCTAAACCACAATGTAACCGTAGCCCGCCTTTTCATAGCCTAAAGTTCAAGTATGAACTTTTAACTGGAAGAAGTTTTTTTACAAAAATGGAATTGGGATTGAGAGTTGTTTTGCCAAGCTGGCCGGTGAGTAAATAATATAAAGTTGGTTGATATAAATAAAGTCTTGACTCTAGTACGGGTGAGTTCCATACATCCAGTTGAACCCATCTTCCACGGCCCGTTTATAAATACACATTAAAAAATATCAAAATATTTTGCCAACCTCTCTAATGGGACAGCGCACATCACTGTGTCAAATCCCTCGGGGGCAAAATGAGCCAAATTTTTTCACTCATCTCTCCCCTCTTCCTCCTCGCAGTCCCAAAAATAAACCGTAAAAACTTTTAATTCAAAACAAATTTTTAAACACGAGGAAACAAAGTCAGTCGTTCCCTTTTAACACGATTTCAACAACAGGGCGAACAAATAATTTATAAATTAACAACGATTTATTTTCATAAAATATCAAAAATAGATAAATTTAAAATATAACTGCAAAATGAGAGCTCTATCAAGGAAGCTTTATTCTTTTTTAAAAAGTATTTTCGGCACTGAGTCAAAAATTTATTTTTAATTAAATTATGCGGCAAGGTTTCAGAAATAGAGACAAACCGCGAATGTTAGACACCCGTTTCTATTTTTATAACACCATTATTATTAATTTTCTATTTTAATTACAATAAAAATAATAAATATGTATGTTCAAAAATTAAAAAAAAGGAAGAAAAGATAATACAAATATTAAAATGGAAGTTAAATATTATGGAACTTATAGGAAATTAAGCAAGGATAAAAATAGGAAAAGCGAGAAATTGGATTGGAGAGGGAAAAGAAGGCCGAATCGAATTCAGTTGAGTCTAGGCCATTATTTATTATGTTTAGCTTATTTAAGATTTATTCTAAGCGAGTGGTCAACTCGTGACTTGCGATGTGACAAAAATATACTTCTTATAAAATATGGGGATTCACTATAACAGATTTAACTGAAGGGATCATTAAACATTTCAACCAAGTCGACTTTATAAATGATCAATTTTACACAATGTGTGATTCAAATTTATAGTACAAAAGAATTAATTAGAATTGTATTTCTTAAATGGGGATTAAAAAGAGATCTAAGAGCACCTTTGCTCTTAAGAGCTTGAAGGGAGACATATTCTAGGATATTAATAACATAATGGATTACTAAATATGAATGATCTAAGGGCGGGGATACACTTGAGCATTCGCCCCGAATGAGCATGCGTTTTCGTTCGGCTCGCCCTGTGCACATCTAGCAAAACGGGGCGAACGCATGCTCATTCGGGGGCGAATGCTCTAGTGTATCCCCACCTTAATTCAAGCTGATTGGGTTATCAAAACTCTACACGAAATTAATCTAATGTTCTAGGCCTAAAGGCGGGGATACACTTGAGCATTCGCCCCGAATAAGCATGCGTTTCCGTTCGGCTCGCCCTATCCATATCAACAAAACGGGGCGAACGCTTGCTTATTTGGGGGGAAATGCTCTAGTGTATCCCCGCCTTAAGTGACAACGATTGGAGGAACTTATAACTTACTTTTCAATATAGTACTCAATTTAATGTACAATTTACATTCAGCCACAGGCACTTCTCCTCGTGCTGCTTTATTCACTTTCCAAAATACTTCTGTGCCAGTATATACATGTTCATGTATGTACATTCTCCCTTGCTTCCATCCCATTCTACCGAGTACAATGAAGGACGTCGAAGATAATGCAGCTTTAGCGACATGTTTTGTCCTTTATTTTAATAAGTTTCTATCGATATTTCCATTCGATAATAGTTCCGGCATCATTTAGAGTTAAAGTTTGAAACGAAGATATTTTCAAAATGGCGGCAGATTTCAAAATGAAATTCAGTAGGAATGTTTGTCTTATAAAGAGGTATAATAGATGCAAATTTCAGCGCAATTGAAACATTTTTCGGTGTTTATGATTTTTTGGAATATTTGCCAATTCAGCAAAATGGGTTAAGGCAAGTTAGTAGAAGAGCAGAGTGTAAACATTTCCTGCCACTCGTACTGAAAAACCGCCAGCGAGGGGAGCACGAGTGGTAGGAGCATGGGCAGCGCGAGTGGAAGGAGCATGGGCAGTTCGAGTGGATGGAGCATGGGCAGCACGAGTGGAAGGCGCATATGCAGCACGAGTGGAAAGAACATGGGCAGCACGAGTGGAAGGAGCATGGGCGCAGCACGAGTGGAAGGAGCATGGGCAGCACGAGTGGAAGGAGCATATGCAGCACGAGTGGAAGGAGCATAAGCAGCACGAGTGGAAGGAGCATATGCAGCACGAGTGGAAGGAGCATGGGCAGCACGAGTGGAAGGAGCATATATGCAGCACGAGTTGAAGGAGCATGGGCAGCACGAGTGGAAGGAGCATGGGCAGTACGAGTGGAAGGAGCATGGGCAGCACGAGTGGAAGGAGCATGGGCAACACATGAAATTTTTTTTTTTTATGGTACAAGAAAACGAGCAACCGCGGCGGGGAAAAAATTGACTACCGCGAAGTATGCATTGTTCTAAACGGCACGAAACCATTATCACTATTCATAGTTTTCTTTGATTTTAAATTCTACTGGATTTGTATTCACAGCGAATAAAGCTAAATTAAATATATTTTCAAATCGAATAAGAAATGTCCTGTGTTTTTCGACGTACTTAGGTAATCAAATCATTTATTTCAATAAATATTTAGATTATATATTGAATTTTATTATATTATGTTATGTTATAGTAATAAAAATATATCATTACATTTATTTTAATTCATTCGTTATTTATCTATCATCTATTTGTTGGTTGGTTAAGTGGAACTTTTTTACTTAAGCATCCCCCTATATCCCTATGTCTTAATAATTATTTAGACAAAGGAACGTAAAATACAGAGTAGTATATATTCCTTAGAATAAATTTGCCTTAGACTAAATTACTATTAATACTAAACTAAGGGATATTTTTAGTCCAGTGCTTACCTTGGGACAAAGGAATATCGCACTTGTGTATACAAACGTGATAATATCCTTTAATATAATTAACTATTAAGACAAAGGCGTATTAAATATACGCTAATAAAACTGTAGAAATCATTTTCCTACAGTTTTCTGTATATGATTTAGTCTTATACGCAATAAGACTCGATTTTATCTCAATGTCTTGGGGAATCAAACACACAAACCTTTGAGACTTTTGTGTGTGAATTTTTGTGAGTGAATTTTTTTTCATAAATTAATTAAAATAATTTTTAAATCTAACATCCCCATTAAAAATAAAAGGTATTAAAAATGAGTATTTAATTTAATAAAATAATAATAAATTATGAGATTATTGTTTTTTCAACAGTTAACATATAATCTCTATTAATGGTCGAGTCTATTACAAATTGGCAAAGGTGTTAAACCAAACACCAATAGGTTTTTTAACACAAAACAAAATTGGCAGATTTTCAGTAAAAGCAATAGAACTGACAATGATACCCACACACACATCTTGTTTTATACTCAACACTTATACACTAAAACAACTACTTGATAGAGGAAAAAAAACCATTTGAATTAATATAAATACATTTGACCTTTAAAATTGAGAATCAATTGACCTAAACCGAGTATAAGAAAGACAGAAATAACATTCGTGCACAATACGTAACAAATAGAATAGCAATCGCGGCCATCTCCATATTTCGTGTGTTCTTCTTCATATATAACGGTCCGACACACTAGTTTCAGTGGTTCATACTCTTCAAGGAACCTTAAACGTATAAATGCATCCATACTTTCTCTAAGAAAGTGAAAAGAAGCTGTAAAGTTAATATAAGGACTCGTCTGAGAGAGGCAATATTTGGTAGGTTTTTCCTTTATTAGGGTTTCGTAGATCCTCCTCGAAACCTTTATGGCGAGGATGATGAGTTTGTCTGTCCGTCGCACTTTGTCCGTCGCGTTTTGTCTGTTCAAGCTAGAGAGTTAACATTTGTAACTCTGATGCACTGAGGCAACTTTCAGACCCAATTATAGGAAAAATAGAGTAGTTAAAAATTTAATATGCACATGGGCAATTTACACAAATGTGGTAATTTTTCTCTTTTTTTTAACTCGAGTGGGGTATCAAATGAAATCTATTGAAGAGTAGATTACAAAATTCTTCTTTTTTTTTAATTTAGATTTGTTATTGGTTTTATGAGTTGAAATATACAAATGTCCAGGAAATAGCGTGCAAAACAGTGTCTGACTAACATCAAGCTAGTATTTTGTGTACAAGTTAATATTTTAGCCTTTTTTAAGAATATGTGGTCGGCTAGATTCGTCTGCGGGACATAGCTTGGCAATAGGCATTTGAAAAAAACAAAATGGCGGAGAGTGGCCATGTCCCGCCAATTAAGGTGGACAATGTGATTTTCATTACCCTGAGTACAGAATTAGTTATAGTAGACCAAAAATCAATTCGATGTTATTTTCACACTTGATATCCTATCAAATTGTTTCATGGCTAGCCCTCCTCAATTGTTAGCTTTTATGTCTTAACCCAAGGAGGACAAATTGTTTCGAGGCTAGCCTCCCTTAATTGTTAGCTTTTATGTCTTAACCCAAGGAGGACAAATTGTTTCGATGCTAGCCCCCCTCAATTGTTAGCTTTTATGTCAACCCAAGGAGGACAAATTGTTTCGAGGCTAGCCCCCTTCAATTGTTAGCTTTTATGTCTTAACCCAAGGAGGACAAATTGTTTCGAGGCTAGCTTCCCTTAATTGTTAGCTTTTATGTCTTAACCCAAGGAGGACAAATTGTTTCGAGGCTAGCCCTCCTCAATTGTTAGCTTTTATGTCTTAACCGAAGGAGGACAAATTGTTTCGAGGCTAGCCCTCCTCAATTGTTAGCTTTTATGTCTTAACCCAAGGAGGACAAATTGTTTCGAGGCTAGCCCTCCTCAATTGTTAGCTTTTATGTCAACCCAAGGAGGACAAATTGTTTCGAGGCTAGCCCCCTTCAATTGTTAGCTTTTATGTCTTAACCCAAGGAGGACAAATTGTTTCGAGGCTAGCTTCCCTTAATTGTTAGCTTTTATGTCTTAACCCAAGGAGGACAAATTGTTTCGAGGCTAGCCCTCCTCAATTGTTAGCTTTTATGTCTTAACCGAAGGAGGACAAATTGTTTCGAGGCTAGCCCTCCTCAATTGTTAGCTTTTATGTCTTAACTAGGGATGGGCGGAACGGAACGTAACTATAAAAATAACTAGTTCCAGTGTTGGCACGGTTCCAATCGTTCCAAGATTTCATGGAACTACGTTATTTTTGGAACGACTTTGAAGTTTTTATTTTACTGTCGAGTTTCATTTAGTTAATAAATTTTTATTGTTTGAATTCGATACAAATTTGCTACCACCATTTTACAAAAGAATAATATCTTTTAAGAATTATCGAGCAAAATAATACGAAACGTTACTGATTAAAGAGGAAACGGAAACGAGAAAACAGTAACGAAACTAAACAACTAACTTAAAGGGAACGTTAAAAACTCGTTTCTCTTGGAACGAAACTAATGATCTTCGTTCCAAGCGCCAATACGTAACGTGTAACGTAACTGAAAAGACGAAACGGGAACGAGATAACGTAACGAAACTGTAACTCGGAGGGAACGTAAAAGATTCGTTTCGCGAGGAACGAAAACTATAGTTTCGTTCCAAGTTCCAGTTCCAGCCAAGCTGGAACGTAACGTGTGTCTTATGTTATCTTGTATAGTAGAGTAGGAGTAGAGTAATGGAGTGGGGATGAGAGCTCGAGTCTCGGAATCACTCCAGTTATAGTGAAGCGTTATCTTTTTCTCTTTCAGAGACATTGATGCCTCTTTGCCGCTTTTTTTCTTTTAGGTCCATAGTCAACTTCCTCTTGTCACTTTCGCCCTTCGCCACTCGTTTCGTTTTTTTAGTTTTGTTTTCCGCTTTAGTAAATAGTTAGTAAAAATACGAAATAAACAGGTGAAATTTAATTTGTTTTTTGTTTAGTTTTAGGATCTCGTTATGGAAAGAACATATTCTAGTATTTAAAAATATTATTTATACTGGTATAAAATATACTTTTAAGTAGTTACCATAATGTTGTATCATAAACATTTTTATTATACTGTTTACTTGGTTGCAATTAAAATATCACTATAAAAAAATATAAGATAAAAAGATAAATAAAGAGATCTTAATAATATTATTATAAAGTTTGTATTTAATTTCAACTTTTCATCGCCAGCGTCAGTGAAGAGTGGAACTATTTAATAAAGAAACGAAACTTATTGTAGAACGAACATGGACTAGACTCAGGAACACGTGAAGTATAAGAGAAACTGTTTCTTTAGAACATAAACTGATACGTTCCAAAAATAACTAGTTCCTGGAACTAGTTATTGGTTTGGAACGAAACGTTGTAACTCGTTCCACTCATGGAACCGTTCCTCCCATCCCTAGTCTTAACCGAAGGAGGACAAATTGTTTCGAGGCTAGCCCTCCTCAATTGTTAGCTTTTATGTCTTAACCGAAGGAGGACAAATTGTTTCGAGGCTAGCCCTCCTCAATTGTTAGCTTTTATGTCTTAACCCAAGGAGGACAAATTGTTTCGAGGCTAGCCCCCCTCAATTGTTAGCATTTATGTTAAGTAATTTAAATGAATGTAGTTTAAGAATATCAGGATTAGCTCACAAAATAGTGAGTATTAAACAAGGGGGGGGGGGGGACAGAGTGAAGCATTGAAATGAATGAGGAATGCCAAAATAAAGAGTATTCAAAGCCACAAATCAAACAGAAAATATAATTTCTAATTTTATTTTTCGCTAAAATATTTTGTTTCTTGGCTTTGCTACTTAGTAAACAACTAAATTAAGAAATTTTTAGTTTAGTTTTTCAAATACAACAATAATAATTTGTTATAGTCTACATAAATTATTATGTAATTTATTTTCTATATTTAATTTGTTCATTTTATTATTAGTTTTAGTTCCTTCTTTGTGATGATTCATTCACAAATATGTACATAAATATGTCGTAAATATCAGTATTTATTTTCATACGTATTTCACTGTAGGTTTTAGCTGGCTTTAATAATACGAATATTAATCGATTTGGCTAACTTCTATAAAGAAAATGTAAACTAAATCTACCAAGTTAGTCGCTTTAGCCAATTTATTATTTGCCTATTTGTTATACTTGGTAAAAAACTTAAACAAACAACCTTTTGTAGCCAATTGTTAAAATGCAAACCGGTATGGTTAATACATGGTAAACAATATATAATTAAGTGCATATATCAAAACATAAAAAAGATACTGTCAATAAGTGTGGCACATAGCTTCCTCGCATCCTATCGTGTGCTTTATTGATTATACTATGCAATACAAAGTCATTATTGCCTATTTATTTAGATTCTCCCGGTTTTTTTAATATGTAAAAATTGTTTTGATTTCTTACATGAATTAAAGTATCAAGTAAGCAAAAGTTAAAGAGCGCAGACGGTCAAAATTAATATTTAATATTAATTAATTAATTAAACTTTCATACAAATCTGATAAGTACATTTGAAGCTATAGGTGTAAATAAATGTATGTTTATGCGCATGCAGGGCTTGTAGACGATTTTCCTCAAAATTAAGTGACTTTAGTGACTATTTTTTTCAAAATAAGTGACTTTTAAGTGACCTGTTTTCCCCAAATAAGTGACTTAATTTTAAGTAAAAAAAAAAAAATGTAGTTATTTTTTGTTGTTTTGCACTGTTAAAAAAATGTAATTATAAAATTTTTAGAACGGTTTTTTGTTTATTTGATTTTGTGTACCCTAACTGTACGAAAAAAAAAAAAAAAAAAAAAAAACCGGGTACGGGGGACCTCGGAACTTTTCCTCACTTTGGAGGCCACCAAAGTGGCCTCTGAATTGAGGAAGCAGCATTGGACGTGGTCAGCACTTGGATGGGTGACCGTTTTGAACTAACTGATTTTATCATCATTCTCCAAAAAAAACTTTATTTTTAATATATAGGACTATTCCGAACTTGTAAAATTACCATTACACTGATGATGACTGAATAAGTCGAAACCGGTATGTAAGTCAAAATATATTTATGGTTTGACAATAAAATTATTGAACAAGTAAAAGTGTTTTCTTTTCTTATCAACCTTCACTATGAGTAAATACCATAAACTCTCAATCAATACTACTAACTTCATGATATGCTATAAGTCAAAAACGTACTAATACTTTCGGCATTATTAACTGTCAAAGTTTATAAATTCAAATATTGATAACTTTAAAATGGCGGCCAATATCAATATGGAATTTGGTGGGCTTGTTTGTCATACAGAGAGGTACATTCATGCCAAATTTCAACTCGATAAGGACCATTTTCGATTTATTACAAATTTTTAAAAATTTTGCTGAATCAGCAAACTGCGTTAAAGATGGCGGAAAAAGTTGATTTTCCGGACGGCACCACTACAGGTAAAGACTGATTTTCTGCCAAGTTTCAACTCTCTAGGTTTAATACCTTAGGCGCTACGATAATAACACACACATGCACATACATACATTCACACATACATACATGCTGAAGTCATGCTGAAAACCACTCAGGAGGTCTTAAAAACGCCCAAAACGGATAATTCCGCTGAAGTTTTTGGTGAAAACAATACTTTTCCTACTATAGGTTGTGAGGAAAAGTAATAAAAATCAGGAGGGAGTTCGGAATAAAATATTCTTTTCATCTTTATATTCTTTTTATTTTTTTTCATCCATCTTCTTAATATTGACGATAAAACACAACACACGCCAGCTGAATCTAGTGTGCAACTGTTACAAACTTTATCATTCATTACAGTTCAAAGTAGGCCTAATATAAAATTCATAGTTAAAAAAGGTCTTGAGCTTACAAAATCCTTTTTGAAAAACAGTTAAAATATATGTTTTGCATTTAAAAAACAAAAAAATGTATCCTTGTAAGCCCAAGTGACTTTCAGTGACTTTTTTTTAAATAAGTGACAAAAAAGTGACTCTTGTCAAAATAAGTGACTTTTAGTGACTTTCAGTGACTCACTACAAGCCCTGCGCATGTTAATGAGAAACAAATGAGCGCAGAAGGTTGCAACTTATATGGGACCAAAAATGGGCTAATTATGACCTACCATAGAAATTTCATTAAAATCGGACAAGAAGTAATTTAGATATGTAAGTTCTCAAAAAATTGAGCGACAGACAGACATGGAACCAAAAAAGTTCCCCGATGTTTGAATCAGATTTTAGTTTTGGAATTTTTGAAATCGGAAACATAAAATATTATCGTTTTTTCGAACGATCACATAGCTTCCGTTACCTTCGGTAAGCTTGGTAGAAAAAACTATCTTTACTGGAAATTAAAAATTGACTTAATTTTAACAGCAAAGGATTAGAATTAATGTGACACATTAATTTTTTTTTTTTAAATCAAAATCAATAAATTAGTCTAATTTTAAAATTATATATATAGTATATTTATAATACCTTTTCGGCACTAGGCACTATATTACTTTGTTACCCGCCTTAAAAGAAAAGAAAGTGGTGGGTAACAAAGTATAAGAGACGTCATACGCTTCTTTTACATTATTACCCCACATTAAATCAATAAAATGTTGAAAAGTAAGATGGGTAACAAAGCTAATAACTATTAAGTCAAAGGAACATTTAGTACAATGTACCTTGGGACAAAGGAATATCACACTTTTCCACATGTATGTAATTTCGAAATAAATAAGGTGATTAATAAAGTAAAAGAGTGCCAAATGTTCCGTAATTTACATAAAACATTTTAATATGCAACTGATTTTAAAAGTTGAGTCAGATAATCTATTTTAAATTGGGAGGTAGGAATGAGGGAGGGGTGAAGGGACAACCCAATGTAAAGTCTTTCATTAAGAAAATTAAAAATTAAGGGGGTTGCTATTCCTTTTGATTTATGATTAATCATTAAAAAAATATATTTGAATTTCTTTTTAAGTAAAAAAATTGTCCAATATATTATCGAATTGAAGCTTAGATCAGCATACACTCTTAAAAATTTAAATTAAACTTACTATAAATACATATTATTCAAAATATATTGGCATTCTTTATAAGTAACATGATTTATCAGAATAAAAGTTGGAGTAATTGAATAAGCAAAAGCTTGCAGAAGGATGAACTTAACTTATAAAATAAAACGTTGTTAGCTATAATTAGCGTGAATAAAATAGCTATAGAAAACGCCCTTAACAAAAATAAGAAATTTAGACATAATTAATGATTATTGATCATTAAATTATTTATAATTTTGAGACAAGTTTATTGTAGGGAAAAAACTTATGTATATATCTATTGTAAGACATGAAAATTATGGATTGATTGATAAATTAAGGCGATCAATAATAATTGTTGATAAGCAAAAACTTACAAAATTTCAGGAGCCGTGTCTGCTGATCAATGATTTAAACTCTTCTCAAAAAAAATCTGTTGTATTTCAAACTATGTATTGTGTTGAATGATTCATTTCTTCATAGTCCAAGATTAAAAAGGAATCGACGGTTAGTTAACAAGAAAACGGCGGAACGGAGTAAGGCGAGCGCGAACCCGATAAAACTGTCTAGTGTGTCGTGATCCGTTCAGACTGTGGCGTGAAAATCTCTCACTGATCAGAACGCGAACGTCTTAACTCAACGACTGAAGTCAGGGAGAGTTTTAAAATAGAGCGGTAGAAGATCACACATTATACCCCCACCATAGCAGTTACATGTGGACCGTGACCACTTGGCACTGGGATCTACTACTGCAAGTAGAAGACTCCAAGTTTTGCCTTGGCTGGACCTACCAACTACAAACTACTAAACTGTCGAGACTTCTTTACTCGGACAACCATTAACATGGACACTACACATAACACTTGATGTTATTTGTCAGACTACTTTGATAAGTGTGGGTTATTAATTCTGATAAGAAATTATCTTTGATAGGAGTAACTAGAGATGATTGTACTCCATCTGGAGAGATTACAGGGCGAGCTTAATTATAACACTAACTGATGAATGATATAGTTTTATTACCTCATTAAATGACAAAATTTTCCTAAATCTTTTTCCATGGAACACACCAGTTGAATAGATTATGTGCCAATGGCGAAACAGGTTCTTTAGGGACCTGAAGCTCGTTGAGCCTTTTTGAATTAATCACCAGAAAGTGGTTTTCTAATCAATCGATCACTAGAAAGTGTTTTTCTTACCATTCGATCACCAGAAAGAAATTTCCTTACAATTCCATCACCAGAAAGTGATTTTCTTACCATTTGACCACCAGAAAGAGATTTCCTTACAAGTCCATCACCAGAAAGAGTTTTTCTTACCAATCGATCACCAGAAAGTGGTTTTCCTACCATTCGATCACCAGAAAGAGATTTCCTTACAATTTCATCACCAGAAAGTATGTTTCTTACCATTCAGCAATAATATAAATCATCTTAAATATACAAATTTTTCATTATTTATTTTAAATTGAAACAATTTATTAAAATAGAAGACACATCCTCCCAAAAAATGAGTCAAATAGATAAAAAAAAAAGTTGAAATTAGACACACATAAATCTAACTTATTTAGATTCGTGACGTTAAAAAATTTCAAAGGATGTGTTAATAGTACATTACGCGTCTAGTGTGGAAAGTTGCATTTTGCATGCGAGTGTGGAGTTTGTACCCGAGCTACAGCGAGGGTAGTAAAACCACACGAGCAAAGCAAAATGCAGTTTTCGCACGAGTTGCGTACCGTACTTTATCTATGATTGTTTGATTTTAATAATAAACAAATTTACAGAAACAAATATTTAATATACTTCCTGTATGTAAGTTCGTATTTCTCTTTTGATAAAGATGGCGTTAATTCATTAGTTGTATTTTGTGCCGAATTAATTATTATTTCGGGAGGCGTATTATTCTCCTCATTTTTGTCATAATGACATAAATCAATCAATGGTTTTTTTACTAAAACCTCAATATAAACAAACAGTTACTTTAATTAAACAAACAGCAAATTAGTTGAAGCGAGCGTAAGCGAGCTTCTTACATTCAACGAAATATGCATCTTGTCTGTCTGTGTGTAACGTTTACGCGTCCGACGATAACTTGAGTAAAAATTGACCGATTTAGTTGAAATTTAGTATACATCTTCATTTTACTAATACTCAGGCTAACTTCGTTGGATAGCGTGATTCGTCCAAGAGTTCGCGCGCAATGCTCGCGTAAACGTGAGCTTCAAATTTAAAATTAGAATTTCAGGACGGGAAAAAATTCTATCATCACCTATTCGATGAGACAAACATTTTTTACAGGTAACATTTTTTAGTAAAACCAACACCGACACTGCTATGAATTAATAAAGATCGCTAAAACTATTAAAGCGGACCTAAACGTTTAAAATATAGAAAACAACCTTTTTGCCGATATCTTACGTTCTAACGTAACGATTTTAATAAAACTTTATGTACATCGTCTAAAGTACAATTGAAACAAGTATGTAAAATTTCAACTTGATACAAGCAGTAGTATTTGAATAATGAAGTGATACATTTATAATAATAGTTTAAAAGCTACTACGGGTGGTTAAGATTTCTTATAGTCTTGTAGTGTATAGGTTTGTTTTGGAAGTAAAGCTTTGTACCGAGTACCCCCACTCTACCCCACACTGCCCTCTTCCGCTTATCTTCAACTATGACATCCATCATGATTAACAAATTTCAATATTCAGTATTTTATTGCAATAAGCTTGCTTCAATGATAGAGCCACGCGATGCCTAGTTATGTTAAATGTAAACAAATTTGCTAATCGTGCGTTGAGGTGAAGAATTTTTCTTTTTTACCACACTAGGGCGGAAAAAAGAGGAATTATGAAATGCGCAAGCGCCATGCGCAATGAATACAAGTACGTAAAGAATCTCTTTTTACGCATCTAAACAGAGATACAATGTTTATATTTCGTATCAATTGTAGATAAAATGAATTTATTCTAAATTTTTATGACAAATATTCTAGTTTTTTATAGATTTAAAGAATTGAGTTATTAGTCGTACATCGGTTTTATGGTATTTGCTAAAAAAAATGATATACGATAACAAAATAAGTGACTTGTTGCTACCCTCCGGGCATTTATATGAGTATCAAACCCTACCAGAGGACCAGGCACCACATTGCTACAAGGTTCTATTTTGAATAATGGTTATATATAGTAAGTTTTATTTTGGTCACCTATTAAAAAAAAAAAAAAAAAATATGTGTGGTGTCGCGGGACACCCGGTAGGAACGAAGTTCCTTACATTTTTTATTAAATATAAATTATAAAATCACACTGCTAAGTACGTATACATTGCTAACTACTTATACATGGCGGAGTTAGAAAAGAGACAAAATTAAAACTTAGATTTGTTACTTTATCACTAATTATAATTATTGGGAATTCTATGGTAAATTTTTTTCTTCTAAAATGCTTAAAAACGCCTTTTTACTACGTTTTTATTAGCTTGCTTTCTTGTTTGTTTGTCCAGTACAAATCTTGCAATCGATTTTTAACCATCTTCCCGAGTAGCTAGACATTTAAAACTTATAAAATAGCTCAGAACACGATGGCAATCCATTATTTTAATACTTTTAGCCATCTTTCAGCAGAATTTAATTCGTTTTTAGCAAATTATGCTGTATGGAAGATACGAGTAGTAAAGTTATTTTATTTGTTTTGACATGAGACATGTTCACAATCTTCATTTTGACGGGTTTCAAATTTATGATTTATGACAAAAAAAAATTAAAGACGTAGTATATAAAAAGTTCTTTTTATCTTGTAAATGTTTGAGGTTATATTTTTCGGCCAGGACCCCCGGCGTTCCGGCCAGGACCTCCCGGCGTTCCGGTACTGGACAATTTTGCGAGGGCGCCTCTGGTCTATAGTCTAAAGAAAATGGTTTCTTCCCGTTGATCCACTCGCCCGCACCACGCGCCATACACCTAGGCCAACTAGGCCACGGATTTAGTATATATAAAACCAAGATTTAAACTAGAAGTTAAGACACACGCAAACGAGTTCACTGTTTCAAGCCAAAATAAAATGGTCTAAATGAGTAACGATTACCTAAGTTAATGTAAACTATAAATAGAATGAAGATATAAGCTTAATATTTATGAGTCAATTAATTTAACAAAATCTTACAGTTCCTAGTTTCTACTTCGTAAAATTGATTAATTAGTCTTACTCCGTATTTTATTAATATCATAATTAATTTATTCTATTTAATAACAGTTACTCGTGATGTCGCCTCGTGAGGCGTAGCCGAGGGAATAACGCTAATTAGCTCCCTCGGCTGCCCCTCGGGAGATCATTATCGCTAGGGGAATTACAGCACTTTACTCCCGAGTAGAATTGAACTCAAATAGAAGGTTATTTAGATGCAGGTTTAAACAATGATAAGCTCAAATTAAAAATAAGGTCGAAAAAGCAGTGTCACCAACCTGATTTCAACAACTTCACTATATTAGCCATTTATTCTCCCCTATTTATTATAATTAAGCTGGCAATCCTTTTTTTCTCCCTGGTTTTACTTTTTCTCCTTATCCATACTTTTTGAGTTCAGGGAAGAAAAGACTTACTTAAGTTTCTTTAAACTAATCCAAAATCATAACTTTTTCTTCGTACTGGAGATAAAGGAAATTTACTTCCCTTTTAAATGCCGAAAACCACACGCCTTAATCTTCCATGGTTGACGAGTTATTACGCAATGTATACAATATAATTTGAGTAATCGAAAAAAATCGATAGCTCGAAAACCAAAGTCGAGAGCACGGGTCAATACTGTCAATAGGACATTTATTGTAGAAAATTCTATGTAGAATCACTCCCTTTACTGTTTCTGTGGTTAGCTAGAACACATCCCATATATAGTTATACAAATATATCCATAACTCCACTACTTTGCACGCAGTTGACAACATTAAAACTGTCTTCCTGGCTTTCTTGCGTAGTATGTTATATCTACAATATTGTTTAGTAATAATAGAATAATGCATTTTATCTACGATTGATACGAAATATAAACATTGTATCTCTGTTTAGATGCGTAGATAGTGATTCTTTAGGTCATTGGTTCCCAAACTGGGGGGCGCGCCCCCCAAGGGAGGCGTGAAGACAAGTCAAGGGGGGCGTGGGACCTCGAGATCGAGATAGTTTTGCTGTCCGAACGTCTAATGCGATTATATAAAAATCCAAATATCAAACCAGTTGGAGAACCTCACTGACGAATTCAACAGGTACTTTCCTAACACATGTGATGACAAAATTTACAAATTATAAATGGATCCTTCCAGTGTCAACAATAGATTCCCTGCCCGAAACACTTCAAAAACAAGCTTTAGAAATAAAAAAAGGTTCTGCTGCCGATTTGGATAAAATGGACAAATTATCGTTTTGGGTTAAGTATTACAAAGTGTATCCCAGTATATCACAGCAAGCATTTCGATTGTATTTACCATTTTCAAGTACTTATTTGATTTGTGCAAAAAAATATTTTTCAGCCCTTGTTGCAATGAAAACAAAGTATCGTGACAAATTTGATGTTGCTGTGCTTGATTTTCGTTGTGCACTTTCTATTATTCATCCAAGAATAGGGAATTTTGTGAAAACAATACAAGCTCATCCATCTCAAAAGATCCCATAAGGTCATCTGTAATAAGATTAACTTGTTATAAAAAAATAGTAATAAAAATAAATGAATGTAATAATGTTTTTTTTTTCATTATCTCATAAAATTGTGTAAGGGGGGGGGGGGCGTGGGTTGATTTATTCTTGACTTTGGGGGGCTTTGTGAAAAACTTTGGGAACCCCTGCTTTAGGTACTTGTATTCATTTCGTATGCCCGTTTCATAATCCCTCTTTTTTCCGCCCTAGTGTGGTAAATTTGTTCTTTTGTATGAAACAAATTATATTTTTAATGGATATTGTTAATAGTTTACTTATTTAATGATACTGATGATTGTAAGGACTCGAAGAAAACACAATAGTACATTACGCGTCTAGTGCGGAAAGTAGCATTTTGCATGTGAGTATGGAGTTTGCACCCGAGCGAGGGTAGTAAAACCACACGAGCAACCAAATGCAGTTTTCGCACGAGTTGCGTACCGTACTTTATCTACGATTGTTGGATTTTTATAATAAATACAGAAAAAAAATGTAATAAACTTTCTGTATGTAAGTTCGTATTTCTCTGTTGATAAAGATAACATTAATTCATTAGTTGTATAATTTGTGCCGAATTAATTATTTCGGGAGGCGTATTATTCTCCTCATTTTCGTCATAATGACATAAATCAATCATTGTTTTCTTTACTAAAAACTGGATATAAACAGTTACTTTAATTAAACAAACTGCAAATTAGTTTTGTTAAATGTAAACAAACTCGCTAATCGTGCGTTAAGGTGGGATTCCTATGCTGCGGCTAACGCAGGTTAGAGAGTTTCCTTTGCATACGTTCAGTTGATCTGCGGCCTCGGTAGTGAGAGGGTGACAAATAATGAGTGTCCGCGATTTGCTCTTCGATTTGAACTTAGAAGAGATTGAAGACGAAGACATTTTACTGGAACTAATAAGTCAGGGTAATGCTGCTGCACACCCTATTTTGAAATCAAGAATTGAGGAAGGTTGTTTTGAGACACTTATCAATCGGCACTTGTTAAAGGATGAGAAAAAATTTCGGGAATATTTCAGGCAAAGCAGCGCAGTTCAGCTACAAATTTTGAAACAATATCCACCAACTTTTCATGTTCCTCAACTGTAAACAGTGCTTTATCCGAAATAACGGTAAATATGCACTTGAACGGTACTCTTATAGAATAGCCCTTTTTGTTTTTTATATAGAAGAGTTTATATCCCTTAGTCTAACTACCTATTAAGACAAAGGGTTATTCAGTCCAATATGCTTTGGGACAAAGGAATATCACACTTATACATAAAAAAAGGGTGTATTCGGTTGTCAGAAGGAATATTAGATTAAAGAAAAGTGGGGGGCCCTTTTCTATAAAAGTGCCCACTTGAACACCCATCTATTTATAATTTTTTTTTTCCGCCCTGCCCTAGTCCGGTAAAAAAGAAAATGCTACTTTCCGCACTAGACGCGTAATATACTATTGTGTTTTCTTCGAGTCAATCATCAGTATCATTAAATGAGTAAACTTAAACAAACTATTAACAATAATCATTAAAAATATAATTTGTTTCATACAAAAGAACTAATTAAAAACTAATTTCCAGAATCACGAAATCTTAAATAAATTCTTAATAACTAACCACTCATTAGAAAATAAACAAAATTAATGAAAAAAAAAATCAAAGAATCGTTTCTTTTTACTACTGTTTGATTTATTGTGAAAGATGAAAAATGTATTCTATTGTTTGTATAAAAAAAAGTAACAATTGTTTCGTTAACTAGAACTCAGCCTTGATCGTATTTCGAGTCTTCGTGGACCGTTCTGCCTGTGTCGACGAGACAAACATTTCTTCAATACGCAGAAATTAGTCTGACGTATTTTCAACGCAGTTTTTTTTCAAACCTCATGCACTTTTTATTTTCAAGACGTCTTGGAGACGTTCACAGAACTATTAAAATCTAATTTACTCGGGCATACAACCTGAAAAAACTACTAACATTTGATTTCGTCTTTAACTGTCAAAATGCCAACAGTTTTAATTATTTATTTTTTTCTTTGCTGCTGCTGCTGCAAGAAAAAAACACATGTCTTAATACCACGCAAACTAACGGTTGATGAATCAGAGAAATTACCATTTGACATCTTTACCAAGTAAACCCCAAAATGTTTTATTTACAGCCTTTGGAGTAACTAACATCATTTATTTTTATCTTGTAATTCTTTTACTAACTTCTTTCAAAATCATTTCGATGTCTAGAAAAATTCAAAATTATTATCTGTATTCGGAAAGCAACATAAATAACTACAAATCCCAACAGACTATTACACATTTTTAGATCATTAATTATAATTCTGTTCTAATTTTATAATTTCGAAAGGCAACAAGCCGTATGTAATAAATTTTTAAGATGAATTAGAAGTTTTCCCGAAATTTCTTAATTAGTTAAGATTCAAAGTAAATAAAAACATCAATTTATAAAGTGTAGAAACGTAAAATAATGTTAAATATATCAAATAGATATTATTATTTTTACAAGTTTTTATTTATGTAGAAAGTTTAAAACTAGTAGTCGATAGTTCAATGACATTTATTTTAAACGAATGAATTATAATATTTATTGGTACTTCTTTAGATTGTTACTCCCCTATGTTGTTTTAGAATAAAAATAACTTTGACTAAATAACTATTTAGAAAAAGGGATGATTAGTCCAATGTACTTTGGGACAAAGGAATATCCCACTTCTATTTTGATAAGGGAAGTGACAGTCTACAGAAAAACACTCCGTACACCTTCTTTAGATTGTTACTCCCCCTCTGTTTTTTATAAGTGGAGTAACAATCTAAAGAAGTGCCTATTCATTTGTACTAATGACAAGATTTTTTTCAGAAAATAAAATATTTATAGATTAAAGAGTTGTCTGTACATTAATGAGAATTGAATAATTTATATTAAACTAAAAACGGGCCTTAACATGTTTTTGTCTGTACTTTTAGCATGTTTGACATTAAAGGCCCAAATTTAGCCCAACAATTTCTATTCTACAACGTTGTCCGCTATTATGTGGCGTATGTCGAGGCTTTGTTTATTCGAAATATATTGAGTAGAACCAGTTATTAGGGTCTGTAAGCAAAACCAAGGACCCTTATATTTTCCTGCGTGTGTCTGTCCGTCCGTCCTGTCGCATGCTCTCACGGCTACACCTTTCGTCCGATCACTCTGAAATTTGGCATGTATGTGTCTTGTACCTGCCCACATATTTTAAAAATATAGCGACTTGAAAAAAATATTTTTCAAAAAAATTAGGGTAAAAAAACTTAAGGGTGAAATTTGTTTATTTTTTTTCGACACCGTGATGGGTATCATATGAAAGGGTACGTCGAGCTGATTACAAAAATATATAATTATTTGGTTATAACTTTGATAGGGCGAGAGTAGGCGAGTTTAAAGTGGGTGTGAAACGAAATCTGAAAAAATTCCTGAACATTCTTCGACCAAAATTAAAGATACCACTTTTTGGAAATTTCGAAAAAAATATTATTGAAGCGAGCGTAGCGAGCTTCCTACATTCAACGAAATATGCTCCGTGTCTGTCTGTCTGTCTGTCTGTCTGTCAGTAACGTTCACGCGTGTGACGATAACTTGAGTAAAAGTTGACCGATTTAGTTGAAATTTGGTATACATGATCCTCTTACTAATACTCAGGCTAAGTTCGTTGGACAGCGTAATCCGTCCAAGAGTTCGCGCGCAACGCTCGCGTAAACGAGAGGTTCAAAAATTAAATTGGAATTTCAGGATGGGAAAAAATTCTATCATCATCTATTCGATGAGACGAACATTTTTTTCAAATAACATTTTTTAGTAAAACCAACAGCGACACCGCTATGAATTAATAAAGATCGCTAAAACTATTAAAGCGGGCCTAAACGTTTAAAATAGAGAAAACAACCTTTTTACCGATATCTTACGTTCTAACGTAACGATTTTAATAAAACTTCATAGACACCATCTGATGCACAATTGAAACAGGCATGCAAAATTTCAATTTGATACATGCAGTAGTTTGTTTGTAGCAAAGAGATACAAATTATAAATATTGAAATAGAGATGTGTGGTTAGTGGAATAGTAAGAATGCGGGGTGGTTCCCCTACTACTAGCCGCTGCACTACTACCAGACCCATTATCTATCAACTCATCATGATTCACAATAATCTTTTTTTTTTCAATATTCAATACATATTTATTACTATACGCTCGCTTCAATGATAGAGCCACGCGATGCCTAGTTTAATTTTTTATTGACAAACTACGTTTTTTTAAAACTATGGTCTTTTCGATGTATTTATATGGTTGTAGTCCGGTTCAGTGGCAAAAAAATACTTTATCAGAAGTTTGTTTATGTGTTTTGAGAATATCAGACCCATAGGATAGTTCAAAGTAAGCTTTTTAGCCTTTTAAAAAACACCATCAATAGGGTACTAGTTAAACTATACAGGGTTGCCTACGGACCCTCGCTGTGTGCTGACTATCACACACTTGACCTGTTTATTAAATATTTACTGATTCTTTATGCCATATTGTCTATCGATAGAAGCAGGTAGTTAAATATTTACTGCTTCTATTTGCCATGATGTCCTATCGATAGAAGCGGGTAGTTAAATGTTTACTATGGTTCTATATGTCATGTTGTTCTATCGAAAAAAGCGGGTAGTTAAATATTTACTGGTTATATATGTCATGCTGTCCTATCGATAGAAGCAGGTAGTTAAATATTTACTGCTTCTATTTGCCATGATGTCTTATCGAAAGAAGCGGGTAGTTAAATATTTACTGGTTATACAGGGGGTCCCACATAAGGTGTAACACAGAAAAACCTGATGTTCTACATCACATTTCTGACAAAAAATGTTATATAACATAATGGTTGATCGACCTTCGTTTTCGAGATATATCGATTTTTCAATTATCTCATTTTCTGGTTACTTTTTCCCATTAAAAACGTTATAGCGTAAAATCTAAAAAATATATAAAAACGGGGTTTTCACCATTCAAAAGGTGAAGAAATTTGCTTTAAAAATGTTATGCTGCTTGCCCATAATACCCTTATTAAATTAATTTTATATACTTCTAAATACAATGTTTTGGTTAATAAGAAATTTATGGTCAACGTTCTTGGTAGCATAACTTTTTAATTTGTATGGTAAATGAATAAATTTGACCTCATGTAAAACTGGCCCGTTTAATAAGCATTAAAATGATATAACTTGTTAATAAGTTTGCTTCAAGTTTTCAAACTTATTTGGATAAAAATGAGGTAATAAATGACAAGTTTATCATTTTCCATGACTTTAAATGAACCTAAGACTTAGTGAAAAAATAGAAAGGGTAAATAAATAAATATAAATAAATATAAATAACCATTTATTATGACATAACTTACATTTCGCAATACAATTATTTGTGCTAAGCTATTTTTACTTGTCATAAATCGGCCTGGGCCGTGGTAACCACAACTGTGGTTGAGTTGTCTTTACATCTTTTACATTTCAATACAATTTTTTTTTTTTTTTTTTTTTTTTTTTTTTTGCTTTATATATATATATTTATGTTATTGATACAATAATTTCTTAGTATATGATAATTAATTTTTATATAGCCATACATCGCAGTACACTTCTCTCATTCTTCTCCACTCAGCCCGATCGTATGCTACCCTCTGCCAAGTGACTCCTCCGCACGACTTCCTCATTTCCTCATCCCACCTCAGGCGCTGTCTTCCTCTACCTCTTTTCAGCTCTCTTGGATACCAGTTGATCATCTCCTTGGTCCATCTGCCGTCTTCACACCGTGCAATGTGCCCAGCCCAGTTCCATTTCCTTCTCATTATCGTTACCACAATATCCTCAAGTCCTGTTTGCTCCCTTAACCATTGACTTCTCTTCCTGTCTTTCCTCGTCACCCTCAACATACTCCTTTCCATGGCTCTTTGAGTTACCCTTAGTTTCCTTGCAGTGTTTTCGCTGAGAGTCCACGTCTCCGACCCATATACAAGTACTGGCACCACACACATTGTCCACAATTTTTTCTTTTGTTTGATGTCTACTTCAGATCTAAAGAGGTGGCGATATTTATTGTAAGCTTTCCAAGCGAGCTTGATCCTTCTGCTTACTTCTTCATTTTGATCCTTACTATTTGTGTTTATCAAAGCTCCTAGGTATATGAATCTTTCCACCTTTTCTATTGACGCATTCATATATTTAATTTCTTCATCTTTTTCACAATTTAACACCATAGTTTTGCATTTGTCGCTGTTTATTTCTAATCCAATTGATGCTACTTTGTCAACTAGCTCTCTAACCATTATGTTTGCTTCAGTTGTACTGTTGGCTATAACTACTAAATCGTCTGCAAACTTTAACAGATTTAACCTTCTTCCATTTACATTTAGCCCATATTGCTGCCAGTCTAGTTGGTTGCATGCGCTCTCTAACACTTCAATGAAAACCTTTCCTGACAAGACGTCTCCTTGCCTGATTCCTCGATCAACTTTCACTTTCCTCTTTTCTTGGTCTACTCTTACTTCTAGAACTGCATTTACGTATATAAACTTCATTACGTCCAGGTAAGTTTTTTCCATTCTTGCCTCATTTGCATTTTTCAATATTGAATTTGTAATTATAGAGTCAAAGGCCTTCTTAAAGTCAATGAACACCAAAACTAGAGGTAATTTATAGTCGTGGGCTTGCCTGATTAATTGGTTGATAACAAAAATATTGTCTAGTGTGGAGAAGTTCGATCTGAATCCTGTCTGCGTCACACTTACTCTGTCTTCTAGCTTTTTCTCCACTCTTTTTGCAATAATGGACATGAAAACCTTGTACACAATTGACAATAAGCTTATAGGTCGGTAATTTCCAATTTCAAACTTGTCTCCTTTCTTGAACAATAGCACTAGTTGTGCTACAAGCCATGACTCCGGTACCTTGCCCTGCTTTAAACAGAGGTTGCTGATGTGCTTGATAGCGTTCGCAGTGGCTTCTCCTCCAGCTTTAATCTCCTCTCCTCTGATTCCATCTGGACCGCACGCTTTTCCTTTCTTTAATTTCTTTATAGCCCATTCTACTTCATCTCTTGATATTTTTGGCACTTCATCGTAATTGTTCACATCGTCCTCACTATAGTAATTTTCTTCATTTTCTGTTCCTTTTTTACTGTATAATTCTGTGTAGTATTTGCTAATGATATCTATTATGTCGGATTTTTCTCTTTTCATGATTCCTTCTTTGTTCTTCATACATAATATCTTATTCCTCCCACAGGTTTGGCTTCTCCAATAGTTCCTCAGGCTTCCTCCACTCGCTACGGTTGCTTCCAAATCTTCTACCTTTTTTTTATAACTCCACTGTTTCATTTCGTTTCTAATGAGTTTAGAAATTTCATTGTATTCAGTCTTTGATCTTATATCACGCTTTAATGCTTTTCTTTTCTTTAGCAGCTTATAAATATATTTGGGTAATTTACATTTATCTTTACTTTCATTTTTATCAGATTCAATTTTTAGCTTGTTTAAAACTAAATTAATGCAGTTTTTTAGTTTATTTTCACATTGCTCAACATCATTTTCCTGTTCAAAGAGCTCCAGTTCTGTACTGAGAAGACTTTCGAACTTATCTGTTTCTATATTTTTTGGTATTTTAACTCTTGTTTGTTTTTTATTTTTATAAAAGGTATTTGTTAGTTGTATAACAGATTTTACAGGTCTGTGATCGCTTCCCAAACAAATCCTATTTTCTGTCTCCACATCCCTAAATATGTCTTTTCTATTAGATATTATAAAATCTATTTCATTTTTCGTAAGTCCATTTGGACTTACCCAGGTCCACTTTTTTTCTATTGGTTTTTTGAAAAAGGAGTTCATAATAAATAGATTATTTCCTTCAGTGAATTCGAGAAGTCTTTCTCCACGTAAATTCTTCTCCCCATATCCGAAGTCTCCCATCGAATCGTGATGATCGTCTGAGCCGACTTTCGCGTTGAAGTCACCCATTATAAGTGTGTATCTGCACCTGTCTTCTTCGATAGCTAGTTGTAGGTTACTGTAAAATTCCTCCATCTCCTCTTCAACGGCATCTGCTGTAGGGGCATAGACTTGAATCAGCTGCATTTGACCTCGACATTTGAGTTTACAGATTAACTTGGAAACTCGATGAGAGTAGGGTTTGTAGGATTTGATATGTTTTATCTGCGTCTTGTTGACTAGGAACCCACTATAGGAACCACTATACCAAGTTTCAATGCAATCTGAACTGAACTACTACTGAAAAAAAACTTCGAATACGGAGCACGATGTGAACCGTGCCGATGCTAGCCGACAACTCCATAATAGAAAGGGTAACAAAAAATAAAAAAATATCACTCCTTGTATTAACAAAATGAAAAATTGAATAATATAGTATAGAAAAGTGTACATAATTGTTTACAAAAACTTAAAGTAGACATTTTCATCCACAAATATCTTATTAACCAAAATATTGTATTTAGAAGTATATACAATTCATTTAATAAGGGTATTATGGGCAAGCAGCATGACATTTTTAAAGCAAATTTCCTCACCTTTTGAATGGTGATAAACCCTGTCTTTATATCTTTTTTAGATTTTACGCTATAACGTTTTTAATGGGGAAAAGTAACCAGAAAATTAGATAATTGAAAAATCGATATATCTCGAAAACGAAGGTCGATCAATCATTATGTTATACAACATTTTTTGTCAGAAATGTGATGTAGAACATCAGGTTTTTCTGTGTTACACCTTATGTGGGACACCCTGTATACTGTATAATGTCATGTCCTATCGATAGAAGCAGGTAGTTAAATATTTACTGCTTCTGCATGCCATATTGTCCTATCGATAGAAGCGAGTAGTAAATATTTACTGCTTCTGCATGCCATATTGTCCTATCGATAGAAGCGGGTAGTTAAATGTTTACTGGTTATATATGTCATGCTGTCCTATCGATAGAAGAAGGTAGTTAAATATTTACTGCTTCTATTTGCCATGTTGTCCTATCAAAAAAGCGGGTTGTTAAATATTTACTGGTTCTATTTGTAATGTTGTCCTATCAAACGAAGCGGGTAGTGAAATATTTACTGGTTCTATATGTCATGTTGACCTATCAATGGAAGTAGGTAGTTAAATATTTACTGCTTCTATTTGCTATGTTGTCCTATCGAAAGAAGCGGGTAGTTTAATATTTACTGGTTCTATATGTCATAATGTCCTATCGAAAGAAGCGGGTAGTTAACTATTTACTGGTTCTATATGTCATGTTGTCCTATGGAAAGAAGCGGGTAATTAAATATTTACTGGTTCTATATGTCATGTTGTTTTATATCGAAAGAAGCAGGTAGTTAAATATTTACTGGTTCTATATATGCCATGTTGTCATGTCGAAAGAGGTGACTATTTAAATATTTACTGGTTCAATATTATGTCATGTTGTCCTATCGAAAGAAGCAGGTAATTATAATTTTACTTACAAAGTTGCTACAGAATATAATATTTATAATATAATTCATGGTATGACTCTTCACTTCCTTGTCTGTACCAGAGAATGGACTTTAATTTTAACCAATTTATTTTATATAGCTTTAAACTTGTGTACATTAGAGATTCTATTAATGTATGATGTAGAATATCCTACCCTGAACTATTCAATAATACATTTCAAGAAATAATACCAATAAAATGGCTAATAATTGTGCAGAAGAGTTTTTCGCTAATTTCAAAATGATTTACTTCTTTGAAGTAAGAAGTAAGATTAAAATGAAGTACATGAGACCCAAATTGTGAACCTAAGATTCCAAGGTTGAAGAATTACAGACTTATTTTTTGTATAATAAAAGCAATTCTGGAATGGATTAACGAAATAATAACTTACTTATACCAAAGAAATGGGTTTCACTCCGTCCAATTTGATTCATATTCATTTTCGAGATGAATACTCGGTCTCTTTAAACATTTGTAGAGCTCTTTCGTTAATCATCGCCACTGTATTTATTTGATCTTCGTATTCACTTCTTGGTGTTTTCAAGAATTCACGCTCAGCCATATCTGTAAATCCCAATACAAACCTTCAAATAAGTTATTTCAATATAAAAATACCAATGATAACATGAAAACATATAGTCCAGGAGATAGCGTTCAAAAAAATTTCTGACTATAACATCAAGCTAGAATTTTGTATACAAGTCAATCTTTTAGCGCCTTTTAAGAATATTTGGTCGGCTATGTTCGTCTGCGGGACATAGCTTGGCAGTAGGCTTTTAAAAAAAACAAACCGGTGGAGAGCGGCCATGTCTTAGTTAGTAGACCAAAAATCAAGTCTATATTATTTTCACACTTGATAGGTTAGTTATTCCAATATTACTAAAAATCAACGTGGTCATCTGTCAAGGGACAAACTAACATCAACTTGATTTTCGGTCTACTAACTAATTCTGTACTCAATATCACGAAAATCACATTGTCCACCATAATTGGTGAGACATGGCCGCTCTCCACCGGTTTGTTTTTTTTCAAACGCCTATTGCCAAGCTATGTCCCGCAGACGAACTTAGCCGACCACATATTCTTAGAAGGCGCTAAAAGATTGACTTGTATACAAAATTCTAGCTTGATGTTAGTCAGACACTTTTTTGCACGCTATCTCCTGGACTAATAGCAAATCAATTTAAAACATAATAACATGAAAAACTGGAAAAGGACTAATTATCTCTATCGTGGCAACGTCATTTTTGTTACACGACTTTTGTAATATAGGAATGACACAGTGAATAAAAATAACAAGAACGATTTGAGATTAAAATAATGTGCAGATGATTACAAAGAGTTTAACAACTTATAGCATTTTAAAAATAACACAAAAGCAATAACTAGTCTAATTTGAATCATTGCTCAGTTGGAGATAATATAAATTATTTTTATTACAGATGAATGTAATGCAGTTGTGGTATCAATAAAGTGAAAAAATCTGTTTTATTCAAGGAAAGTTTTTATCTTCGTTTCTCCTGTAACATTAGCGACCTCAGAAACCAATTAATTATTTACTGAGGAGTTACTTTCATAATTTTATAGAAATTAGGCGAAATACAAAATTACAAATTTTTAATCAATTTCTTGGATTTTTTGTTTAATTAGTTTCTTTATAGTTTTAAATTGGCATTCTTAAAAATCACAAAAATACTTTTTCGTTTTCTTTACGATTTCAGGTTAATAACTGATCTGGCAGGGCCGCCGACAGGGGGGGGGGGGGGGGGGAAGGGGGGCAAATGCCCAGGGGCCTGGGTCTCTAGGGGGCCCGGGCCTCCGGGGAACGGCTATGGTTTTTTACAATAAAAAAGGCAAGATGGATATTGTAATTAGTGGCATAACTATGGGCCCGAACCGTGGGCGGACCCCGGTACCAAGGGGCCCCCAAATCCAAATAAAATATGAAATTACTATATTTGTACCAATGTCGGTAGGGGCCCCTTTAGAGCATAATAAAATTTAACTTAAAATTATACTTCTATACTATTGTAAAGGGGACCCCATTCAGTTCTGAATGCAAATGTTTTTATCTTTTCTTTTCTCATCAATTTTTTTTTTGGCTTGGGGCCCCTATGCCCTAGCTAAGTTTGGGAGGGACAGGCCCGGGCCCCCTTGAGCCCCGGGCTTCCAGGGGCGGCTCTGGATTTTTAACAACTAAAAAGGCAAGATGGATATTGTTATTAGTGGCATAACTATAATAGGCCCGAATTGCGGGTGGGCCCCGGAGCCAATGGGCCCCAAATCTAAAAAAAAAAACATGAAACTACTATCTTTGTACCAATGTCGGTAGAGGCCCCTTGAGAGCATAATATAATCTAACTTGGAATTATACTTCTATACTATTGTAAGGGGACACCATTCAGTTCTGAACGCAAATGCGTTTTTTTGTTTTTTTTCTTAAGATTTTTTTTGTTTTTTTTTTGCGACGGCCGCGCGGCCCCTAATGACCTAGCTAAGTTTGGGAGGCAAAGTTGATTCACGCAATGGAAATTAAACAGACACAAATACAAACTTAACCAGCAGTACATATGTATTTGAAATTCGTCCCCACCAAACATCTTTGTTTAGGACAAACTTGCCCTCAGAAATTCTTAAAACTCATCTTTTTGCTCTTAAATTTTAAAAAAATTTCCGGGGGAGGACCCCCCGCCGTTATTTGTTCAAAGGGGCCCAGATGCTAAGTTCATCACTAATTGTGAAGAACATAAAATTATTCCAAATGTGTCATAAGTATGGAAGTTTGAACTTTAGTGTTTCATTTAGTTATGTACTTAGATTTTTATCTTATTCCATATGGTCGATGTTGATTTATAGGAGAGAAACTGACAGACAAATCATATTGGCATACTGGTATTAATATTTTTTCCTAGTAATGCAACTTTTGTATAAAAAGAAGATGCGTAGCTTAATCATTTTGATATGTTTTTTCTTAATCTCACTATTTTAGCCAACAATTTATATTATGTTTTATTTTATATAATGTATTTTAAAAAGTGTAAAAGAAGGTTTTTTAATGATACCTGCTACAAAACTACTCAATTATTTGGGGTTTTTTTTAGCCCATCTTAGTTTAACATCAAAATTTGTCCCCACCAAACATCTTTTTCTCTAAGGACAAAGTTGCCCTCAGAAATCTTTAAAACTCATATTTTGGTAATTAAATTTTAAACATTTTTCCGGGGGAGGACCCCCAGACCCCCCCCCCCTTATTTGTTCAAAGCCCGGACCCCCCCCCCCCCCCTTATTTGTTCAAAGGGGCCCAGGTGCTAACTTCCCAGGGGCCCGGAAATCCTCTCAGCGCGGCCCTGTGATCTGGAATCCCTCGCGTCTCCAAAGATGTGTAAATTTAAAAACCTATTTTTTTCTTTGTCTAATAGGAGCTTAAAACGTGTAAATCTATATAAATCTAATTATTGAGCCACCACAATGATTAATATTCATACTACGTATGTATACAGAGTAGAATGTTGGGTACAAATCGATTTGAGATGATTGTAGGCAAACGTTCTTCCATAGCCCATAGATTAACATTTATTACATCTCCATGAGTTTTCAAAACCGTTTGGGAATAGAGCATTACGCGTCTAGTGCGGAAAGTAGCATTTTGCATGCGAGTGTGGAGTTTGCACTCGAGCGACAGCGAGGGTAGTAAAACCACACGAGCAAAGCAAAATGCGGTTTTCGCACGAGTTGCGTACTTTATCTACGACTGTAGATTTTAATAATAAATACAGAAAAAAATAATAAACTTCCTGTATGTAAGTTCGTATTTCTTTAAATTCATTATAGTTATATTTTGTGTTAAATTAATTATTTCGAGAGGCGTATTATTCTCCTCGTTTTCGTCATAATCTCTTAAATCACTCATTGTTTTTCACTAAAAACTCGATATAAACTTTAACTTTAATTAAACAAACAGCAAATTAGTTTTGTTAAATGTAAACAAACTCGCCAATCGCGCGTTAAGGTGAAGAATTCCTCTTTTTTCCGCACTAGGGCAGAAAAAAAGAAGAATTATGAAAGCGCATGCGCAACACAGCTACGAAAAGAATCACTTTCTACGCATCTAAACAGATATAATGTTTATATTTCATATCAAGCGTAGATAAACTCTTTTAGTTTCAAACCAAAAATTTTTCCATAAGGAATTTTCAAAACCGTTTTCACAACAATTATTTTGAAAACTATAAACAGACTAGTCATAGTTAAGTCAGGTTATCATGGGTTATCCTTCGTATCGTCCCGTAGATCGTTGGGGAATCAGTTAGGACTGGTTTTATACGCATGCACTAACATCATACTGTAATAAAAACATGTCAGGTTGGAGCGGGTTCAGGACTATAATTCGCACTGTATTAAAAACATTCAAGGAAACCTTCCTGTTGACATGTGTGACGTGTGACGACATAGCTGCGCATGTCATACAAACAGGATCATTTAGTAAACGGTTCGCAAACGATCCCTGCGCTGGTTGGAACAGTTCGGAGCACGGTACGAATCCCTGCCAGAAGTTGGGTTGGGAACGGCTTTTATCCATTGCGCATGCCCGTGACGATCCCGCGGACGGTACACTGTTTGGTTAGAACAAACCTCATATCTCTGCTCAATATATACTTACTGCGCATGTCTCAATTCAACCCATTTTTATGCTATTTCTTTAAAACAGTTTCAATACAATATCAAAAATTTGTTGTGAACTTGACCTCAAAACGTTTTGAAATCACCATTTCCTTTGGGTTTTGAATACCAAAACGGGTTTGAAAAACCATAGAAACGTACTAATTGTTTAAAACTTTAAAAATCGTTTAATTCACTAAAATCTAAATGTAATATTATTTGACGTAAGTTCAACCCAAAAATAGAGAAGTAAATGGTGCATTATCTTCGATACCGAGGCAATAATAAAGAGAATAAAAACAATCAAACGATGATATTATGTGAAGTGAATAAAAACCACCACATGCAAACAAAAAGCTTGATAGTAACACTATTGTTACGTAAATATAAGATAATGCTCTATATATACTAAAACAATGATTTAGATAAGGAGGGAAATTAAATGTTTCACGTCATACCATCAATGAAGGTTATATTCAGCGGTGAATGTATTGCTGGTCTTGTGATGGCTACTTTTCTGAAAACAGTTGTGTCTCTGTAACTTGATTTCTTAGGATCTCTAGGCATGGCTACTGGAGTTACTACTGGATCATCGTGGTCAGCTTTCATTTCCCTGTAGTCCGTCAGAGGGAATTCTGTAAAACAAAAACCACATTGCATTCATTTTAAACTAATATCTAAAGTAGTTTTATGCCTCAGAGTTTATCAAGATCAAGGTAGCGGAAGCATTGTGTTCACGTTTGGAAGGTAAACATTTTCCCCATCCAAAATGTCCACTCGCATTTTACGTTTTCAGACCTTCCTGAACAAACTTAATTAATGTCTGTCTGTATATTCACGAATCGTTGCCACAAGCATAACTTCCGCTATTTTCATCAGATTATAAAGAATTTTCAAGGATTATGTGGGTTAGGCCCTAGATGGTTCCCAATGAATTTTATCGCTCGCGAATCAATGGTAGCCTCTGCAAGTTTTAAACTCTCCAAACGTCTATTTTTCGCAACCTAGTGGTCCGTTTTCGCTCAAATTTGAAGGGTAGTTGAGGGTCGAACGTATGATGATGCCATATGAACTTCATATATGATCGAATCAGTCGTAGCCACTGTGCGTGCGCAAATGTAAGATCCTTGCCACACGCATAACATCCACAATTTCCATCCGATTTCGATGACATTTTAAGGGTTTGTACAAGTTATGCACTATATGGTCCCTTATGAATGTCATTGTAATTGGATTTACAGTAGCCACTGCGCATGCGCAAACGTAAAAATCCTCCATACATCAATTTCTCAATGACTAACGGGACTATTGGGTGGTAGGGCGGCAAGCAGTGAATTGAAGTTGATGGGAAGAGAAGATATACGAGTATTAAGAAACCCGTCGCACTCAGCTGTTGGAAGTGGCATTGACAGGATAGTACATTAGTGTACACTATACAGTCAGCGGCACACTAGGTCAGTCAGTAGGACTTAACTCAAGACTATGACACTGAACAGCACAGAGAGACTAAATTTATTGAGTCAGCACAGAACGGGGCGCCAGGCTGGTGCAGTAGGTACACAGTACGTCAAAGGCTCGATATGCTTGACAGTAGGTTGAAACACAGAACAAAACACTTTAACGTAGGTAGGCTAAAGTAAGGTGTGAACCCGTCCGTGGTTTAAGATAGACTCACTACTCTTGTTCAAAAAAGATGTTTATGTAGTTGAGTCGTGTTCTGTATTTAAGGTAACTTTTGATCCATCTATATTATAATATAAATACACTATAAACAACAAATCTATGCAAAATTTAGACCAAAGAATTCATATTCTGCAATGTAGTAGAGTCATATTCTGAAATGTGTAACAGTCATGTTCTGCCATCAATAAATCTTTTATGATTCTACCATTAGATGATGTAATAACTTAGATTTAGATAACAAACTACGACGATAATGTAGAACCATAAACATCTGCTGGAATAAAATAAAAGTCCAGTCATGCACCATGACTTAATGAGCGAATTTTCAAAGAAATCTGCGTATTATTGGCTTATGATAATATAGAAATATTTTGGTTTAGAATTTGGATGGGTGAAAAAAAAAATGGTACACAGGGGTACGGGGTAAAAAAAAGTCAAAATAGTATTTACTCTTCAAGATGTATGTCGTTGGAAAGCTCTTTAAGAGTACAGTAATTGTTGTTATGTACACTTTTGTCATATTTTCATATAAAAGGGGGGTAAAATGGAAAAAACATGTTTAATGCTATTTTTGACCCTAAATTGTCAAAATTTGACCCCTAAATGAACTCCAAAACTTCTGGCCAACGAACTCATCCTTTCTTTTGATATTATTGACATTTTAAATTTTGATTGAACTTTTTAAGTGAATCCTAGTAGTAGTAGTAGTAGTCTAGTACTTCCTACTAGTACATTTTACCGCCAAAGCTAGTATGGTGTGGTCATTAGTAAGCTATACAAGCGAGCGGTGGTGTCCCACCGCTAATAGTCGCCAATAGGGGGTGTCCCTCGCCCTGCTCCGTCCTTGAACCATAGATACAAATCACATCACCAAGACACGGATCGGACCCACATCAATCCCACATTAAAGAGTGGGGGAAGAGTGCCCCATAGGGGGTGTCCCTCGCCCTGCACCGTCCGCAATTCATAGATGCAATTCAGAGTATCATGACAAGGATCGGACCCAGACCTCGAGTAGCCTCGACTTGTTGATTGATAGCTGAGCGAGCGCCTTAAACCGCTCGGCCACGCTGGCTCCCTCAAGAGCATCCTATGGTGAGATATCGTCTGGAGTGACACATATATAATATATATACATAGATACATAAAAAAAGTGCTAAATTTCAGGAATCGATTCTGAAGTCTAAATCGGATTTCCAAGGAGAAAATTTTCAAAAATTGCATTACAAAAATGTTTAAGCCATTGCAATAGCTTAATTTTCTTTGAAAATTCGCTAAAAGTAGAGTTTCCTCCAGCTTTTTACTCAAGAAATAGTATTAGTATAAATTATTAAGTTAATATCATATAATAAATATCAGTGCTGTGGAAACTTACGTTTCTTGGCAAAATTAAGTCTGTATAGAGAGGCGACGACATCTTCAGAATCTGTGCAAGGATGATCCAATATTTCATTTTCAAGGATTGTTCGCTAAAAACATAAACACAAATCAGTCAGAACTTTTTATATAACGAAAAAGACAATTCTGTACACCTTCTTAAATTATATTACTCCCTGCAGATTTTTGTATAAGGGGAGTAACAGTATAACGATGTGCCCACTTTGTTATTGAGGTAAGTTGAGAAACCATATGAGGAATATTACCTGATGGGCGAGAGAAAGCATGGCTTCTCTGAAGGCTTGTTATTTATCCTTGAGGTAAGTTAAGAGACCGTATGAGGAGTATTACCTGATGAGCGAGAGAAAGTATGGCTTCTCTGAAGGCTTGTTATTTATCCTTGAGGTAAGTTAAGAGACCGTATGAGGAATATTACCTGATGAGCGAGAGAAAGCATGGCTTCTCTGAAGGCTTGTTATTTATCCTTGAGGTAAGTTAAGAGACCGTATGAGGAATATTACCTGATGAGCGAGAGAAAGCATGGCTTCTCTGAAGGCTTGTTATTTATCCTTGAGGTAAGTTAAGAGACCGTATGAGGAATATTATCTGATGAGCGAGAGAAAGCATGGCTTCTCTGAAGGCTTGTTCTTTATCCTTGAGGTAAGTTAAGAGACCGTATGAGGAATATTACCTGATGAGCGAGAGAAAGCATGGCTTCTCTGAAGGCTTGTTATTTATCCTTGAGGTAAGTTAAGAGACCGTATGAGGAGTATTACCTGATGAGCGAGAGAAAGCATGGCTTCTCTGAAGGCTTGTTCTTTATCCTTGAGGTAACGTGCTCTTTGGATGTGTGGACTCCATGAGTGGTTGGAGCAAGTACAAAGTTCCTTGTCAAGTAAACTCTCCTCTTGTCCATCTTTTTTCACAGGTGACTTAGCTTCAGGCGGCTTTTTTGGTCTAAACAGAGCCGGCAACAAGTAATGTTGTATTACTCGATTTTTTAAGACATAGTAATTGTTAGTTTTAACAGAAAGTGTTCAATGTAGAGATAATAAAATCGGTACTTCTTTAGATCGGTAATCCCCTATGTTATTTAGAATATAAATGACTGACTAAATAACTATTAAGACAAGGGGATGTTTAGTCCAATCTACTTTGGGATACAGGAATATCACACTTCTGTTTTTATAGGAGCAGTAACAGTCTAATAGTCTAATGAAGAACATTCCGTACACCTTCTTTAGATTGTTACTCCCTTTTATTTTTTGGAGTAACAATCTAAAGAAGTGCCATAAAATATATACAAACTAATGCTTTATTAAAAATAAAATTTAGGTCGTCATTTTAAGATACTTGCGCTGAATTATACCAAGATCGCAACTTCTTATGCATAACATAAGTTTTTTTCTATTTTCTTCAGTTGATCCCTTATGACTTTATTAGATTTTCTTTTTCCTTTAGATCTTTAGGGGTGAAAATGATTTGTTTTTTTAAATTATCCCTAAAAATTTGAAAGAATAAAAAAAATCTAAAAGTGTTTATGGAAAAAAAGATGTTGTTTTTTTTTAAATATATCTTTTTTAATTTTTCTAAATCTTATTTAATATTAATTTATTATTATTTAATTCGTCATTAGTTGGGTCTTTTAAGGAAAATTTAATATATGATGATATTCCTTTGCCCCAAGGTACATTGGAATAAATATCCCTTCGTCTTAATAGTAATTTAGACTAAGGCCCTATTCACACGGTGAAACGCAAATCGCGTTTCGAGCTGTCTCGCGACTAGGAGACTGGGAGACTGCGCGACTCAAGTCTCCCTTCATCTTCCCACTACCACGACTCGAGTTGCGCAATCAAACCACGTTTAGGAAGTAAAGTCAGTTTTCACTGACAATAGGCTGTGCAAACACCCAGTATTTATCATATTTGTGTATCTAAGTCCCTAAAAAATGACTATGTCTTGTCTAGTGATTCTAGTAGCGATGAGGACATCATTATCCATCATTGTAGTTTTATTATTACCATCGGTAACAATAATTAATTAATAATTATAATTTTTTTATAATAAAAATAATATAATATATACTATAATAATATAATATAATATATAAGATAATATAATATATAATATATTATTTAATTTAATATATATTTTATTATAAATATTTTATAGTAAAATATAATACAATATATTATATTAAAATAATATAATATATTATATATTATATAACATAATATATATTTTATTATAAATATAATACATTAATTAATAATTATGAATCATTTTCACGTAGGTAGTTAAAAAGGAATGTTTTGTAGGAAACTGAGAGACTGGGAGACTACGAGACCAGCATGCAGATTCGCACGGTTTTATAGTCGCACCGTCTCCCAGTCGCCGGTACTCGAGTATCCCCATCTGAATACCTCCGCCTAATTACATGTGCTGAGTATCTTGGTCGCAGAGTCTCCTAGTTTCGAGGAGATTTGAGTTTCACCGTGTGAATAGGGCCTAAGGAATATATGCTACTCTGTATTATATGTTCCTTTGGTTAAAAAACTATTAATACAAAGGGATTTAGGGGGGAGCTAAAGTCTACCTACTTCAACTTAATTTCCATATATTTTAACTAAGCTCATGTAATAATATAATACATAATTATATATTACAATATATAAAATGGATTCTTAATATCAGATAATTGTGATATTTATAATTGTTAATTATCATATTATTAATTGTTATTGTTATGTTCGATATATGCAAAAGATCTTAGTCTAATTTAAAATAATTTTGACAGGCTTGAAAATGTCCAAAATTAGGTAAAAAAATATTGAATCTATTTTTTATTCAAACACCCCTGAAGATCCAACTATAAGAAATCAACACTTTCAGTGTTAATTATATAATTTAAAAGTATAAATGATAGAAATTAGAAAAGAAACCTTCATTTAACGTCGCTATGACTACAAGGCTACAAGAAGTAATTACAAGCTGGTGTGTCATAATGTATATTTGGTGAAAAGTAATTATCAAGTGTATAGAAAATATGGAAGGATTCAATTGCAGCTGTTAGTCATATCGTAACCTTAATATAGTGGAATTAGACAACAAACTGTCTAGCCAAGACTTTCTCATATCACCTTGTCTTAACTATTATAATTAAGAGTACTGTATGAACCCAGTAGTCTTAATCATTTCCTACATTGAGAAGATGTGCTTGGTATAGTCATGCAACAGACATATTTGTAGTGATGCAACTGACATATTTCTAGTGAATTATTAGAATGAAAGTTCCTGTACACATTTTGCAGGTTTGAAAGACCTGTGCATCGAAATTTTCGGACTTTCTTCTATTTTTCGTAATATCTCTGTTATCGGACAGCAAAAGTAGTTATTAAAAATATTGTAGAGCAGCGTTTCTCAACCTTTTTGACCCGCGACCCAAGTAATTTATTTGATATTATTCCGGGGCCCAATGCTTGTGTTTTGTGGGTTTAGTATAACCTTAAGTTATCTGTAAAAATAATTTTTCAGAGTCACATTCACCTAGGTTCTGTAATAAATCATTTTAGAAATTCATATTTTACGATTTTGGTAGTATTCATACTACGGAAAGATTAAATTTTAATTTAAATCAAATTATAATTATTAACAACTACGGGAAACAACCAGAGAAAAATACACTCCAGCTCTGGATCCCAGAGCTGGAGTGTATTTTTCTCTGGTTGTTTCCCGTAGTTGTTAATAATTATAATTTGATTTAAATCATTTTATTTAAAATATATCTGCAATTTTAAGAATAAATAATGAATAATAATTTTATTAGGAAAACAATCATATCGGGATTATTTAAATGTATTATGAATCATTGTCAAATAATATTAACATATTTCAAAAAATGAATACAACTTTATCATAACAATTTTAAATATACCCAGTGAAAATTAAATGAATTATATTTATTAAATTCAAAACTTTTATATTTATTAAGTCCTTTGTCAATGGCTTTGATAGTTAATGGCTTTTTGCTGTTGTTTTGTATTTCTATAAAATTAATAATTATTTCTTTAGTAGAATTAGTCAAAGGTACTCACATAGTTCAACTTACGTTGAGTCAATTTCTAAATTTAGTTTTCGTGACTCAAATTGAAAATTAAAAAAAATGCCGACAAGCTTGCGATTTTTTGGGACCTTGTAGCGCTCCGTCGAAGTTAAACTTATGATTTTTATTAGGGTGCCTACTGCCTACACCTAGTAGTACTAGTACAATATATAAAAAAATCGGTCCGAGACAACTCAGACAAACTTTCTCATATACGAGTTCATACTTAGTCAGCCCAAAGTTTTTCATGTATTATTTTCGTGTTTTAGTGGGTACATTTAATTATTATTGAACATTTCATCAAAATGTATCATAAAAATAACTTCTCCTCAGCGGGGAATTGAACCCGGCCTCTCACCATCCGTGTTTAAAGCTATTTTCTTAGGAAATAGATTTTCCCGGGAAACGGCTTATATCGTTAGATTTGTATTTAAATGGACTATACTTAAATTAATTAAATAGACTGTTTAATCAAAATCGTCTGAACCGTTTTTGAGAAATAATTTTTTTTTCGCGTTATAACACAGTAGTTACCGCTTAAAAGTTAAACTTACATTAATTTCTTTTAGGAGTGGGGGGAGGGAGAGAGGGGGGGCGCCTGTTTTTTGTGTTTTTTTAATTACCAAGCAATTAATCATGGAGATTTTTGTGTGGTTTTGCGTTTGAGCATCCAATTTAAAGGTTTTTTAGCTACCCTGAGTGAATTCCCCACCCGTCAAAACCCCCTAATTCCAACATTATCCCTTATGAACGTGAGGGATTGTAAAGAGGGCCCGTTTAAAAAACCCAAAGCCAATCACACAATTAGAAATAAATGGCTATGTAAGCATATTTACCAAATATCTAGTTTGCCAACCAAAAAAAATTATCTTTGTGTGGATAAGGAAGCTTTTAAAACGATTATAGGACCATTTCTTCTAGTGAGGTAACCAAGAAAGATACAAAATAATATATAATAGATATTTGTCAATTTTTAATATAAATATCTGATAAATACTAAATGTTACGATCGTATAAATTGTTCACAGGACTGACTTTACCAATTATAATGGTAATATTAGGGTCCTTAGGCAAAACCAAGGACCCTTATATTTTCCTGCGTGTGTCTGTCCGTCCGTCCGGTCGCCTGCTCTCACGGCTACACCTTTCGTCCGATCACTTTGAAATTTGGCATGTATGTGTCTTGTACCTACCCACATATTTTAAAAATATAGCGACTTATTTAAAATATTTTTCAAAAATATTAGGGTGAAAAAACTTAAGGGTTAATTTCTTCTTTTTTTTTTTCGACACCGTGAGGGGTATCATATGAAAGGGTACGTCGAGCTGATTACAAAAATATATAATTCTTAGGTAATAACTTTGATAGGGCGAACGTAGGAAAGTTTGAAGTGGGTGTGAAACGTGTTCCCCCTTCTATCTCGCTTATGTGAAGTGCAAAAAATCTGAAAAAATTCCTGAACATTCTTCGACCAAAAGTAAAGATATACCACTTTTTGGAAATTTCTAAAAAAATATTATTTTATTTTTTATTGACAAAATACTTTTTTTTATAACTATGGTCTTTTCGATGTATTTATATGGTTGTAGTCTAGTTCAGTGGCAAAAAAATACTTTATCAGAAGTTTGTTTATGTGTTTTGAGAATGTCAGACCCATAGGATAGTTCAAAGTAACCTTTTTAGCATTTTAAAAAACACTATCAATAGGGTACTACTTAAACTATACAGGGTTGCCTACGGACCCTCGCTGTGTGCTGACTAGCTCACACTTGACCTGTTTATTAATTATAAACTCAAATGTTTCTATAATGTAACAGTTAGAAGCTTACTTGAATTCTATCGGTACAATGTATGGCCAGAGATAATCCCCTTTGTAAATTGTTTTAAATGTCTCGTCCATTTTTACTGTGTAAATTTAATCCTTGTACGAGTAGCTCTTAGCACATGTTAACTTGAAAATTTAATATTCTATTTGTAGCTTGTAAGTAATAAATTGTCACATTGTAAGAATTAATGGGACATTTTTCATGTGTCAAAAATTGTTGTGTTTTTTTTGTAATAAAACAGTATTTATTTATTTCCAGTTAATTTATTTATATGTTAAATTAAAACAGTGAACGCAAGAGTAGGTGTATCGGGATATCATTTACTTATTGGGGTAAGTAGCCAACAGAATTATACAATTTATAATTCACTAAATATTGCAAGAGATTAAAATATGTTCTATTTATTTCGTTCCCCTACATCATTGATGATATTAGAACTGTCAAATTTATATTAATTCGTAAAATGGTAACTCATATTGATAAGTCTACGTTTTGTAAATTGGTTGCCAATTTACAAAAGAGTTGTATAAGAAAATGAGAAATATGGTAAATCTTCACTTGACAACCCATTTTTTCTAGTTGTCTGATTGATTCCTGGTTTTTTAAATTGCCCCTTATTACATTTTAACAACTCCTATCCTTTTATTTTTTAAAAAAAGCCAAATATACGTTGTATATCTGACCCACTTTTTTTAAGTGTTCCACTTGAAATTCTAAGAACTTTGGTATCTTTGGTTTTACGAGTTAAGACAATAGAGTACAGTCAATCTGTAAATTTGTGCGGAAAAAATTCGAGGATGACTTTTTTTTCGAGGATCGTTTGGGAGACATCCGGACGGCGGAAGTGCGGGGTACGGGGTACAAAAGTAAAACAAGTATATACCCTTCATGATGCATGTCGTTGGAAAGCTCTTTAAGAGTATAGTCATTTTTGTTATATACATTTTTGCCATATCTTCATTTAATAGAGGGGTAATATGGAAAAACAAGACAAAAAAAATATAAATGAACAGTAAATTTGTGAAGCAAAAATTCGAGACTACACTTTTTTCGTGAATCGCTTGGGGCACATGAGAAAAGCTTAACTCCAACTTTTAGGGAACATCCGGACGGTGGAAGTACGGGGTACGGGGTAAAAAAGTCGAAAATGTATATACCATTTATGATGCATTACGTTGGAAAGTTCTTTAAGAGTACAGTAATTTTTGATATATATATATATACACTTTTGTCATATCTTCATTTAAGAGGGGGCTAATATGGAAAATCACATTGACCCTACTGAGTGGGGGTGGAACAAATCTGCCTGAGGACTGGAACCTGTGACAACGGAGCTTGATCCCGCACCGGAAAGACTCATGAAACTGATTGCCTGCGGCTGTACAATAAATAATTGTGGTGTAGCTTGCGGTTGCAGAAAGGCGGGTCTCCCATGCTCAGTTGCTTGCGAACACTGCGGCGGAGAAAATTGCAGCAACGTACCTCTCACAGATGCTGAAGATTTCCTTGAGGATACTGACTTTGGCTTGCCCTCCCAAGTCGAACTTCTGCCTTCAATGTCAACTAGCGAACATGAAAAAAGTACCTTAGGGAGTGAAGCAGAATCAGCAGGAAATTCATCAGCGGACGATCAACCGCCAAAAAAGAGGAAGCGGAGTTAGAAAAATAATAAAAACTTGAGATAAACGAACAATAAGATGAGTTCCACCCCCCCCCCCCCCCATCCACCTTCCGGACGGTCCCGCAATATTGGATTTAAGCTGTTCTTATAAGCCCCAAGCGATTCATATAAAAAAAGTTCCCTTGAATTTTGACTTTTAAAACGGCAGATTGACTGTACTAAATATTTAATTAAAAAGCTTTTTTTCCCCCTGTTTTTCCTTTTTACCCCCCTCAAAAATGAAAATATGACAAAAGTGTATATAACAAAAATTACTGTACTCTCAAAGAGCTTTCTAACGACATGCATCATAAAGGGTATATACTTTTTTTTACTTTTGTACCCCGTACCCCGTACTTTCGCCGTCCGGATGATCCCGAAAAGTTGGAGTTAAGCATTTCTCATTGTGTCCCAAACGATCCTCGTAAAAAAAATCATCCTCGATTTTTTTCCGCAGACAGCCTACAATCACGACAGATTGACTGTACTAATATATTAAATCTCCCCATCGAACATACGGGTATTGATGTCAAAGAGGGGATTTACGGGTGCGAGAATACACCTTAAAGACTATAATAAACACAAAAAGTTATATTTTGTTAATAATAAACGCTATTTGAACACGTAAAAACAAAACAAAACCTCGCCAACTTGAATATCGAAAGATAAAAGATAAACATTTATTAGCCTAAAACGACAACGTAATCGATCTATCGATATATCGATAACTGAGAGGAAACGAGGTGCTAAAGTACGTAATATTTCAATATACTAAAGGAGAGTTTACATTCCTTTGTCAAAGCAACTATTAAGAGAAAGGCATAAATAGTACAGTAGTCCAATGTACTTTGGGAAAAAGGAATATTACACTTTTGTATAAAATTTCATAACATTCCTTTCTCTTAATACTTAATTAGAGACTAAGAGATATTATCACTATTATTATACACCAGTGTGATATTCCTTTGTCCCAAAGTACATTGAATCAAATATCCCTTTGTCTTAATAGTAATTTAGACTAAGAAATATATACTATCTTTGTATATTCCTTAGTCTAAATAACTATTAAGACAAAGGGATATTTTAATAAACAGCTTGGTTTTCCGGTGAAATCCGCGTCACGAAGTGGTTGAAGTCCTTGGTTTCGCTTCCACTACTGGAAGCATCTTCAGGGGTGTGGTGCATCGTGGTGTTTACACCAAGCTGTTTATTATGAGTCTACCCGCGGAAGCCTACGCACCAAGTTAAAGGGATATTTCATCCAATGTACTTTGGCCCAAAGTACATTGGCATAAAAAAATCATAATATCCCTTTTTCTTAATAGTTAATTAGACTAAGGCCGCTCCCTGACTTGTCGGTACGGTATCGGTGCGGTATCGGTAAGGTCGTTCGCTCGGTACCGATTCGGTACAGATTCTTTACCGAGCGCCTATATCTTAATGAGTGCTGTCTGACTAGGGCGGTATGCACGTCACACTTGCATCCTCGGTGTGTAAGCTCTCGTTCAGTTATACAGTCCGGTGTTTAAGTGGCTTGCATCATGCCACCAGGACGCATGCATCCTGCGACTTGCTACTTCGGTGTGAAAGCCGCCTAGATCCTAGATTCCTAAGTTCTTAGAATTTCAACGGTAACACTTTAAAAAATCTTAATCGGAGTAAAATAAATAAAGTGGGTCAGATACGACATATTTACCAAAAAAATAATTATAGGACCAACGAGCACATCGAGTAGCGAGTAGCTATGGCTATGACCTCACCTGTGTTAGAGTTTTAATTTAAATCAAATTATAATTATTAATAACAACGGGAGACGGGCAGAGAAAAATAGACCCTAGCGCTAGGGTCACTCTAGTGAGATAATAGCCACTAAGTCATAATCCTCAGATTCTCACTTCTGACTCCCCATATACTCTACTTACATATTTATAAATGTTTTAGCACAAATTAATGGAGTCGGACGTTCAGCAAGTCTCTAAAGTAAATAAGGTAAGAATAAAGAAAATACTAAATTTCAATGACAACATGTAAAAAAATCAATCCGAGACAACTCAGACAAACTTTCTCATATACGAGTTCATAATTACTTAGCCCAGTGTTTTCCATTTATTAGTTTTCGCATGTACATTTAATTATTATTGAACGTTTCATAAAAATAACTTCTCTTTGGCGGGGAATCGAACCCGAGTTCTCTCTATCCACGTTTTTTAGCTATTTTCTCAGGAACTAGATTTTTCCCGGAAAAACGGCTTTTATCGTTAGATTCGTATTTAAATGGACTACATTTTTGAATTTTTTAATCAAAATCGTCTCAGGGGACCTCAAAACGTGTAAATCCATCAATATCTCACAATCGAATTTTCGCACTATTGCAATAGGTACTTTCTCTTTATATGAGAAAGTAAAAAAAAAAATACAAATAAACTTTCAGAAATTAGAATTTAATATTTTTGTTTAATATTATTTCTTCAACAGGAATTTGATTTTGGAGAAGGATGTACGAGCGAACAGCATCTGTCCAAAATTCCTCGTCCATCAAAATCTGGTAAGTGCGCATTGATTGGATCAATATCAATTTCTTCCTCTTTTATTTCGTTACCTAACATTTTTATTTTGACATTATATTTTTATATCAATCTTATACATACAAAAGTTACGCTATTGCAATGGCTTCAAAAATTTTGTAATACGAATTTTTGAAAATATTTTTCCATGGAAATCCGTTTTAGACCATTCTGAATCGATTCCTAAAATTTAACTTTTTTTTATGTATGTATGTATATTAGGGTGGTTACAAAAAATCAATGTTGGAAATCTTAACGGGGGAACCCCCTAAATTGTGCCACTTGACTAAAAAATGACATTTGTGAAGTTTTAGCTCGATCGGGCAATGCTAACCCGTGCCTCATTGAGGTTGAAATCTAGAAAAATTGGGGAATTTGGGGAAAAATTGTCATTTTTTGATTGTGAAATGAAAACGGCTCAACCTACAAACGTGATATGGGTCTCATTTTGTTCACTAGGTTGTTCCCTTTAAATTTTATTATATTCACTTTTTAGCTACAACTAATAGTTTCTGAGAAATTTGTATTTTTACATACATTTGAAAAAGGCTCAATTCTCCCTATTACGCAAAAATGCATAGGAACTTAAATATTGTTGAAGAAGTACCTTTAAAATAAAATAATTTGTAATCTTTGTAAATTATTGTTGGCAAGGTAATTTAATTAATTAAAGTTAAGCAATCTGATTGCTTAAAATTAATTTATTTATTTGCAATATTGACATGTTATGTAATTAAAAAAATAAGGCCTTCAACCAATAAAGAATAATAATAATAATTAATTAATATTAAATGAATTAATTATTTTTAATTCGTTTTGTATTGTTTTTATAGGGGGCGGGGGGGGGGGAATAATAAAACAATATACAATATAATTATTATTAGTATTATTTATGAATAAACTGATTCTTTAATCAAATTGTATACATTTTTTAAATACTTAAAACAATTTATTGTATTAAATTTGTTGAGAAGGCAGAGGTTTGGATAAGGAGGTTTTAGAGCAACCGGGAAATATTGCCCGACATTCAGACACTACTTGTAAAAGATATTGTCTCTGTTCTTCATCTTTTGTGATGCACGAGTTATAATCTGATATTAATTTTACACCTCTTTCAGCTGTATCATTTACAACTCCTAAACCGTTCACAATTTGTTCTCCTTTTAAATATTCTTCGTTCTTACTCCATAATTCTGGATTAATATGCAAGAATTCGGTGCTGATTTGAAATCTCTTAAAAAAATTAACCGATTGCGGTGAAATAAAATAGTCCACATCTTTTTCTAACAGATCAGGTACCTCACTTAATTTAATCGATGGTTTCATGTCGCAATCATCAAATTCTTCATCTTCGTTTTCTTCTATTAACTTCATTGCCATTCTCCTCTTTACACAATTACTTATAGTGTCGTCAAATAATGCGAAAGCAGCCTGCTCTGGACTTAGATACCATAAATGATTGATAATTTTTGAAAGTGTGATATCTGAAATTTGTTTATTAATTTTTCTGTATTTCACTAAAGATTTTATTAATTGTAAATCCTGGTTTGGAGCAAGTGTTGGTTTCGGGGCATCCAACCACACTTTTACATAAATATTTACAATGAATAAGCAGAGATCTTGAAACCCTTTTTTCTCTAAATCTGTCAACTTAAATTGTTCCCTAAAAAGATATATTTTCATTGAATATATCGCTTTCGCCATCCACCTTGCGTGATGAAAAGCACCGGGAGTAGCAAACTCGATGTTTCTAAAGGGAAGCGTCCCAAATATATCAAACAAAGATTTATCAATTCTTTGTAATCATCCCTTGGATGCTGAACTGTTAATTGCTCCAGTAGATAATTAGCGATTTCATCAGGATTGATCAATTTGTTCGCTGTAGCCTTATTTTCTATTCCTGGCTTAAATTTTGTTTTATCAATCTTGGTCCATTCAGTTTGAAACTTTCTGAAAATATCGGGTTGAGGGCCTGTTGTCTTTCCTATCAAAGCATCGAAAACAGATTTCAACACTGCCTCCAAAATGTGGTGGCGACATGGAAGGTACAATATCTTTTTTTCCATTAATTGTTCCAACAAAACACAAGCACCCTTAATGCGGCCAGTATTTACGGCAGTTGTATCAAAGCACATAGCTTGAATCTTGTCCAGGGCGCCCCACTGTTCAAGTGCTGAATAAACAGATTTTGCCACAGTACTCCCTGTACTATTTTCTAACCGAGGAACTCCAATTAACTGCTCTTCTTCTCCACAGCTAATTAAAACAGCAATTCTCTCGACATTCTCTTTATTTAAAATATCTGGAAGTAACTTCCCATCCCAGTGTACCACAGCTCCTTCTAAATCTGAATTTATAAATCTTTGCTGAATGAGTTTTGCTCTTTCTTTTCTGAATTCTTGCCTACATAAGCGAATGATACTCCTACTCACAACAAATTTCTGAGAGTCATGTCCTAGAGATTCTATTGTAGCTGATATTATTCGAGCAGCGTCTCTGTCTGAGATAGGACACCTATCCAATAATAAGGATAACTTTTCATTAATAATTTCCTCAGTTGCTCGGGTGTATTTCTTCTTCTTTTTGTCAGGCTCATCATCTAGTGTCACCATCGCTATGTCTTCCTCCTCTGTACAGTTAACATTGTCCTCGAAACCTTCTTCATCTGATGCACTGCTTTCTGAATATTCAAACTCTTCTAATTCTAAAAAGTAAAACAAAAAAAATTAATTAAACAAAATTTCAGAATAATTTAGTTAAGGTAGTAAGGATTATTCAGACAATGTCCTTAGTTAATTATTAATTTTAGGCTAAAATTTCACCTTTATTCCTATTCTTTATAAATAAATTACTCTTCTAAACTTCTATTCCCTTTTTTAATTATTTTGTAAAACCTGACGCAAGGCTAACAAAGGGAATTCATATCCATAAAATAATATAATAGCCTTTCTGTAATTGGAAAAACAAATTACTCGAAGAATAACAACCATTAGAAGTAGTGTAGAAGTATCATAACTATTCCGATGTTTTTTTTTTTTTCTATTCCGATGTATTTTTTTAGTATTTAAATTGAAAATGCATTTATTTTTTTGGAAGGAACGTTGCTTTAAAAAATTGTATTAATCTATCTCTTACAATCCATCGTATTAATCTATCAGTAATAAATAATAAATTGTAATAAAAGTAGCAAATAAATGAATAATTATAGATTAAAATAACTCACCTACACTTTTCTTAGATTTTGCTAATCTCGTCATTTCAGAAGCATGTCTTTTTTGTCGACGCTCTTCAGCTTTTATGAACTTAAAATCAACTCCTACCATGCAACCTGGGCGCCCTTTTTCTCTTTGTTTAAGTAAGAAAAATTTGTCTTCCTCTGTTGCAGTTTGAAGTGCATTCTGATGAGCAATGTCAAATAGGTCATCAAGTATAGCCTTAAAAGCTTCTTCCTTCTCAGTCTGAGCTGCACTAGTTCTATTAGCATTTTTTTGTAGTTTTCTCCATTCCTCATGAAGTTTTTCAAGCTTCGCGATAGTCTTTTAAGTGTTTTGTTTGTATTCTTGCTTTTTCCCAAAAAATTAAAACTTCCTGTATCGTTAGTCTAGCTGCATCTTTTATATTTAACTTCACTTGACGAATATTATAAAAAAAACTACGTAAAACTTGACTATTTGATGGTAACTTACTACCAGTAATTTGGTGAGTCATATAACCAATTAAATAAATTTTATCGGCCTGTCTTGAACTTCTCTCAGCAGATTTTGATGAAGATGAAGCCATCACAAAAAATAATTAACTTAACTTTCTCACTATGCACTGAATTCACTAAGCACTAAATAAATGTTTTGAATAAAATGTTAACTGTTTACTGGATGGAAACCAAACTTCAACTAGAAAGAATAAAGGGACTCCCAGAAACAAGCTACCTGGATCTTGTCTTTATCTGAAAGGGATAAGGGAGGGGTGTAATGACCCTTTTTTACAGTTAGGTAGAACAGAACACGTTCACTTCACTTATTAAGGGCAATGGTCTTTACCTAAGTAATCTTAGGATTACTTACCTTCTAGTATAAAAAATATTATTTTTTCTATTTTATAAATTGTACCTAATGTTAAACAAGAACCACATTTTTTTACAATTCCCCCCAACTAAAATAAAATACAAAAAGAATTTTAATTAATTAATTAATTTTAAGCAATCAGATTGCTTAACTTTAATTAATTAAATTACCTTGCCAACAATAATTTACAAAGATTACAAATTATTTTATTTTAAAGGTACTTCTTCAACAATATTTAAGTTCCTATGCATTTTTGCGTAATAGGGAGAATTGAGCCTTTTTCAAATGTATGTAAAAATACAAATTTCTCAGAAACTATTAGTTGTAGCTAAAAAGTGAATATAATAAAATTTAAAAGGAACAACCTAGTGAACAAAATGAGACCCATATCACGTTTGTAGGTTGAGCCGTTTTCATTTCACAATCAAAAAATGACAATTTTTCCCCAAATTCCCCAATTTTTCTAGATTTCAACCTCAATGAGGCACGGGTTAGCATTGCCCGATCGAGCTAAAACTTCACAAATGTCATTTTTTAGTCAAGTGGCACAATTTAGGGGGTTCCCCCGAGTAAGTTTCTGCAATTTTTTTTTCTCACCTATTGCGTTGTAACCACCCTAATGTATATATGTGTCACTCCAGACGATATCTCCCCTTAGGATGCACTTAAAAATTTCAAACAAATTTTAAAATGTCAATAATATCAAATAAAAGGATGAGTTCGTTGGCCAGAATTTTTGGAGTTCATTTATGGGTCAAATTGTTACAATTTAGTGTCAAAAATAGCATAAAAACGTGTTTTTTCCATTTTACCCCCCTTTTATATGAAAATATGATAAAAGTGTACATAACAACAATAACTGTACTCTTAAAGAGCTTTCTAACGACATGCATCTTGAAGGGTAAATACTATTTTGACTTTTGTGACTCGTACCCCTGTGTATCAAATTTTTTTTTCACCCATGCAAATTCAAACCAAAATTTTCCTATATTATCATAAGCCAATAATACGCAGAATTTTTTGAAGATTCGCTCATTAAGTCATGGTGCATGACTGGACTTTTTATTTAACTTTGTTATCCACCACTTTCTTTTCTGTTATGGTGGGTTAAAAAGTAGGCACTTCTTCAGATTATTACTCCCATTATACAGAAACCAGAGGGGAGCAACAATCTAAAGAAGGTGTACAGAATGTTCTTCTTTAGACTGTTACTCCCCTTATAAAAACAGAAGTGTGATATTCCTTTGTCCCAAAGTACATTGGTCTAAACATCCCTTTGTCTTAATAGTTATTTAGTCAAAGTCATTTATATTTTAATAAAATATAGGGGAGTAACAATCTATAGGAGAACCGCAATGTAATTGAGTACCAATAAAACATTATTATATTATAATATTAAGATATTAATAACCTGTTAAAATGTAAAAAGTTAAACTGAATTTTTATATTTGAAAACCAGGACTTTTTACTCGTATTTTTCAATAAGAAGGCAAGGCAATGTTGATGTAGTTTTAATATTTAATGTAAACTTTAGTTTTTACCCAAGATCACATCTACTTCTTGGGGGAACAAATGTAGCAAGCATTCTTCAATTGACAAATGAAATTTGAGTAACAAGAGTCAAAACGAATTAACATACCAAATTTGAAATTATAAATTAGGAGAAAACTTAAAATAAAGGTTCATTTTCTAATCAAAGGATTCTGTTGATTTTAAATTCTATTTTATAATAAAATGTTGTCAAAAAAAATGGAAGACCCTCAAATGAGCATTTATATTACACCACTAATAGTCTTGCCTCAGTTTTAGCGTCGCCTAGGAAGAAACTGATCAAAGATTTGGAAAGGCCGTCATCAGCCAAATCAATGATAACTTTGGAAAACAAATACAAAGCGTCGATAGTAAAATATAACAAAGAATTGAAAGAAATGCAGACGCAAAGTGTAAGTACTACAATGTAATATATAAATGATAATATAATGAATTAAAGTCGAGATCACTGTGTCTGAAAGGTTGATGTTAAAAAAGTGTTTTATCTCAAGTAGGGAGAAAAAGTTAAGATTTTGGACTAGTTTAGAGGGACTAAAGTAAGTCTTTTCTTTCCTGAACTCAAAAAGTAGAGAGAAATAGTAAAAGTAGGGAGAAAAAGTAAAGATTGCAACTTAATTATTTTATAAATAGTAGAAAATGAATGGCTAATGTATTGAAGTTGTTGAAATCAGGTTGGTGACACTGCTTTTTCGACCTTGTTTTTCATTGTTTATAACCTGCATCTAAATAACCTTCTATTTGAGTTTAATCGCAATTCTTATTTGTTTTTAATATTGAATCTTTTATAATCTGCTATTCAAAGTGCTAACAGTTATTGTTATTTATTAAAATAATAAATAAAAACTGTGCAGGGGATGAAAATGTGTATTTTCTCCCTACTGGAGATAAAATATTGTATGTAACTCAGGAGTAAAGTGCTATAATTCCCCACGCGAAAATTATCTCCCTCGGCTGCACCGTGGAAGCTAATTAGCGTTATTCTCTCGTCTGCGCCTTGGGAATTAAAAAGTATACTTCCCTCGGCTTTGCCTCGGGATTTAGGGACCGTAGTTCCTTCGGCTTCGCCTCAAGAACCAACTTATTTACTCAGGGAATAATGGCTTACTTTTCTCCCTAGGTGCATAAATATTACATGAAACATCAAATACCGACAATCTTCGTTTTATTGTGTTAAACGTTTATGCACTAAGTGGATCCTTTAGGAACTAAATAGTAGTAAGTAGCCCAATCACATTACTTTTAGATTTATTTACTTTTTGTGTTCGTATGAAATAAGTACGCTATCTGATTTCAATACAGGATTTTTTGTACATACGATATTTCTGACTTAATGTTACTCTTGGAAAAAACCTCAGAGCAAGGAAAGGGGTAGAGGGAACAATCCGATTTGAAAAAAGGTTTATTATGCTCCCCCCTTATACTAAACCTCTGAAGCGAGCTCAATCCGAACTAAAATGATCACGTGGTCACTGGTCCTTGTCTTATTGGTCTATTCCTTGTACTTCCGTCCCCACAGACTCTTGTCAACAAATTCTTATTAGTAGCATTTATTTGATACCCCACTCGAAGAAGATTGCTATTGGTTATCTAGGAACTGTTACACGTTTATTAACGACGTTACTGCCTTTAGATAATTAATAAGGTTAACAACAAACATTAAAGTACATATTTATAAAGAAAACTGTATTAAAAATAAAAATATCAAATATCGTAAGAAAATATCACTTATTATTATCGGCTGATATCAGATAAATTTCGAGTTTATATCGAGATATCGATACTGTTTCACCAAACTGCCGCTTGAAAGTGTTAGTATAGGGGTGGAGTATTATAAACCACATTTTGATACACAGATTCTATAGGATTGTTCCCTCTACCCTTCCTTGCTCTGAGGTAAAAATTAACTGCCCTATTTTTTAAGGGTTTGAAATGACGCAGATAGGTTTTATTTTGGAACGACCTCTCTAGCGCTATCTAGTGCCAAAGAAAGATGTTTTTGATAGTGTACCTTGTTATCTCGAATACTATTTTACGTGAAGACCAAACCGAATAAAAAGTATCCTATCTTGTTGACGACACTTTGAAGGTGGTACCCTGCTATGAACTATTTCGATCCGAACCCCCCCCCCCCCCCCCCCCCCCCCCAAGTGGAGTTATAAGCCTCCAAAGTTTTTTAATGGAAGGAGAGTTGGAAATGACTTCGTTGGAATGCTCATGGCTCATATTAAAGACTAAATACAAATTATGAGAAAACTTAATTCAATTGCAATTTAATTATTACTGACCTTTTCATATGGACACACTGAATTTGGGTTCCACCTAATTCAGACTTTTGTTCACAACCCTACATAAAATTACACTCTAGATTTTTTATAAATACTTTGACTTGCAGGATAAGTTAAACTTACTGAGGAACACCATGACGAAATTAAGAGATGAAATGCAGGAGAAAGGGCAAAAAGACGTTCCTGCAATACCGGACATGCCGTCCATGTTCAACATGCCGTCCATGTTAAACATGCCGGCCTTCATATCTTCTCGCAGTCCAAGTATAGTAAAGTATTTATAAAATAAAAGTTTAGTGATAACTACCTACACAGAATAAATATGGGATAGTGACATGGATATCCGGCAAATATGTACCTCAAGAAAACAGTACTTCTTTAGATTGCTACCCCACTAGTAGTAGTAGTAGTCTAGTAATTCCTACTAGAACGGGTAGGACGAACCATTTGTTCGAACCTTGCAATTAGGCCATCTTTTAGGACCTCCCGTGGAGGAGAGTTCCAGAGTTCCAGCTACTTCACACATTATACATTTGTGCATAGTACCGCCGAAGCGAGTATATAAGCGTGCAACAAAGTGTGAGGGAAGAGTGCCCCATAGGGGGAGTCCCTTGGCCTGCTCCGTCCACGATTCATAGATGCAATTCAGAGTATCATAGCACGGGATCGAACCCACGACCTCGAGTGGCCTCGACTTTCTGATAGCTGAGCGAGCGCTTTAAGACCCTGGGCCACGCTGGCTCCCCCTACCCCACCATGTTAATTGTCTAAATAACTATTAAAACAAAGGAATGATTAGTCCAATGTACTTTGGGACAAAGGAATATCACACTTCTGTTTTTATAAGGGGAGTAACAGTTTAAAGAAGAACATTCCGTACACCTTCTTTAGATTATATTATTCCCTTCTGTTTTTATATAAGGGGAGTAACATTCTAAAAATGTGCCAAGAAAACAATAAATTTCTAATGAGGATCAAAGTATATAGATTATAATATATCTATAATGAAGTATTATATACTTATTTCCCACCATATATCGAATCTGTACCTGCAATACCTCGTAACCCTCAAAATCGAGATTTTTTGTTTATTGCATTTTTCGATAGATATTATTAATATGTACCTATGTGGAATAGCTAGTAAGACTTAAGCAATTATTTGTTATAGAAATAATTATAATACTTCGTATTCATCATTTAACTAAAGTGTACAAAGAACCTCGTATTTTCCAAGATTTAAAACCTCATAATCCTCCATGCATTGTAAGTCTTTTACTAGTTGTGGGATACGATTAAGTGTTTTAGTAAAATTAAAATAAATATAAAGAAAATATAAAAATAAACTTTTTTAAAATAACGTTTTTTGCTTCTCCTGAAAAATTTAGTTTTTGGGGTTACGAGGTTTTACAGGTACACAGTAAACAGTCGATATATTGGTTTTTACTTTTACATTTTTTTAAATACCTATTTTTTTAACAGCATTACTTGGACTTTAATTTTTAATCTATTTTATCCTTCAAAATCTAAGAAAAATTCACTTTTGTAATAATAAATAATCGGTCCGAGACAACTCAAACTTTCTCATATACGTGTTCAGAATTTCTTATCCCAGTGTTTTCTATTTATTAGTTTTCGTAGTTACATTTAATTATTATTGAACATATTAGCAAAAAAATAACTTCTCCTGGGCGGGGAATCGAACCCGGCCTCTCTCTGACCGAGTTTATAGCTATTTACTCAGGAAATAGATTTTTCCCGGGAAAACGGCTTATATCGTTAGGTTCGTATTTAAATAGACTGCATTTTCGATTTTTTAATCAAAACGTCGAAACCGTTTTCGAGAAATAATTTTTTTCAGAGTTTTTGGAGGCAAACGCCCGCGACCCCAAATTTTGAGCTAAAATTCATTTCTCGATTTCGCCTCGGGGTATGATTTTCTGAATATGTATGCCAAATTTAGTCTAAATAGGCCCAGTAGTTTAGGCTCCACGCGTCTGCACAGACAGACTAAAGACAAAAACATTTTTTTTAAAAACCACTTTTAGGGATCTCAAAACGTGTAAATCCATAAAAAATCGAATTTTCGCGCCACCACAATACTTTCTCTTTATATGAGAAAGTAAAAACAACAACAGAATAATCTAGTAGCAGGCAGAAGAAAATACCTTTCCTCCTCATATAATACTGCAAGCAAATTAAAAAAGTTGCTTTTACCCAAGCCGGAAATGAGACAGTGGCGTAACTATGGGCCCACATGGGCCCGCATTGCGCCCCCCTCCCCCCAACTAATGTCGAAGGGTGGTTTTTGATTTGCTCGTCAAATTTATTTTGCGGGCCCCCCGAAAATTTCTCGCGGGGGGGCCCCCAATGTCCGAGCTACGCCAGTGAAATGAGACTATACAATCTACGACTAAATAGATATCTATCTAAATAGATACGTTGAAGGAAGGAATAAAATAAATGAAATCTATCATTTATAGGAATAGCCTACCTCCCTATAACGAACTTGTTACCACGAAAATATTTATATAACCAATTTTTTTATGTCCCACGAATTCTTTATAAAAGTGTTTCTATAAAACGAAAATAATTTCTCTACAACGAACAAAATTTATTGAAATAAGGATAAAGATCCGACGAACAAAATTTCTGTGAAATAATATTGGCGGTGCTTATACATTCCCTTATTTTCTTAAAAACATTTTTAGGAGTTACTTGCACTATCAATCTAATATTTTTTGCGTATTCTACCTTCATTAGTTTAATCAGTATATCTTGATCATCATATCTTGTAGCTGATCTTTGATCAGTATAGACACTGAATGCATCTATGAATCGCGGACGGAGCAGGGCGAGGGCACCCCATGAGAGGTTCTCTTCCCCCACGTCGTCTAGTGGGTTCGATCCGTGTCATGAGATGTGATCTGTATCTATGGTTCGAGGTCGGAGTAGGGCGAGGGGACCCCCTGAGGGGTCCTCTTCCCCCACACTTTGAAGCACGCTCATATAGCTTACTACTTACTAATGACCGCATCATACTCGCTTCGGCGGTACAATGTACAAATGAATGATGTGTGAAGTAGCTGGAACTCTCCACCACGGGGAAGTAAAATGGGTCCACTGTAGGCCTGATTGCGAGGTTCGAACAAGTGGTTCGTCCTACCCGTCTAGTAGGAAGTACTAGGTAACTACTACTACTACTTGATCAGTATAGAGAAATCGCTTACTCTCAGTTTAGAATTCGCTCCGGACGTTATAAAGCTCTTGGCGTAATTAACTCACCTCACAAGTATCTAAAAGAAAAATAATTTATTCAAAGGCGTACTATAAAGGAATGAAGAACATAAAGTATCCTGCAAATTTGAAATAGCTCCGAGTTCAATGTCAACAATTTTGAAAAACCGGGATTCAATGTTCGTATAAACTATATACGAAACAAAAGGAGATTTTTTTAAAAAAAAATAGCTAGAGATTCGGTACTTCTTTAGATTATTACTCCCATATGATTTTCTTTTACAATATTATAAATGACTCTAACAAAATAACTATTCAGAAAAAGGGATGTTTTATAGCCCAATGTACTTGGCACAAAGGAATATAATACTTCTGTTTTTATAAGGCGAGTAACAGTTTAAAGAAGAGCATTCCGAACACTTTAATTCGATTGCTGATACTCCATACTCCCCTCTGTGTTTTGCTTCCGAGTTTACCGAAGGTAACGGAAGCATAGTGTTCACTTTTGAGTACGAAAAACTTTTATGCCTCCGATTTTAAAAATTCCAAGACAGAAATCCGTTTCAGACATCAGGGAACATTTTTGGTCTCGTGTCTGTCTATCTGTCTGTCTGTCAGTCGGTCTGTGTGTCCGCGAATTATGAAACGTGCGACGATAACTTGAGTAAATGTCGACTGATTTTAATGAAATTTGGTAGACATGTTCATTTTACCAATGCCCAGGACGAGTTCGTTGGACAACGTTATCCGTCCAGGCGTTCACGAGCAACGCTCGCGTAAACGTGAACTTCAAATTTAAAATTAGAATTTTAGGTAGGGGAAAAAATCTAACATCATCTATTCAATGAGATAAACATTCTTTTCAAATACAATTTTTTATTAAAACAAACAGCGACACAGCTATGAAGTGTTAAAGATCGCTAAAACTATTAATAGTTTTTACACAATAAACAATATAACAATAAAGTATAATATAACAATAAAGTACATTATAGGATGCGAGGAAGCTATGTGCCACACTAATTGGCAGTCTATTTTTTTATAAGGGGAGTAACAATCTAAAGAAGTGCCAGAGATTCTAAGTATGAAGACGTAGTTGAAGCAGTTTTTTAATATGAACACGTGGTATGGAATAAAAATCTTCCCCTTTCAGGACCCCTAATTTTTTCTCTCTAAAAGAAAAAAAAAATCACTAAAACTATTTTTTTTTCTGGAACTATTAATTTCGTTATATAAAGGCCCGACGTACCTGTATTTGGTTTAAACTTAAAATCCAAATAGTGCATTTTAAGACGCAAAGTTTAATTTGTTGGCAAACACCATTACCATGTCTAACAAAAAAAAAAAGTTATTGTGTGAATTATTATCTTTTCTGCTTAGTTTTTAAAAGCATATCTTTTTCAAAGTACATTTTTTTAAACTATAAAAAACTTTAAGTAATACCTATAATCTTAGAGTATTACGTAATAGAGATTTTCCGCTTAGGAAGCGAGAAAACGGTATGCGTGATTCACACCAACGAAGGAATTTGTATACGCACTGATCTGGAAATACATGTTTTATAATATTAATATTAATGACCAGAACTTTATATGGTTCATTCTCCATTTCTGTTTTATGAGTAATGAGTAAATAATAGATTAAAAGGTACTTTTTACTTTCTCATATAAAGAGAAAGTATTGTGATGGCGCGAAAATTCGTTTTTGAGATTTTGATGGATTTACACGTTTTGAGGTCCCCTGAGTCCAAAAAAGTGGTTTTTAAAAAATTCCTGTCTGTCTGTGCAGACGCCTGGAGGCTATACTACTGGGAAAAATTTATAAATTAAAAATTAGTAATTTACTGAGGGAAACATTATCTAAATTTTTGACACTCAGATTGGCCAACCTAAATGAGAGAAACAATAAAGCCACTAGGCCTATGAGAGGGGTGGGGCCAGTGACATTTTTGTTTACCTAGTTGGCACCACCTTCTAGAATACAAAATCCTGACTTCTCATTGGCTCCCTATAGATTTTCCCGCGCTGTCAAAAGTAAAAACTTTAAATAATCTTACTGTAACGATGTAAGCCGTTTTCCCGGGTATAATCTAGTTCCTGAGAAAATAGCTTTAATCGCGGACGGAGAGAGGCCGGGTTAGATTCCTCGCCCAGGATAAGTTATTTCTATGATACATATTGATGTAATGTTCAATAATAATAATTTAAGGTACATACGAAAACTAATAAATGGGAAACACTGGGCTAAGTAATTATGAACTCATATTTAGAAAGTTCATCTAAGTTGTTTTGGACGTATTTTTTTTATCAATATGTCTGATGAAAAGCCGTGTAAGACAAGGTTGTTTGTATTTGTAGTGTTTTTATTAGGGTCCGTAGGCAAAACCAAGGACCCTTATATTTTCCTGCGTGTGTCTGTCCGTCCGTCCTCTCGCGTGCTCTCAAGGCTACACCTTTCGTCCGATCACTTTGAAATTTGGCATGTATGTGTCTTGTACCTACCCACATATTTTAAAAATATAGCGACTTAAAAAAAATATTTTTCAAAAAAATTAGGGTTAAAAAACTTAAGGGTTAACATTTTTTTATTTTTTTTCGACACCGTGAGGGGTATCATATGAAAGGGTACGTCGAGCTGATTACAAAAATATATAATTCTTTGGATATAACTTTGATATTGCGAGCGTAGGCATGTTTGAAGAGGGTGTGAAACGTGTCCCCCCCTTCTATCTCGCTTATGTGAAGTGCAAAAAATCTGAAAAAATTCCTGAACATTCTTCGACCAAAAGTAAAGATATCACTTTTTGGAAATTTCGAAAACAATATTGCTTTATTTTTTATTGACAAAATACGTTTTTTGATAACTATGGTCTTTTCGATGTATTTATATGGTTGTAGTCCGGTTCAGTGGCAAAAAAAATACTTTATCAGAAGTTTGTTTGTGTTTTGGGAATATCAGACCCATAGGATAGTTCAAAGTAAGCTTTTTAGCATTTTAAAAAACACCATCAATAGGGTACTACTTAAACTATACAGTGTGGCCTACGGACCCTCGCTGTGTGCTGACTAGCACACACTTGACCTGTTTATTTTAAAAGGCCAATCCCTTATATTTTTGTTTGTAATTTTTTTTTTTGTAAATAGTTTAGTTTAAGTTCTATTGTTAACCTTTGCTATTTTAATGTTATAGAGTATAGAGTAGTCTTTAAGCTAGGTTAAGACAAAAAACTAAAATGGTATAGGATAGTTTGGTCTGGGGCAATATCATGTTGTCGTTTATAGAAATGATGTAGTAATAAATTTTTAGTTGTTGGTTAAACTATGTTTTTTTTATTAGACCCTACCTCACTATTTCAACGGTGCTAATTCAAATCTTATTTTACTGGCTGAGTTCGACCAATGCCATCCAAATACGTTATATTAGGGTCCGTAGGCAAAACCAAGGACCCTTATATTTTCTTGCGTGTGTCTGTCCGTCCGTCCGTCTGTCTGTCGCCTGCTCTCACGGCTACACCTTTAGTCCGATCACTTTGAAATTTGGCATATATGTGTTTGTACCACACATTTTAAAAATATAGCGACTTAAAAAAAAACTTAGGGGTTACATTTTTTTTTTGACACCGTGTGGGGTATCATATGAAAGGGTACGTTGAGCTGATTACAAAAATATATCATTTTTGGTTATAAGCTTGGATAGGAAGAGCATAGGCGAGTTTGAAGTGGTTGGGAAAAGAATCCCCCCCCCCCCCCCCCCACTCAATCTCGCTAATGTGAAGGGCAAAAAAACTGAAACAATCCCTGAACATTCTTCGACCAAAAGTTAAGATACGAATTCTTGGATATTTCAAGAAAAAAAAAATTATTGACAAAATACTTTTTTTTTATAATTGCGGTCTTTTCGATGTATTTATATGTTTGTAGACCGGTTCAGTGGCAAAAATAGTATATTATGTTACTAGGCTGTGAAGTGAGTTTTTTCTTTACCGCGGCAATTACATTTACTGTCAAGCGAAGCGAGACAGTAAATATTGCCAAGGTAAAGAAAAAACACTTCAAAGTCGCGTAGCATATGCTATTTTTTCCGAGGTAGCAGACAATGAAAAAACATTAAATATTAATCACTAATCAATATATAATAATAACAAATATTAGTACATACTTAAGACTTAAAAAAAGAAACCTTAAAATGAGGTTACACTATAAGAAAAGATAACCAAAACGCATTGACATCTAGCGGATTTTTATCGTACTAGAAGCATTTCTACAAAGACTGCAGCACTACTAACGGAAGTTTTGACAACTACCCGCCGTAAAGAAAAAATCTTTTAGTGCCTAGGACGTAAAAGATTTTTTCTTTACAGCTAGGAGTAATGAAAAGATTTTTTAAGTCCACGTAATGAAAAAATGGATTTTAGCTATGTTTTTTAGGCTCTAAAGTTACTATTTCACAGCCTACCACGGAAAAAATACTTTATCGGAAGTTTGTTTATGTGTTTTGAGAATATCAGACTCATAGGATAGTTCAAAGTAAGCTTTTTAGCATTTTAAAAAACACCATCAATAGGGTACTACTTAAACAATACAGTGTTGCCTACGGACCCTCGTTCTTCGCTGTGTGCAGACCAGTACACACATGACCTGTTTATTATTGTCTAGAATCTAGAATGTACACCGTAACCCTAAATGGCAAAAGATTTTGGGGTTTTTCGCCATATTATATATTTTTTCGATTTCTGTAATGATCTCAAGACGGATGAAGAAGTTTTGTAACAACTAGCGATAAGTTATGTCAGATAATTAATATTATTATTTTGTTTCATCTTCCTTGTAATAACCGTTGCCTGGGTAGCTCTATTAAATGTCATGATAACAGTTGCTTACACAGTAGAAAGTAACGAGATGAATAGGCACTTTATAATGAAGACGCGAATATAACAAAGTATTGTTGGCACGCGATTACGTGCACATTATTCATTGTATTTTAGTCACGCTATGTCTGCTTGTGTTTACAATTGGTAAAAATCTTCACTTGTTCTTAGATTCTGCAAGTTGTAATGAGTAATGTTGTTAGGTCTATATCTGAAAGGTCATTTACCTTATTTACGTCTGAACGGTCAATAACCTTATTTACATCTGAACGGTCATTTGCCTTATTTACATCTGAACGGTCATTTGCCTTATTTACATCTGAACGGTCATTTGCCTTATTTAAATCTGAACGGCATCTTGCCAGATCAGGGACAGATGAGGGCACTGGGAAGACAGGAAATTTCTCGAAACACACATCGAGGGTCCATAGGCATCACTATATTGTTTATGTAGTAGGTAGGTACCTACTACTTAAACAATACACTCCCCGAGTTCCCTCTGTCCGGATCTAGCCTTCATAAATTATGGTAACCCTAGCTATAGTCAGCACACAACGAGGGTTCGTAACACAGAATTGTTTAAGTAGTACCTATTGATGGAGCTTCTTAAATTGCAATCATATGGGTCTGATATTCTCAAAACACATAAACAAACTTCTGATAAAGTATTTTTTGCCACTGAATCGGACTATAAATATATAAATACGTCTAAAAGAGCATAATTATAAATAAACCGGTCAAGTGTGTGCTAGTCACCACACAGCGAGGAGCCGTAGGCATCACTGTATTGTTTAAGTAGTACCCTATTGATGGAGCTTTTTAAATTGCAAAAAAGCCTACTTTGAACTATCCTATGGGTCTGACATTCTCAAAACACATAAACAAACTTCTGATAAAGTATTTTTTGCCACTGAACCGGACTATAAACGTATATAAATACATCGAAAAGAGCATGATTTTAAAAAAACCTTTTGTCAATAAAAAAAAAATGTTTTATTGAAATTTCCAAAAAAAAATGTGTCTTTACATAAGCGAGATAGAAGGGGGGTGGCACTTTTCACATCTATTTCAAACTCGCCTACGTTCGTCCTGTCAAAGCTTATTATAAAAAATTATATATTTTTGTAATTAGCTCGAAGTACCCTTTCATATGATACCCCACACGGTTTCCAAAAAAATATTTTCTATCCCTTTAGTTTTTTTACCCAAATTTGTTTGAAAAATAATTTTTTCAAGTTGTTATACATATTTTTAAAATGTGTGGATATGTACTATACACATATATGCCAAATTTGAAAGTGATCGGACGAAAGGTGTAGCCACGAGAGCAGGCGACAGACGGATCGAGACACACGCAGGAAAATATAAGGGCCCTTGGTTTTGCATACGGACTACGGACCCTAAAAAGAGAAATTGGTCCCACAAATCGATCAAAACTTTCTCATATCAATATGTTACTGTATCAGTGAGGTGCCACTGATAAAATTAAAAAATATAAGCGACGTTTCAAACATTAGTAGAAGGGTTATAAAGAAAAAAAAGTAACAAGCGTGTTTATGCTGTAATAGGCGCTCCTTCTGCCGCTCCTATGCTGTATCAGTGAGGCGCCGGAGCGCCTACAGAAATTTGAAATAATAATAATGATCAAAAGAATAATAAAGTGAAAATTAGGGGGCAGAAGGTGGTTATCAATCAGCAACCCCAAAGCATTAGATAAAATGAAGACGGTTGGTATATTTTCCCGCGCCAGTTGCTACCTCCCCATCCACCAATTTTACTGCATTATACACAGCATTTTATTTGTCCTTAATTGCAAATCTAACCGCATAAGTCGTTCTCCCGGGAAAAATCTAGCTCCTGAGAAAATAGCTTTAAACGTGGACAGTGAGAAACCGGGTTCGATTCCCCGCCGGGGCGGAGTTATTTTTATGATAAATTTGAGTATAATGTTCAATAATAAATATGTACGTGTAACTGCAAAAACTTGAAATTACAAACAACGAGACTTAAGTCATTTTTTATCGAACAGATTTTTTTTTACTCGCACATTTAAATGTTATTACATAATTTCAGGTATTAATTTAAATTTAAAGAGAAAAACGAAACTTGAAGTAAATCCAGTTATATCTAATGAAAACATGGATGAATTGAATGGAAATTGTAATTTGGATACAGACGCCCTGGAGTTAATCAAAGCAGAAATGGTTTGTTATTATTAAAAAATATGAATCAATATTTTAATATATTTTTAATTATGTCAGGAGACAATATGTTAATATTTTGTTTATTATATTTACAGCCGAATATAGAAAAAACTTTAAAAATTTTGGAAAATGCACTGAATTCGGCTCATGAAAAACAAAGCAATTTGGAGAATAATTTAGACAGTTATAAAGACAATCTTACAACTATAATGAATGACTTCGAGAACGTCGCTTCGATTAGGAGAAATTCTGAACTGCTTATGAAAGAGTAAGTTTCTATTAATTCTTGGAAGGAAAATAAATATAGGTTTCTTAAAGTTAAATAATGTTTAAGTGTAAGATTAAAAAGCCTTTTCAGAGGAAGATTTGAAAACTCCGGCAGTTTCATCTTTCACCTCATGTGGCTGCAGTCTTTTAAGGAACCAGAGGGTCAAGTAGCATGATGGCTTGAAATATTAGTCCCATTTGACTTTGAAGTGATACATCGGCTAGGTCCTCGTCATGAAAATGCTGATTGCTGGTCAAGATCTTATCGGTAGTGTGGAGGAACTGATGGCTGATGAAGCAGGTGAATGGTGAAGAAACATGATGGATTGGTTGTCCCATATCATTCAAAAGTGGTGAGTTGGAAGACCATAAGAAATCACCATGCCAAGACCCACTGCTAAGAAGATTTCGGTGGTCCACAACCAAAGTGTGTAGATGTCAAAGGTGAGGGACCCAAGATGTCTGTGGAGCCAATGGAAGAGACTTGAGATGCGAGGAATGACATCCTGAGACAACAACCATGGGAAGAAGGCAAATCTGTAGGATACCAGATAGTCTTTACTGGTCTGGGAAACAACAATACATCGAAAACTGAATTAGAACTTGTCCAGGATGTGGATAAACGAAAAGCAAAAAAGGAAGTCTCCATTTGTATGTGTACCCGGAAGTCTTAGGATTCCTCTTACAATGGAGGAATCATTGATAACCTTGGGCCTATCCCTTTGACGCCGAGAGGAAACAAATTATATTCTCGTGGTTGCTGCCTATTTCACTAAATGGGTTAAAGATTATTCGCTTAACAATATCGTTGCTGAAACTGTGGTAGCAGAGATTTTTTGGAAGAGTTTGTAAGTAGATATGGTGTTCCTTATGAGCTGCACTCAGATCAAGAAACCCAATTAGATCCCAGCCTCTTCAGTGATCTGTCAAAAAGATATATGGATAGCGAAGACCCGCATGTGGTAACACACCACCCCCTAGACCTCCCATCAGACGGAATGGTTGAGAGGTATATGTTAGTCGATCTCTCTTAGGTTTTAGACATGGTGAGACATGCTGAGACAGTACGTTATTGAAAAGCAAGACCATTGGGACTGCGAGCTACCTTTGGTGATTCTGGCCTATAGATCTAGTCAGCATGAAACAACAAAGGTCACGCCATTTAATGCAAGTTTGGGCGCGAAATAAAACTCTCCATGGATGTTATTTTCGGGAACGAAGTTATAGAGGGAAAGTATGCATTGGTGAAGAATCGGGCTAAGAAGGTGGAGGAAGCTTATAGATATATGAGAGAGGAAAAACCAAAACATCAACGGTGGCAAAAAGAATATCATTATCTATTAGCAAACTAAAGAACTAATTAGCTAGGGGACAAAATGTTTCTTTGGATGCGGTAGAAGTGCTAAATTCCACAAACAATAGTCATGCTCATTTACCATCAAAAAATTATTCATGAACTTACAGTTCAAGTTCAAGCGTAAAATGCACACCGCAAAACTATTGTGAACTAGGCTTGAATCATATTCAGAGGAGAGAAGTGTAAATGTTGTGACAGTGCCATAAAGAGTTGTTTTTGAAGTGTTGGGTTTGATTGTGACCACTTTGATTTGGAGAAATATTCGACTAACTAACCTATCAAATGCCAAACTAACATCAACTTTATTTTTAGTCTACTAACTTATTTTGCACTCAGAATCATAAAAATCACATTGTCCACCAAAAGGGAAGGAACATGGCCGCTCTCCACATGTTTGTTTTTTAAAATGCCTATTGCCAAGCTATGTCCCGCAGACGAACTTAGTGGTCCTCGTATCCTTAAAAGGCACCATAAGTTTAACTATATACAAAATTCTAGCTTGATGATCTCCTCTACTATAAAATTTGATTTGTATGATCTTGATCGATTAGTCTTACTGTTGAAATTATAGTCTAAACCCGTTAGAACGATACTAATGTTATTAATAAGTTTCCCTGTGCTTTCTAATCAACAGGTTAGATAATATCAAGGACGAATTTCAAAAAGAAAGAAATCAGTACAGAAAGGAAATGGAACTAAGAGAAGAAGATTTGAGACGACTCAGAGGAAACTTAGAAACAGAGTTTTCTAAAAGGTACTTCAAGGTAGACATAAACTAATTTAAACATTCATTCTGTCTAATAAATAAACAAGTTGGGCACTTCTTTTTCTTTAGATTGTTACTCCCCTTATAAAAAAAAAGAAGGAAGTAACAATCTCGAAAAGGTGTACAGAAAGTTCTTCTTTAGACTGTTACTTCCTTAATAAAAATAGAATTGTAATATTCCTTTGTCTCGAAGTACATTGGATTAACTGTCCCTTTGTCTTAATATTTATTTAGTCTGTCATTTATATTCAAAATAAACGCAGGGGAGTAACAATCTAAGAAAGTAGAAAGTCTTCTAAAGAAGTAACCAAGTTGTATAATTTCTCAAAATATAATTTTTTTCTGAGAGTTCAAGGAAGGTATCATAAAGAAATAAATTAGCTATGGGTTTTCAGCACACACAAAGAGTAAGCAATTTGACAAATAGGACGAGTTAGTTAACCAGATCACAAAGTATCCTTAACAACTGTTTTATTTTAATTTTATTTATTTATTTTTTTTCACAAAGAATAACTATGATTTTTTCGTTGATTGTTAAAGAAATAAAGGGGTCGATACGAAACACAATATAAAATTCATATATTTGTACTCTAGTCCTCCACTTTCATTTAAAACCCACATGATTTCAAAACCCAAAAAATTTCAACCCCTAGTTTTAGCTAAGATACGAAGATGTCAAAATAAATATTAAAAAAAATGTGATATGTAAAAACTCATTAGTGCGCTTCTTCCTTTTCTTCAAGATGAGACGACAATAACATCGATGTTTCGTCCATGACGTTAACGAAACTACTGAACACATGGCCGTACTACGGCTGTGTGTCGGCCGTCGTACGGTGCAGCACGATGCTGATATGTGTGGCCCGGCCTTTTGAAGTTATACAAGCGATTCGGAGTCGAAGTTAGCAGCAAGTTAAAAGTTGACTCGCTTCAGTCGTCAACATAAATTTAAATTTTAAATAACATAAATTTAAAACAAGTCATTTGATTTCTAACCATAGAGGGGTGATACGGATACGGCCTTAAATAGGTGTGTAGGGCCATATACATGAGTGAGTGAGATGGTCCTGAAAAGCGGTTACGTCTCCAGCACTGGGTGGTTCGCCTCATGCTGTCGGTCGACGTTGAACAGAGCTTGACTCGTGCGATGAGGAAGGTCGATGTTGTGGGAGAAGTGATGGTACTGAAAAGGACCGTATTGTTGTATTTCTTGGGTGCTCGTACTTTGGAACGAGAGGGTAGCTCGGCCCCGTGCTGGTTGGCTTAGGCTCCCTTGTTTCTCGAAGAGGCGGCATTGAAGTCGCCGGCGGCTCGTAGCCTTCATATGTTGGCTTGTGGGGATCGGAGGTAGGAAGCGGGCACCGTGGAGTTCGCCTTGTTCCGAGGGAGTCCATCATTTCTCCGCTTTCTTCTCCGTTGTCCGTTGTCCGTTCTTCTTTGCTCGGTTTTCCTGAAACTTTATTTGGTTCAGAGCTTGAAACATCTGAAGGTGTTGGTTTTGAATGGGTATTGGTGACGTTGGTGGTCTTCGTGATCCCACCGCGGAATCTTTTCTTTCTTGGGGTTCTTTATTATTCTGGTCTGGGCATTGTAATTGAAATGAACTCGAGAAAGTGAGTGGTGGTTCCGAAAGGAACCGTATAACAACAAATATGGTTGGTTTATTCTTTTATTTTTCTTGAAACATAGGGTATGTTCACTAGGGCACGCGTCGGACTATATGGTACCCTTCGAGGGCTATCCGGGAATAGACTTTTGCTCTCAGGTACCGGTGTAAGGTCAATTTCTTCACGTTCTGGGTTATTAATTTCGATGGTTGTTTGTATCTCCTGAAACGTCAGTGTGTATCCTAGAGCTTGACTTGTGCGATGAGGAAGGTCGATGTTGTGGGAGAAGTTATGGTACTGAAAAGTACCGTTTAATAATGGGTCCTGGGTGTTGACGGTGGCGTTCTTGGTATCAAATTGTTCGTCTCGAAGAGCTCTATCGGGCAGTAGAAGGTTGGATGTCGAAGGGTTGTACTGGAGCGAGAAAATGACCACATAAGTACTAGAGACTCAGAACCACGCGAGTTCACCTTCAGATGTCACCTCGGGGTTTTATGTCTAAAATTGAATTAGGAGGGGAGTCAACGGTATCAGGGGTTGGATAATAAAACTATAAAAGGGTTAGTCTATAAAGGGATGGAATTAAATAAAGAAGAGTTAAAATATTTTGTTTACTTTTAAAAACATTATTTGTTACAACAATAGATTCGTTTGATGATGTCAAACGGCTTCTACTTTATAGTCGATGTAAATAAAGCAAAGGCAGAAAGAAATACGTATAGTAGGAAGTTTGTTTAGTCTTGGGATAAAAGAGTTCAAAGAACGCTTCAAATTGATTTGCTCAATAAAATCAGAGGAGTACTAGGTGAAATCAGGCTATAAAAATAATTTTAAAATTACAAAGGACGGATATAAGTTGAAAAATATAAAGAAAATTACAGCATTTTATGTAGCGCAAAGTTTCACAAATGACATTTACTCTGTGCTAATAGAACGGCTTACTCATTAGTTTATAATTTGTTTTCTCTCTCTCATCGTTTACATAGTACTTATTTTATTTTTTTAAATAAGTTTATTTTGGTCTATATATTCTTTAAGCTTAGCCCCCGCATTTAGAGCTGTGATTTTTAGAACATTTTGCACTAACTTTAACCAAAATCAGTTATGAAGTTTAGTTGATAAATATATTTTAAAAACATGTTGAACTTAAGGGACTTAAAAATGAGTAAAGCCAAGTTAAAATCACAAAATCAATTAAATGGTTTATTTTGTTTATAAACCATTTCAAAATATTCGATTTACACTTTATCATACACGGTATTCAACAACTGGTAGGCACACCTCATAAAATAGTTTAAAATATTCTCCCAATTAGTGTGGCACTTAGCTTCCTCGAGTCCTATCACGTATTTTATTAATGTTATGTATTTAAAACCTATTATTTTCAAATTTATTTAATTGCCCCGCTTTCTGAAACTAATTTCAGTAACACTTAATAATGTCTGCACAGGAAATCTCTTGAAGATGCATATGCTAGAACTCAACAGGAAAGAGATCAAGTTGTAGAAGATTGCGAAGACTACAAAAGGCAAATCGAAAAGATACAGAAAATGCAAACTCTCCCTCCAAATTCAATGGGTATAAAAAAAAAGATTGCCAAATAGTGTGGTACTTAGCTTCCTCAAAAAGATGCATGAGCATCAACAGTGGGTCAGTCCCTAACTATCTACTAATTCTTAGCAAAATCGTTTTTTTTAGATATTGAGAAATTGATGTTTAAAGAATTTTACGTTTGCGCATGCGCAGTGGCTACTATAAATCCAATCCAAATGACATTCATACGGAACCATGTAAGGCATAACCTTCACAATCCCTGAAAATTTCATTGAAATCGGATAAAAATTGTTAACGGATGAACTTGCTACAAGTTATACTTGTAGCAAGGATCTCACGTTTGTGCATCCGCAGTGACTAATACTGATCCGATCATGATGAAATTAATATAGCATCATCATAAGTTTAATCAACTATCCTCCAAATTTGAGGAAAATAGGACAATTAGGTCGTTAAATTGACATTTAAAGGATTTTACGTTTGCGCCTGAGTAGAGGCTACAATTGATCCGCAAGCGATCAAATTCATAGAGGACCATCTTGGGCCTAACCCACGCATTCCCTGAAAATTTCATAGAAATTCAGGGATTGTATACAGAAATGTATGCGTGTGGCAAAGATTCGTGGACACACAGACCGACAGCCACAAAACTGCATTTGTTCAGGAACGTCCAAAACTTATATTTGAGATGAAATATTGATTTCCACTCAAACCCGCAACCTTGATAGATTTGTAAGCCAAATGATTTTGGTAAATTAGTAACTCAGTAGTAGATTAATAAATTTTAGTTTAGCAGGAAACTAACAGTCTTCAAACTAAACATATAAAATACCTTTTCAGGAGGACCTCAAGAACTTGCCATTCAAAATGGACAATTACAATACGAAGTAGACGACCTTAAAACTAAACTTTCAATGAGCCAAAGAAAACTATCGTCAATCACTGAAGAAAATGATAAGAATAAGCAGGAGATTCGTAAACTGGTAAGTTTTTTAAATTAAAGTCAGAAATATTTAGTATATTTATTTTTGTTCTAGCAGCTCTAAATTCTAGCTATCAAGTTTTGTTTTGGTTTAACAGTTTTTTAATTGGGGAAGAAGTAATAATATAGACTTAACGCGTCTGTAGAGACGCGAGGATAGATCTATGTATCGGAGGTAAAGGGCGCTATGAGCCAAATTGTAAATTTTTCGGGAGAGCTATTTTAATGATTTTTTAATGATGTATGGCGCAAGGCCATACTGATAAGACTAGTAGCTCTCTCACTCTACTAAGTGGAGTGGATATAGGGCACTATCTGGACATAGTGCTAACTTATTCTTAATTCTCTAGCGGTAAACAGCTACATGTCCAAATAGTGCTCTTTACCTCCCCAGCATGTTGGTTCATAGTGCCTTTTCCAACTGGCTAAATCCGTGAGTTTTAGTTTCAGCACATAGTGCCTTGTACCTCTAAAAAAGCGGGAAAAAATGAATAGGAAACTGTTAAAACCTCAATTTCGTAAAAAAATGGAGATAGTGCCCTTTACCTCCGATATTTTTTAAATAACAACTACTTTGAAAACTATTCTTGAATAACATAGTTTCTAAGACCTTATCTCTGTCAGGTAGCTAATATTAGGGGAATTAAAAGGAAAACAATTTTATTCTATAAAATGATTATTGTGTTAAAATTTAACAGGTGGTCGAAAGAGAAGAAATCAAAAACGAATTCGTCAATCACTGTCAACAGATATTATTTGAAAAAGAGAACCAAATATATTCTATTAAAAGTAAAATGGACTCGATCGTTAATCTGAAAAATACCATGTGAGTATCTTAACATTATTATTTTTATTTTTTTCTCTAACAATACACAACGTGTAATTGATTATTGATTTGTAGAAGTTGTGAATATTGATAACAGTTATGTTAGATATACAGGGTGGGCCAAAAGAAAACGCACTTTTTTTAACACTTATAGCTGAGCTTCTGTAATAGATAGAGATATGGGGTTTGCAGGGTCTGAAAACTACATTCTTCTACTTTAAATTTCATATCTATAACTTTAAAAGCTATTGGGTGAAAGCCATGAAATAACGGTTTGAAATAGGGTCTTAAAGAAAGTCGTTGTCCGGATAGTAATCTTGTCTGGTATTATACTTTTGATAGAATAAATTACCATATGGTGGAGGAAGGAGGGGGGGGGGGGGGGGTTGTAGGTAAGTGGGAGGAGTCCCTCAGTGTTATAACAAACATTGAAGATGTGTTAAGCACAATGTTGCCTGAAGTCTGGGCAATTCTCTTGCAAGTATTGAATTGTTTGCAAGGAGCGATGGGACGGGGTAACATCTTGCATAAACGTGTAATTTAGCATTTGATTTTTAATTTAAGGCAATTAACCCTTAACCCATCTTCAATGTTTGTTATAACACTGAGTGACTCCTCCCTCTTACCTACAACCCCCCCCCCCCTTCTACCATATGGTAATTTATTCTATCAAAACTATAAGACCAAACAACGATTACTACTCGGACAACGACTTGGTTTAAGACCCTATTTCAAACCGTCATTGCGTGGCTTTTACCCAATCCTTTTTTAAAGTTATAGATATGAAATTTAAAGTAAAAAGAATGTAGTTTTCAGACCCCGCAAACCCCATATCTCTATCTACTACAGAAGCTGAGCTATAAGTGTTCAAAAAATGCGGTTTCTTTTAGCCCACCCTGTAATGGAGTGTCTATGGAGGTAATCTTTAAGGAATAACAAATATTGTCCCTCCGCGTGAATTAAAATTGATTTATTATACAAAGAAGGTTTCAGCCTTCATAAAGTTATCATCAGTGGCGATTGCGGAATAAATTGAGTTATATTAATAAAAAGAATTAGCGAGAAGAGTAAGTGAATTTACTTCATATCGGAGAGCCTCACATTGATCTCCGTCATGAACTGGACTCCCCTCTCACTAATTCTTTTTATTAATGTAACTCAATTTATTCCGCAATCGCCACCGATGATGCCGTATGAAGGCTGAAAGCTAATTTGTATAATAAACCATTTTCAATTTACGTAGAGAGACAATTATTTATGTCATTAATATCATACGTTTAGTTACAAACCTATCAACATTTTTTAAAAATTGTATTAAACGTAACACATTCCGAGTTATGTCCGAAGCACGGGATTCTATCTTCAACATCAATGATTGTAAATATTTACTTATTTAGCATACTGTCACTAATTTATTTATTTTATTCACTGATTTATTTAACTGATTTATAAAACAGGGTGAGCAGAGAAGGGAGAGGAGAACCATTTTTCAGTATCGACCTAATAATGAATATCAACGATGCCAACGCCTTAAAGAAAGAGGTTATTTTATAATTGATAAGTAATCACTTAAGCACAACAATACAGTTAGTCCAGGAGATAGCGCAAAAAAGTGTTTGACTAACATCAAGCTAGAATTTCCTGTGCAAGTTAATCTTTTAGTGCCTTTTAAGAATATATGGACGGCAAAGTTCGTCTGCGGGACATATTATCTTGACAATAGGCTTTTGAAAAAAAAACTAACCGGTGGAGAGCGGCCATATCCCGGCCATTTTGGTGGATAATGTGGTTTTCTTGATCCTGATTACGAACGTAGTAAACCAATAATCAAGTTAATGGTAATAAACAGCTTGGTTTTCCGGTGAAATCCGCGTCACGAAGGGGAAGAAGTCCGACGTTTCGCTTCCACTACTGGAAGCATCTTCAGGGGTGTGGTGCATCGTGAAGATGCTTCCAGTAGTGGAAGCGAAACGTCGGACTTCTTCCCCTTCGTGACGCGGATTTCACCGGAAAACCAAGCTGTTTATTACGAGTCTACCCGCGGAAGCCTACGCACCAAGTTAAGTTAATGGTAGTTTGTCACTTAATAGGTTAGTTAGTTTAATATAAACTCCATATCAAACATGACACCTTTTAAGTGACAAAATACAATTAACTTGATTATTAGTCTACTAACTAATTTCATACTCAGGATCATGAAAATCACATTGTCCGCCAAAAAGGCCGGGACATGGCCGCTCTCCACCGTTTTTTTTTTTTTTTTTTTTTTTTTTTTTTTTTTTTTTTTTTCAAATGCCCATTTCCAAGCTAGGTCCCGCGGACGAACATAGCCGACCACATATTCTTAGTACTTGTGCCCTAGGTATCGGTTTAATTTTTCTTCATCTGTACTTCTTTACTTGTACTCATTTTTCTTCTCTTACCGTCCCCTACACGGGGGCATATATCGATGGCACGGTTTAGATTCGGTGTTGGCGAGATCCGTTGTACAAAGATTTGTCCTTTTATAATATGTTTAAGATCAGCTGTGTAGTTGGTTGTCATTTATATGAAGTAAATAAATTCGCAACTTTTTTTGTCACTAACATCATAATATATAACAATAACAATTATTATATTATTAACACTACATATTATTCAACAGAAAATTTAAGAACGTAGTATACATATAAACATAAAAAGTTCTTTTCCCCGTGGTAGGCTGTGAAATAGTAACTTTAAAGCCTAAAAAAAACATAGCTAAAATCCATTTTTTCATTACGTGGACTTAAAAAATATTTTCATTACTCCTAGCTGTAAAAAAAAAAACTTTATTTCCTAGGACAGAAAAAAATTTTTCCTTACAGCTGGTAGTTATCAAAACTTCCATTTTTAGCGCTGCAATCTTTGTAGAAATGCTTCTTAGTACGATTAAAATCCGCTAGATGTCAATGCGTTTTATTTATCTTTTCTTATAGTGTAACCTCTTTTTAAGGTTTCTTTTTTTTAAAATATTAAGTATGTACTAATATTTGTTATTATTTTATTGATTAGTGATTAATATTTAATGTTTTTTCATTGTCTGCTACCTCGGAAAAAATAGCGTATGCTACACGACTGTGAAGTGTTTTTCTTTACCTTGGCAATATTTAATAATTGCCGCGGTAAAGAAAAAACTCACTTCACAGCCTATAGTAACATAATATACTATTTATTTTGTAATTATTTGTGGATTATGTTAAATGAAAGCATTTCAAACTTTGTACAATCTGTTTGTTGTTTTGTCATTCTTATTAGGTAGTGGGTTTGCACAAGAGATTGATATCGTTTGAGGAGACAAGATCGGGCTTAGAGCGGTCCCTTTCCCACAAGGATGTCAAGATTCAGGGCTTGGAAGAAGAATTAATGACTCGAACTCAGGCCCTTGACCAAATGGAACATCTAGTCGACGCTATGAAGAGGAAGGACAGAGAAAATCATGAACTCTTGGCTTGTCTTGATATATCTACTGATCTGTTCTCAGAACATCATCTGGTATATTTAAGAGACTCCATCGTCCAAACTACCATAAATAGTTCATGGCACTTCTGTAGTCTGTTACTCGTTACTCCCCTTATAAAAAAAAGAGGGGAGTAACAATCTAAAGAAGGTGTACGGAATGCTCTTCTTTAGACTGTTACTCCCCTTTTTAGTATGATCTTATTGAAATTTGACATATATGTGTATAGTAACTACCCATAAATAAGGGGACTTAAAAAAAAATAAAGGTAAAAAAACTTACGGGTTTTTTTTTGGAGACCGTGTGGGGGTATCATATGAAAGAGTAAGTCGAGCTTATTAAAAAAAATATATAATTTTTTGTATATAAGCATAGGCGAGTTTGAAAAGTGTCCCCCACCCCTATCTCGCTTATGTAAAGTGCAAATAATCTGAAAAAAAATCCTGAACATTCTTCGACCAAAAGTAAGGATACCACTTATTGTAAATTTCGAAAAAAAAATTGCTTTTATTGACTAAATACTTTTTTTTATAATTATGCTTTTTCTCTTTTTGGTGTATTCATATGATTATTGTCCGGTTCAGTGGCCAAAAAACCATATCAGAAGTTTGTTTATGTGTCTTGAGAATATCAAACCCATAGGAAAGTTCAAAGTAGGCTTTTTAGCATTTTAAAAAGCCCCATCTACTACTTAAACAATACAGTGTTGCCTACAGACCCTCGCTGTGTGCGGACTACGGACTACCACACACTTGACCTGTTTATTGTACTGTAATATATCATTATCATTACTACAATATCTACTACTAAACATTTAAATTTCATCTAGTGAATGACAGAAAATCGTTTTTTTAAATTTTTTTCCTCGATAACGGTCTTAGATACGAAAAAACTACAAGAAACCTAAAAGTTTCTTAACAAAATAGAAAATTAATTCTGTATTTTAGAATCTACCAGTGGGGCACCGCAAAAACGTTCAGAGGGAGAAAAGGGGGCATGATACCTGAAAAAATATATTATTTCAACTATTTAGCATGCTCAATGCTGAAAGCCCTACAGCGGTAACGTATATACCAAATTTGAGCTAAATATCTCAAAAACTGCAGGAGATAATATTATTTAATATTATAATAATATTATTATGGAGATAATGCTTTATTTTATGACTTCAAGGTGGAAGAAGAAGACAAAGAGGAAAAACTGAAAGAACTGGTGAGATGGAAGGAGAAACAAAGGGAATTGATAGCTGAGCTTGAAAAGGAGCTGAAGACAAGCGAAGAACGCTATTCGCTTTCTGAAGAACGAAGAATTAGAAACGAGGAGAGGATAGCCATGCTCCAGCTTAAGTTAGCGTAAGACAAATTATTAGTTGTCGTGGCAATGTGCACCGCTGGTTTCTAGCTAGGATATATGTACAGGGTGGCCCATAAGTCGCGACAGGCTTTTAGTTAGTTAATATTTCCTGGATTCTTAACATTTTTAATAATTTATGCCTTATTAAAAGTACATATCTTGGAGATTATGTTAGATTTTGAATGAAAGATAACATCATTTAAATGTTTTCCGTTTTAGACTTCGTACAGATAAGCTCTTTCGACTCGATGATTCATAGCAGTTCTTAGTGTCTGTTGCTCTTGAGCAAGGGTTCCCAACCTTTTTCCTTCATCGACCCCTTTAAATAAAATGTTTTTTTCCGTGGTAGGCTGTGAAATAATAACTTTAGAGCCTAAAAAACATAGCAAAAATCCATTTTTTCATTACGTGGACTTAAAAAATCTTTTCATTACTCCTAGCTGTAAAGAAAAAATCTTTTACGTCCTAGACACTAAAAGATTTTTTTTTCCGGCGGGTAGTTGTCAAAACTTCCGTTAGTACCGCTGCAGTCTTTGTAGAAATGCTTCTAGTACGATTAAAATCCGCTAGATGTCAATGCGTTTTATTTATCTTTTCTTATAGTGTAACCTCTTTTTAAGGTTTCTTTTTTTAAGTCTTAATTATGTACTAATATTTGTTATTATTATATATTGATTAGTGATTAATATTGAATGTTTGTCCATTGTCTGCTACCTCGGAAAAAATAGCATATGCTACACGACTGTGAAGTGTTTTTTCTTTACCTTGGCAATATTTACTGTCTCGCTTTGCTCGTCAGTAAATGTAATTGCCGCGGTAAAGAAAAAACTCACTTCACAGCCTAGTAACATAATATACTATTCTTCATCGACCCCTTGCATTTAACCATTAATATACAGCATAAAACGTTAGCAGAATTTTAAATATTGCACTTAAAAATCCTAAAAGATAACAATGTTGCTAAAAACTTGGACAAAAAATTAGAATAAATTGGCTTATATAAGATTTCAGATAACAGATATAAACTTGATTTCAGATGTATAGATACTGTAATTGGACAATAGTTCGATTTTTATTAATGTGGTCATCGTGTGATATATTGATTTTTTTTTTAACATTTGTGCTGAAATTACCTATCATTGTATAGTTACTATAGCTAACATAACATATCTCTTTTTAATTGTTTTAAGAGTTCAGTGTAAATTAAAAAAAAAAATGCAAAACAAATATAATATTCACTTGTAGTGTACATTTATAACACTACGCTGAAAGAAATTCTTCTGTAATTTCTGTTAATCTGGATTTATAATATTAAACAAAGGTATAACATCAAACTGCTCTTTCTACAAAAAGTGGATTCATCAAACTGCACAAAAAATTTACTAATTTTCAATTCACAAATCTAGGAATTTTTAGTATCTTCTGACATTTCATTCATACGACGTTGTATGGAGTAATTACAGCGCGGAATACTTTTTAAAACTGTTCCAGGGTTAATTTTCATAACAGTTTTTATTTCCTTTTTTTATTGCTGGTGGGTGATGTCAATTTTTCACCAGTGGCGTGTGGATAGCTTTTGCAATTAACAAAGAAATATTGTAAGAGGCTTCAAATCCACCAGCATTATTTACTGAAGTTGACGGCTTAAAAAATTATTTAATTTTCGTTGTAGAACGATACGAAATTTTTTCTTTTAGATTCTTGAAATAATCAATATTCAAGCATTTGAAATTTATCAAAGACCCCCAATAGATCCCTGGAATATTATAGACCCCTTTTAAATTTCCATAGACCGTCCACCTGGACCCCGTTGGGAACCCCTGCTCTAGAGCCCTAATTTCTGCACAAATGTTTTCGTTTAGTCGTGGGATTGTCTGAGGTTTATTCACGAACACTTTCTTTCAGGTATCTCTATCTGAAGACCGCGGTGGCCAATCCACTGCACATCTTGGGAATGTGGTTTCAGCAGGATGGTGCGAATTGCCATGTTGATGTTGCTCAAGCGGCACTTCTTCAGATTGTTACTTCCCTTATAAAAAAACCGAGGGGTGTAACATTCTGCAGGAAGTGTACGGAATGTCCTTCTTTCGACTGTTACTCCCCTTATACCACACTGCAAGTTTTAAGGTCCATTCTTGGCGAACAAAAAATTTCGAAAAGATGTGCAGTGGATTGGCCACCGCGGTCTCCAGATCTCACGGCCCCGGACTTCTTTCTATAAGAACACCTGAAAGAAAGATAGTTCCTGAATAAACCTCAGACAATCCTACAACTAAAAGAAAACATTTGTAAGCAGAAATTAGGACACTAGACACTATAAGAGCTGTTATTAATCATACCATCGAAAGAGCTTATCAGAGCAAAGTCAAAAACAAAAACAGAAGACATTATTTAACACATTGAGGACGGAGGTAAAACGTTGGTTTAATTAGTAGGACGGAGGTATATGCATGGGCCGTACTGATTGGACGCGCCGGCGCGTCCTCCCCGGCCTTTAGCTTGACTCACAATAAAAACGGACGCGTTATCGAGTCCTGCCGTCCTTTTGGCATTGCTTTTTTTTAACAAGCACCAGATTAAATATCTTAATTCTTAGATGTTTTCTTTTTTAAAAAAATCTATTTAGCTTTGAAGAATCAAAAAACCATTATAACTTTAATAATTATACTCTTAAAAAATTTACAAGGACATGAGGATTTAAAAAAACACCTATGTTTCTTATGTGTAACTTTATAACATAAAAAAACCAACAATTCGTTATTCTCCTAAATATTTATGTACAAGAATGTATACATTTTTTATAGCTCACAATATAACAAAAAAGAAATATGTATAAGATAGCGTTGAGTATTAAAAAAAAACGATAACTAACTTAAAATTATGTAACCAATACAATAAAAATGGACGCTAAAAGAAACTTGAAATTAAGTTTGTAGCTAATACTAAAAAAATATATTCATCTAAAGAGAATGTATTACAAAAATATATCTAAACTATAAAAAAATATATATACATATGAGGTAGCGCGGTAAGTAAACAAAATAAAAACAAACAAAAAAAGATAACTAACAAAATTATATAACAAATACAATAAACAAGGACGCTAAAAGAATACTACAAAAAATATATATCTAACAAATATTCCAAAAAAGTTATTTTAAAAAGAAAATCGTATAAAGATAACAAAATATAAATTAAAAAATTATTTTATAGATATTTGTGAAAAGCCGGAAAACATTCTATACATAACCCAGGCTTATTAGGGCAATCTACCCACTGATACATAGTGTCCTTTCTTTTTTTATTCTTTGCACAATTGTGGCATTTTATTCTTTTAATTTTATTTGAACCGTCGTCCTTCGAAATCGCCGATGGCAAGTGAAAGTGGAACCTTGGAATTGGAATATTGGGCAAAGGTTTTGTTGAGGGTTCTGGAATCAAAGCTTTTATTACTTCCAATTGGTAATTATGAAGACTCATCCGTTTTGCTTCAAGGCACTTGTTGTATAAGAACCAAGAATTTACTAAATTCATGTGGAAGACGAGAATTCCTAGTTTCTTGTACCAGCGGAGGGTTTTGTGGAGTCCTGAGTAATAGGAGAGCATTTGATCATGGCGATCTACTCCTTTTATATAAGTATTATATTCACCTATCAGTCTTACTGGAGCCCTCAAAGTTCTCGTAATCACTCAAGTCAAGGTCTACTTCGTCGTCTTATTCGAGCTCAGGACATATGCGAAGAATATATATATTCTTCCTCTGTATACCGTACTTCTTTTGAAGTACCCGGTCTATCCATCTATACACAAAAAAATCCATACATGTAATTATACTCGTACTTACGTTGTGTAGTTATAATACAAACAAGAAGCAACTGGTAAATATATATATATATATATATATATATATATATATATATATATATATATATATATATATATATATATATAAATTACATTCATATATATATTATATAAAAAGGAAAAATGTTAAATAATAGTAAAATGGGAAGATATATTGAAAAATATATAGTAGTCTAACCAAAAACAGGAATATATATAATGTGTATATTCGTGTTTTTTCCCCATAAAAGTAAATTTTTTTTATTATAACTTCATAAAGATATTGTTAAAATTTTTGTCCCTATTTATATAACAACAGTAAATCAGAAAAAGTATTATAATTATGCATTATCTTACCTTGTAAAGACGTAATTATCCAATAGAAGCGGGAGGTGAGTAAGGGAAATGCAGGAGCAATTTCCTCAAAAAGTTGAAATAAAAAAAGTGGAGCCGAAGGTCACAGTTAGCACTTGTACAGTCTTAAGAAGCTAGAGAGACTCTGGTAGAACGTTTCCAAGAGCCTCTACCCCCACCCTAATGATACATACATACAAGGATTTCGGACGCGCTGTCGCGTCCACCCGTCCTTTTGGCTTTGCACACTGGACGCGCTGGCGCGTCCGCCCGTCCTCAACGTGTTAAAAGATGTTATCTTTCATTCATAATGTTAAATAATCTCCAAGATGTGTTCTTTTTACAAGCCAAATTGTTAAAAATATTAAGAATCAAAGAAATAATAACTAACTAAAACCCCGTCGCGACTTACGGGCCACCCTGTATTTTATAAAATAAAAATGCAATTTACAAACGAGGGAGTTTATAAGGTAGAAACAAATGTTCAACTGCTATATTTGATTGGGTGGGGAGTAAATATATTTACTTTTCGACCTTTCTCTTTAATGTATTAATATAGCATTTAGTGTATTTTTTTTTTAAATTTCTCAAATGTATTTAAATTAAGTTAAGTTAACATTGTCTTTTCAAATTAATTTTATTTTTTTTTTTTTAGGAAGTATCAATACTTCAGATAAAAGAAGATTGTAAATTTAACTCAAGATTTGCTCAGAAACAAAAAAATAATGACAAAAAATTAAATAAAGAACAATTAAAAAAGGAAATTTTGTGAAGTAAAGTTAAATTAGAGATAATTTAAATATTAAATTAATTATAAGATATTGTTACACATATTAATTTTTTACAAGACTGTTGCACTAAATACCGAATGCATACATAATGATGAAAATATTTTATGTAATTAGTGGTTCCCAACGCTCTTAGTGAAATCTGGGTTACACTAGACTGGTTGCGAACCGCTGCTAATAAGCAGCTGGCAGTAGAGCCAACAAGCAGCGCAGTGGCATATCCAGGGGGCACGTGCCCCCCCCCCCCCCCCCCCCAGACCCAATAGAGTAAAAAAAAAAAATATATACCACCGTATTTTTTTTTTTTTAATACATATTTTGGTTCTGGAGGAGCTCTTGGGGCACATGTATGCACTTGGGAGCTAGCAATACGCTCATGCAGTGCCGGCGTAACAAACAGCATAAAATGAAGGGTAATTCGATTCCGTTGAAAAAACCCAGGTTAATGTATAAGCGAGAATTTCATTAGCGAAAGGGTGAGTTATGCGGGTATAGCTGACTCCGAATTTACAATTTAACCGTTTTTTGGGTGGGTGAGATATGCGGGTCTAGCTAACTTCGCATTAATAATTTAAACATATTTTGTAAACATAATTAGACATCAGGACACTCTTTTTCTAAATACAAGTCAAGGTCGTGGAACCTTAAGGTTATTTCATTTAAAATACAAATAGGCATCTCGTGGCTCTTTCTGTGTAAATGAAACTTTCCCCACTCTTTTTACCCTAAAAAATCAATCTATACTCTATATCTTGTCAAATATTCTTTGATATCAGATGGTTTTTCGAGTTGTTTACAACCATATTATCCTGTGACTTATTCTGTTAATATATGTATAACTTTTATAACTTCTTTTTACATATAATCAGACATTTCGCCGCTCTTTTTTCTTTGAATACAAGTGAAGATCGTGGGATTGATTAAATTTTAAAATGCATTTATAATTTAAAAATGTATTGAAATATAAATAGACACCAGGGCACTCTTTTTTATAAATACAACTCAAGGTAGTGGAAACTTAGGGTTATTTCATTTAAAATACAAAGAGTCATCTCGTGGCTCTTTCTATATAAACAAAACTTTCCCCACTCTTTCTCTTGTGTGATTCGTACTTACACTAAAAAATCAATCTATATCTTGTCAAATATTCTTTGTCATCAGACAGTCTTTTTTTTCTTTGAATACTAGTGAAGATCGTGGGACCTATTAAATAATAATACAAAATGTAATATACTTACATTTATATTTTAAAATGCATTTATAATTTACACATATTTTGTAAACATAATTAGACATCAGGCCACTTTTTTCTAAATACAATTCAAGGTCGTGGAACCTTAAGGTTATTTAATTTAAAATACAAATAGGCATCTCGTGGCTTTTTCTATATAAATAAAACTTTCCCACTCTTTCTCTTGTGTGATTTGTACTTACCCTAAAAAAAAAGAAACTATACTCTATATCTTGTCAAATATTCTTTGACATCAGATGGCTCTTCTAGTTGTTTACAACTATATTATCCTGTGACTTATTCTGTTTATAACTAGGTGGGGCCAATTAAATTTACTTAAATTTAAAACGCATTTATAATTTAGACATATTTGGTAAACACACCTTTTTTAAATACAAGTCAAGTGTATAAGCGTACTAGTCAAATGTGGGACCTAAGATTTTTTTCATTTAAAAGACAAATAGGCATCAGGCCACTTCTGAGCAAATAAAACTTTACACTACTGCAGCAGTCTTGGTTTCTTTAAAAATAACAATACATCTCGCAGCTCTTTGCCAAAATTACTTAGACAGAAATTTTAGCAATCTAGCAAACTGCTTTAACTTTAAAACCATTCATCAGGTTTTAACAAATTATTTAAATTTTATATCATAATCAACCCATCATTGGACCCATTCTAATTTCACCTCCCTGATCCATTTGGGTTCTTTTATTTTCTTTTTATTAATCCCGTATAATATCCTTCACACCACTCACCAAAGAAATTTGGATGGTTTGTTTACGCCCACAGATGGGCCCAAATATTAAATCTTCTATTTCAAAATAAAAGTTTTTATTAAAAAAAAAAAAGAAAAAAGAAAATAGACTAAATTAATTAGATAAATATAAGTAAAACTAGAATATAGTTCAAATACAAACAACCATGTTTATTTGAAGATAATTATGAGGAAACAAAACAGAATAAAGACCAAGATAAAACTTTGCTTTCAAAATTATTTTGAATGTATAATTTGAACTATCATTAGAGACTTTGGCCTGCAGTTATACGAGTTCAAATAATTGAGTAAGAAATAGACTGTCTTATAACACCTCATTGTGAAATTGGGACAGATCATGAAAGTATCAATAATATTTTTATATAGGTACTGGCATTTTTTGCAAACGGGACTCATGGTCATCCCGTTTCAATTTATTACTTAGCAAGCCTGAAGAGGCTTCTTATAGTTGAAGAAGTAAAAGATTAGACTTAATATTCTTCAAAATGCAGCCTTCACTAAAGAAAACACCACTTAAGAACCTAAATAAAAAAATGTAATATTAATTGTACCCAAAATGCATGTGTTTATTTTTAATCAGCTAGCAATGACCTAATGTTACATCACTAACAGTAGTACCACGATTCTAATAATTTTTTGACTTTCAGTGAAAATCAAATGTTGCAATTTGTAGAAATTTATTTCTAAAATGGAAGCATCTGTAAAAAAACACATAAAAATAATGAAATAAAGAAAGAAAAGGGTGAAGGGAGTGAAGAGGTGTAAATTAAAAAAGTTGTGTAATTCAAAAATTACAAAATAAATAACACATAATAGTAATAAAGCCTAACATTTTACTCAATATAATCAGTTTAGTAAAACTAAAAATTAAGTCCTGAAAATTATATAATACAATTTTTTTTTGTGTGTGAAAAATATAATTAGACCTTAAAGCAAATAATTTTAAAAAACAAAATGTGGGATTAGTAGAGAAGTCATTTGCAATGTACGAGAGGTATCCCATTGATTTGCTTAGTGTTGAAGAGGTTGGTGGATAACATTTTGAAATGTATGCTCACGTATTTATAGTATTTTTACTGAATAAATTAATTCGGTTGGCTCTTTATTATGTAGTAAAATTTATTCTCTTTAATTGCTCTCTTCTTTTGAATGTTATTAAAAAAAAAAAAAAATCTATGAATGTTGTAAAAACAAATAAACATAAGGTGTATGAGACTTGGTGTGTCACTGATAAATTAATAATAAACTAATAAATATGTTATGATCGATAGGTCTTCAAGGGAATCTGTTGAAACTTTTTTAAAAGAATTTGATGAAATGTCATTTAGAATGGTGATGAATTAGAATTGCAAAACCTGAATGTTGATTTATCATAAAGAGGCAGAGGGAACAATCCTATTTGAAAAGTGGTTAATTATTCTCTACCCCGATACTAAATTTTCTAGTGAGCTTAACCCAAATTAAAGTGAAATTGCTGTATTAAATATATATAAATCACTTATCTACTACTTATTATAGCATTTACCCATCTGAAATCATTTTAAATTAAAAGAAAAGTAAAATTATTCAAAATATCAAATATGTAAGAGCCAAATCTTCTGATGTGACTGCATTAGAAAGAGACATTGTTTTATACAAGATTTCTTTTTGTTGTCTAGGAAGTGCAATATGCTTATTTATGAAAGTATTGTCGTTAGACATTTAAAGTAAAGTATTAAGTTACGCTGGAGCCTATTTTTCTCTGTCTGTTTCCCGCAGTGAATAATAATTATAATTTGATTTAAATTAAAATTTAATCTTTCTGTAGTATGAATACTACCAAAAACTTAAAAAGCAATAAGGTTAACAACAAAAAAAATAAAATAAATAATATATATATATATATATATATATATATATATATATATATATATATATATATATATATATATATATTTTTTTTTTTTTTTTTTTTAAATGAAATATAACTTATTATTAGCTGATAGTAAACTGCCACTTAAGAGAGCTAGGAGCGGAGCAGAGTATAATTAGCCAACTTTTTAATATCCAGGATAAACAGTATAGTTTCCTCTAGGCCTTTCTTACTTTGAGGATAGTATGATGCATACAAGGGTGAATAACCGGAGTATTTGGCTAATTATCATCTTATATCTTGTATTAATTCTCCGGTCCTTATTGTTTCTCCCATTCTTTTTTTTAAAAAAAAGAATATCATTATTTATACATTCCTGTCTGAATAACTTCAAGTCAGGGGGATGCTCAGTCCAGTGTACTTTGGGACAAAGGAATATCACACTTCTGTTTTTTATATGGTAAATAGCAGTCTGAAGAAGAACATTCCGTACACCTCATGTTTTTTCGTAAGAGGAGTAGCAATCTAAAGAAATGCCAATACTCTTACTAGAAAATTTGATTTTATCACCCACCTGCTGACAGTTAAAAGACATAATAAACTTACATAATTGAACTTCTAATGTTTTAGACTATCAATATTATGGGTGGCAAACAGTTTTGAACAATCATAATATCAATAGTGGCATCTACCTTTTAAAAATGGCTTGATGCCTATATGATCTGGCTTCAGTTGTTCAAAATATTAAAACTAATGCTAAATATAGCAAGCAGAAACCTTGGATGTTTCATATCTTTCCATATATAAGAAAAGAGAAAAACCGAAATCTCTGTAAACACTACCTTGATACTAGAATGTGACGATAATAAACATAAAAAACGAATAAATTAAAATGTCTTATCAGGGAATATAAGAATAAGTGTTATATTGAAAAATTTAAAAATGCCTCTGACAATCCAAGAAAATTCTGTTAAAAATAAACTCATTACATGGTGAAACCAAAAACAAATTGAATAGTTAAGAACTGTTAGTCCAATAAATTTGATAATCAATACCTATCAAGGTTCTATAATAATCTTCGCTCTAAGGGAGAAAAACTAAAATAGATAATCTTACTAGATTGGTGAGTTAATATCGGAATTGATGTGTGTGAGAATTTTGATATTAATTGCAATCTTAATGTTTTCCTAATTTCAGAGAAATTAGAATTGGATAAGTATCAAGATTTAATGTTCCATTGGTATTAACATTTTTTTTTTTTTTTTTTTTTTTTGCTCTTATTGCTATTCTTATATATTAATTATTCAATTGTAATTGTATATTTCTCTTATTTTTTTAAGCCTCCTACATATAGCTATGGATATAAATATTTATAACTATAAAGTTGTGCCCAGTTTCGGTTTCCACAGTAGAATTACAAGTAGTTTTGAAAGAGCTTTTGCAAACACATATTTTCTTTCCATTTGCCACTTGCTGTTTGATTCTTCTTAGTTTTGGATTTGTCATTACCCTTGCAATGGGGACCTTTTGAATAAGTGAACTGAGATAAATTGTCTGACATTAGGATCCTCAGGAAAGCTAATACAGCACATAACCTAAAACATAAATTGTGAGAAATTAAATACATACTAATTATGCCATAATAGAACAATAATAATTTTAGCTTTAAAAAAGAAAGTGATTTTATTTATTTACAAGCTGGATACCCTTGCTACGCTACGGAATGTGTTATTTTTAATTTGATAAGTTTATAAACCTACCATCAAGAAACTTTTAAATTATTTTCCTAATCAAGAATATCTAGATGCTAACCCTCCTCTTATTTCTATCCCCCTCCCCTTTTATAATATAATTTGCAAATACCAACTACTGATGAAAAATTCTTAAATGTTAACTTTAGTGGGAAAGCAGCGGTATTTTCCTTCTGTATCCCCTCGGCCCCCCGTGTCTTTTCACATTCCTGAGTTAAAATAGGAATTATCTTTTTTTATAATATATTATCTGTTTACATAAAAAATAGGAGCCTTTTCTCGATTATTAACTTCCTAACTTTAGAAGATTGGTCTGGGCTCGTTCCCCTTCTTTTCTTACTTTTCCCTATGTTCCCCTTAGAAATAAAATTTTGTACAATCCCTATTGGCAGATATCAATATAATTTAGAAATTATTATACTAAGTATACACTCAAAGATTTTATTTTAGCGTTAAAGAAGTGGTGATAATAATGTTATAAAGGTATAGGCATGGTAAGGTGTGATTTTTTTAAAAAAAAAAAAAAATGTATTCATGGTGATTTTCAAACTATTTAAATAATATATGTTAAAAAAAAATTAATCTAAATATATGTTGACAGCAATTGAACAGTTCTTCTTACAAAAATTTTCACAGAACATAAAATATTGTCAGCAGCTTCTTCTGCAATTTTGGTTAAAAACATTTTTAATAAAAAGTAAAATTAGAATTTTGAAATCTATTTAGAAGCCCTATTCTCCACCCCATATAAAGCTAGCAAAAAGTTTTATAGCCTATAACACCCACAGAATTTAGCATAACATTGTACCCACAAAAACCAAAAGATCTGTTCAGTGGTTTGGACGTGATTGACGCACTGACAAACAGACCCAATTTTTTTTTTACAAATTTGTTATCAGGACTACCCATTTAGTGTAAATACAAAATTTTAGCCACTACAATTTTATATACAGCCGGACCTCCTTATAACGAAATTCTATACAGCAAAAATCTCTATATAACAATTTTTTTTATGTCCCACAAATTCTCTACTTAAAAGTGTTTCTATGGAAATAAATTCTATACAACGAAATTTCTATACAACAAATTTATTTCTGGAATCATCAGATTCGTTATATGGAGGCCTGACTGAATATTTAAGATTTAAAAAAAATAAAATAAAATAATAATTAACCCTATTAAAAGCCCAATTCCTCAGAGGAAAGTTTTAAAACTACCAAAAAACGGTTCAAGATCAAAAATAAAATTATATTTCATAGTTATTGAATCAAAATATAATTGTTTTAGGTGCAGTGTATAAACAATCACTATCCCTTTTATTGCCATCTTGTATGCGAGGTGAAGAAACTCAAAAACATAAAATATATATATATTAGGGGGTTTTTAACAATTGGGATCTGTCTCTATCATATCAAAATTAGGTTGATACAGGACAGGGGACTAATCAATTTTACTTATGATAAGCCGTGCTGAAGCCGTTAAGTTAAAATATTAGCTAACATTAAATAGACAAGTTTTTATATACTTACATTGCTTCTTCATTATTATTGTTATAATTATTGTTATTATCATCTGAATAGTCTTCAACCGGAATAGAAGTTACATACGTACAATATGCTCCTTTGTTCCACTGAGGTCTGTAAGACAGAGACCAAAAATTCACTTCATTTTTTATATAATTAGACATAAATTAAAAAAATGTGAAATATATTCAAATTAATAACAATGATGCTAATATTATCATATTTGTTTGGTTTAAAACTTTAACAGTTTCGTACAAAAGATTTTACATACTTGTTCCAGTCATTACTGACGATGGAATGAAAGTTTGGTTCTTAGATTTAAATAATTTTATCTTAATGTTGTTTATAATTTAGTATTTTGTGAAGGTTACTGTGAGAAGAGTGGTTGGTTCTGTCCAAGTCATTCTGTTTGAGTGTTTAGAGGAAGACTAGGCTAAGCTATGTCATATGGTTGGCGCAACACTGAAATGTAGATATATTGATCATATTATAGGCGTTCCTAAGTGTGTACTAACATCTTACAATTACTTATAGTCAATTCAAGTATAGTCTCTGCGTATTTGTCTATCGTTATAAAGATCTGTTTAACTTAGCTAAGCTAAAAGTATTTAACTTTGTTTCTAGGCACAGAATCCAAAAACAAAAGAAGGTTTATACTCATTTTTACTAGATATGTTGTGCATCTACTTAACTGTCTGTTTTAGTGCTGCAAATAAAATTCCTGTCCAACTTCATACTGTAGGGTATTTTGTTTAATATTAGTGGGTATTAGTATATAGAGCTGTGTTTTTTTGTTCACTAGGTAAGTTCCAAATTGAGTCATTTTAATTTTAAACAAAAAAGAAAATACTAAGAGAACATTAGTGTTCAGAATTATGAGAATCTTACTGCACGTTCAAAACATTACAACAGGTGTGTTTACTTACCTTTTTCTACGGCCAGTCTTTACAAGGAAATGTTCTTAAGATCACAACAAAGTGAATAAAATAACTGAAGTATTATTTATGTTAGGATCATGAAATGTATTTAACAATACCAACATTAAAAAGATATTGTTTAAATGCTTTTACATAAAAATAAAAATATCACAAAAATAGAAAGGTAGGTTATTGCAACTTGAGTGGTTACAATTCTAGTTTCTAGGAATGCCCACATCAACTAAACAGCGCTAGTTAATAGTTAATAAAATAAACAAAACAATGTGATAAGAAGATCATTTTGTTTACTTTATTGGCTGCCGGCTGGCAAAATATGTTTAAGGCATTGGCGATATTATAATATGTAATATATTAAAACGTAAAAGCATTTATACATTTAGGACGTTAAGTCTGATTTACGCATAATGACTTATCTTATCAGATGTCTCTTTCGATCAGACTACACGTACAATAAGTCGGGCGACCCTATTCTGCATAATGGCTATTATGCAAAATACTTTGCATAATTTGCATAATGGCTACTTCTGATCGTACGAAGTCGCTAAAACTTGGTACAATTATCTATTATACTATAAATAAGCAAATGCATCAACTTTTAGACAATTTTGACACAAAAATTGGGCTCCAAACAAATTCTAGCCATTTTAAAAGTAACTCCTACACCCAAGTACTATGGGTAATTTGTACTACTAATGCGGCTAGGGTGCTAAAACGTTAACAAATTGTTTATTATAGGGTATAAACAACATCCAACAAGTTTCAGACCAATAGAGCCAAAATTTACGGCTTAGGCTCAATATTTGTATTTTGCATAACGGGGTAATTTTGCATAATCGGTACTTCTAACAATGCTACGGGGCTAAAACTTTGCAAAATTGATTATTATACTAAAAAATTAAAATTCTGTAAGTTTTAGACCGATAGAGCCAAAATTTACGGCTTAGGCTCAATATTTGTATTTTGCATAACGGGGTAATTTTGCATAATCGGTACTTCTAACAATGCTACTGGGCTAAAACTTTAGTAAATTGTGTATTAAACTAAAATATGAAAATTCTGTAAGTTTTAGACCGGTAGAGCCAAAATTTACGGCTTAGGCTCAATATTTGTATTTTGCATAACGGGGTAATTTTGCATAATCGGCACTTTTAACAATGCTACGGGGCTAAAACTTTGCAAAATTGATTATTATACTAAAAAATTAAAATTCTGTGTGTTTTAGACCGATGGAGCCAAAATTTACGGCTCAGGTTCAATATTTGTATTTTGCATAACGGGGTAATTTTGCATAATCGGTACTTCTAACAATGCTACTGGGCTAAAACTTTAGTAAATTGTGTATTAAACTAAAATATTAAAATTCTGTAAGTTTTAGACCGATAGAGCCAAAATTTACGGCTTAGGCTCAATATTTGTATTTTGCATAACGGGGTAATTTTGCATAATCGGCACTTTTAACAATGCTACGGGGCTAAAACTTTGCAAAATTGATTATTATACTAAAAAATTAAAATTCTGTGTGTTTCAGACCGATAGAGCCAAAATTTACGGCTTAGGCTCAATATTTGTATTTTGCATAACGGGGTAATTTTGCATAATCGGTACTTCTAACAATGCTACGGGGCTAAAACTTTAGTAAATTGTGTATTAAACTAAAAAATTTAAATTCTGAAAGTTTTAAACCGATAGAGCCAAAATTTACGGCTTAGGCTCAATATTTGTATTTTGCATAACGGGGTAATTTTGCATAATCGGCACTTTTAACAATGCTACGGGGCTAAAACTTTGCAAAATTGATTATTATACTAAAAAATTAAAATTCTGTGTGTTTTAGACCGATGGAGCCAAAATTTACGGCTCAGGCTCAATATTTGTATTTTGCATAACGGGGTAATTTTGCGTAATCGGTACTTCTAACAATGCTACAGGGCTATAACTTTAGTAAATTGTTTATTAAACTAAAAAATAAAAATTCTGTAAGTTTTGGATCGATAGAGCCAAAATTTACGGCTTAGGCTCAATATTTGTATTTTGCATAACGGGGTAATTTTGCATAATCGGTACTTCTAACAATGCTACCAAGCCGTAAATTTTGGCTCTATCGATCCAAAACTTACAGAATTTTAATTTTTTAGTTTATTACACAATTTACTAAAGTTTTAGCCCCGTAGCATTGTTAGAAGTACCGATTATGCAAAATTACCCCGTTATGCAAAATACAAATATTGAGCCTAAGCCGTAAATTTTGGCTCCATCGGTCTAAAACACACAGAATTTTAATATTTTAGTTTAATACACAATTTACTAAAGTTTTAGCCCCGTAGCATTGTTAAAAGTGCCGATTATGCAAAATTACCCCGTTATGCAAAATACAAATATTGAGCCTAAGCCGTAAATTTTGGCTCTATCGGTCTAAAACTTACAGAATATTAATTTTTTAGTTTAATACACAATTTACTAAAGTTTTAGCCCAGTAGCATTGTTAGAAGTACCGATTATGCAAAATTACCCCGTTATGCAAAATACAAATATTGAGCCTAAGCCGTAAATTTTGGCTCTATTGGTCTGAAACTTGTTGGATGTTGTTTATACCCTATAATAAACAATTTGTCAACGTTTTAGCACCCTAGCCGCATTAGAAGTACAAATTACCCATAGTACTTGGGTGTAGGAGTTACTGTTAAAAAGGCTAGAATTGGTTTGGAGCCCAATTTTTGTGTCAAAATTGTCTAAAAGTTGATGTATTTGCTTATTTATAGTATAATAGATAATTGTACCAAGTTTTAGCGACTTCGTACGATCAGAAGTAGCCATTATGCAAATTATGCAAAGTATTTTGCATAATAGCCATTATGCAGAATAGGGTCGCCCCAATAAGTCATACAATCTATGCAGGTCACTACACAATTCCTTGGCGTTCAATTTACCTTCCAATTCAAGTTTGTACGAGCGTTATGCGAGGACCTATAACACTGATTAAAGCCTCAATTACATGGAGCAAGTTTACACGCTACTCAAGAGTAAAGTTGAACGCCGGGCTACTTCACTCACTCGTGTAGTTGAGGCTAAACGAACTTGCCTCGTGCATTGATAGAAATTTATACCAAATACTAACTAAATCGGTCAACCATTCCTTAAATTAAGGACGTAGGTATATTTATGTAAAAAGATGAGACAACGGACTACTAAAGATCAAACAATAAGTTGGAAGGCCTCGTCAAAAAAAAATTAATAAGTTTTGTCAGAGTAGACAATAGGCGTAATATAAGTCGCGTGAGGTATAAACCAGGCTAAATAGCGGAAAGGAAGAGGTTGAGATAAGACATTAAGTCAGAAGAGGATGTCCAATAAATCAGCGTCATTATATTAAATTGTGTCAAGGAAAAGGCATTCAGAGAGTTTCCGACGATATATTTTTACTTTTCGTTTCGGATCTGATCTCCGATCTCCTAGTAAATGAAAGTGTGCAGAAAATATGGTCTCAACTGAATTCTCAAAATACGATATATATATTACATGTATACATTGCTAGGTGATTAAAATTAGCACATGCATTTTAGGTACAATTAATATGACATTTTTTGATAGTATTTAGATTCTTAAATGGTGTTTTATTTAGTGAAGGCTGCATTTTGAAGAATATTTATATCAATGTTTCACTTCTTCAACTGGACTCTTAAGGCTTGCTGAGCAATAACGTGATGACCAATAAACGCCAGAAGCTATATAAAAATATGATCGATACTTTCATGATCTGTCCTGATTTGACAATGAGGATCAATGAGGAGATATAAGAAAGTCTATTTTTTTCTTTTGACGTTAACGAAACACTGAAATAATTACATATTACTTAATTACTTGTATTACTACAGGCCAATAATGTTTCTACTGCGATGGTTCAAATTATACATTCAAGAAAAATTTGAAGGCAAAGTCTCACCTATTGGTCTTCATTCTGTTTTGTTTCCCCAAAATTTTTTAGATACATGGTTGTTTGTATTTGATGAAGGTATTTACATGTTTTATTTATATTTATCTAATTACTTCAGTATATTTTCTTATTTTAAAATAAAAAAGTTAATATGTGGTGCAAACAAACTATCAAAATTTCTTGAGCGAGTGGTGTGACGGATGTAGGGTTAATAAAAAGAAAATAAAAGAACCAAATTGCTCAGAAAGTTGAAATTAGAATGGGACCAATGACGGGCTAATTGTGATCTACAGTTTAAATAATTTGGTAAAGCCTGATATGTGGTTTTTAAGTTACGGTGGTTCGCTAAATTGCTAAAACACAAGAGACCAAAAATGTTTCAAACGAATTTCAATCTGTAGTATTTTTGGCAAAGAACTGCGAGATATCTGTAGTTATGTTTAAAGAAAATAAGACTGGCGCAGAGGTGTTAAGTTTTTTGTTCAGAAAGAGCCACGCGATGCCTACTTGTTTTTTAAATAAAAGAACATCAGGTCCTACGATCTTCACTCCCATTCAAAGAAAAAGAGAGGTGAGGTTATATGTAAAAAGAAATTATAAATATATAAACAGAATAAGTCACAGGATAATATGGTTGTAAACAACTGCAAGAGCCATCTGATGACAAAGAATATTTGACAAGATATAGAGTATAATATAGATTGATTTTTTAGTGTAAGTATGAATCACACAAGAGAAAGAGTGGGGAAAGTTTTGTTTATATAGAAAGAGCCACGAGATGCCTCTTTGTATTTTAAATGAAATAACCTTAAGTTTCCACTACCTTGAATTGTATTTATAAAAAAGTGGCCTGGTGTCTATTTATATTTCAATACATTTTTTAAATTATAAATGCATTTTAAAATTTAAGTAAATTTAATCGGTTCCACGATCTTCACTTGTATTCAAAGAAAAAAGAGCGGCGAGATGTCTGATTATATGTAAAAAGAAGTTAGTAATATATAAACAGATTAAGTCAAAGGATAATATAGTTTTAAACAACTGGAATAGCCATCAGATGTCAAAGAATATTTGACAATATATAGAGTATAGATTGATTTTTTAGGGTAAAAAGAGTGGGGAAAGTTATATTTATTAAGAAAGAGCCACGAGATGCCTATTTGTATTTTAAATGAAATAACCTTAAGGTTCCACGACCTTGACTTGTATTTAGAAAAAGAGTGTCCTGATGTCTAATTATGTTTACAAAATATGTGTAAATTATAAATGCATTTTAAAATATAAATGTAAGTATATTACATTTTGTATTATTATTTAATAGGTCCCACGATCTTCACTAGTATTCAAAGAAAAAAAAGACTGTCTGATGACAAAGAATATTTGACAAGATATAGATTGATTTTTTAGTGTAAGTACGAATCACACAAGAGAAAGAGTGGGGAAAGTTTTGTTTATATAGAAAGAGCCACGAGATGACTCTTTGTATTTTAAATGAAATAACCCTAAGTTTCCACTACCTTGAATTGTATTTATAAAAAAGAGTGCCCTGGTGTCTATTTATATTTCAATACATTTTTAAATTATAAATGCATTTTAAAATTTAATCAATCCCACGATCTTCACTTGTATTCAAAGAAAAAAGAGCGGCGAGATGTCTGATTATATGTAAAAAGAAGTTATAAAAGTTATACATATATTAACAGAATGAGTCACAGGATAATATGGTTGTAAACAACTCGAAAAACCATCTGATATCAAAGAATATTTGACAAGATATAGAGTATAGATTGATTTTTTAGGGTAAAAAGAGTGGGGAAAGTTTCATTTACACAGAAAGAGCCACGAGATGCCTATTTGTATTTTAAATGAAATAACCTTAAGGTTCCACGACCTTGACTTGTATTTAGAAAAAGAGTGTCCTGATGTCTAATTATGTTTACAAAATATGTTTAAATTATTAATGCGAAGTTAGCTAGACCCGCATATCTCACCCACCCAAAAAACGGTTAAATTGTAAATTCGGAGTCAGCTATACCCGCATAACTCACCCTTTCGCTAATGAAATTCTCGCTTATACATTAACCTGGGTTTTTTCAACGGAATCGAATTACCCTTCATTTTATGCTGTTTGTTACGCCGGCACTGCATGAGCGTATTGCTAGCTCCCAAGTGCATACATGTGCCCCAAGAGCTCCTCCAGAACCCATATTTTTTACATTCACTTCACACTCAATTTCCCCTCAGAAATGCATAAAAGCCCTGAGAGGTCATATTTTCAAAATTTTACGGGGGAGGACACCCAGACCTCTCGGCATAATTCTACCCCCCCCCCCCCCCCCCCAATAATTAACAAATTAACTGCAGACGCAGACGATGCCCATGACTTACAATAAGATATTGTACTGCAGTAAGCATCAGCATAACTTTTTATAACGAATACGTTCTAAAACAGTTGTTGTTACTTGGGCGCGGAGATTTTGTTTTTGTTTATTAGTTGTACATTTTTTTTTGGGGGGGGGCAGCTGCTTTGTTGAATAAGTAATAAGTAGTCCCTTTTCTTGTTACCACTACGAACCCCCCCCCCCCCCCCCCCCCATCTAAACTGACTTAGAATGTGCCCCCCCAGACCTAGCCTTTGGATACGCCACTGCTAAGCTCCAAAAAGTAAATCTGAATTCTAATATTATTTCTGTTATTTCTGAAAAGAATTTAAATACGATTTAGCCCTCAATACAATTGTGAAACAATTTTTATAAACCGTATAGCATGTTGAACCTGGGTTTATGAATAAACCTAGATCGCAACCGATAACCGACCACGATAGATAAAATTTCAAACAGTTTTCATTTTCCTTATCAATTTCTTTATTATTATTTATTATTTCTAGTTCGCTTTTTGCAATTTTAGTAAGTAATTTAAGAATATTAAAGTTAAAGAAGTGTAAGGAAGTTTGTTTTTGTATCTTAGAAAGGTTTATTTTATTCGTTGTTTCTTCATTCTTTTATTCGATACCAGCCCATTACGATGAGTAAACTTACCCAGGTAAGAATAATTGAGAATAATTGTTTAAAAGCTATACTTAAATCATTTAAATATTGTTGTTTTGAACACAAATGTTGTTTCGTACTTGTAAAACGTACCTACTTTGTTTAGGTAAAACTGTGTCTTAGTCAAATACAGTCTATGGATTTTTAGTTCTGTTCTGTAGAAGATTTAGTTAGTATAGAGTACAAACTGGATATTTAATTAATTACAATAATACCTATTTTGAGCCTAATGTGTGTATCACACTTATAAATTGTTTTTTCACACGTACTTTGTTTTGCTTTAGTAAAATTGTTCGTCAAATTCAGTCCATAGTTCCTTGATAAAGCTTCTAGTTTGTATAGAATTCAAACAGGATACTTGATTAAATTAAAGAATACCTAGACTTAAAATCTGTTATTCAGATAAATAATGATTACTTCGAAGATGGAGTCTTATTCAAATGCTGGCCGTAGTTCCTATGAGTTAATACGAGGAGAAAAGAAATGATGTGGTAAAACATTGTGATCAAACAGGATTAAAGTTATAAATACCTAAAAAATATACAAATTCAGTAGAGCCTCGCTAATCCGGGTTTAACGGGACCGAACCCAGTTCGGATTAAACGGAATCAGTTTTAATGTGTCTGTAGAACAAGCTTTAGTAGAGTAAAACTATTAAAATCGAGGTTTTTATCGTAAAAATTACTTCTAGTAGTCTTCAAAACATGCTTGTACAACATAGGTCCACTATTTAAGTTAAGAGCTGTTCTGTCACCAGTCATGTCAAATATCAAATGAATTAAAATAAAATGACAATCTATTACGCAGGTGGCAGGTATAGAAGGGACTTCCTGAGAAACAGGCTGAGTTCCGATATGAAATTCGAGGAGCGATAATCATTTCACAAAAAGTTGAGACATTAGACATGGTTGGCTTGGCAAAATTTCATGGAACTGGGTTGAGCCGCTGCTAAATGTTTCTTAAAACCCTTCCCCATCTCAGTCACATATAATTGTACTTCCTGGAATACACTTCCTTTATATCTTCTGCCCTACATTTCTGTGGAACCGAAACAGATTTATCGATGTTCTTACTTATTCTTAAATCTGTTAATTTTTAACAAAATATCGGGTATTCCTCTTGTTAGACTGTTTGAATATACACCTATAAACTATACTAGGAACAATTTTATACATTTTAATAGGCAATAAAAGTGGAAACTCCAATTATCTTAACAATTAATAAATCTTAACAGGCCCTGGTTCCAATTTGTACATAGTTTTTGGCCCGTCCGGATTATACGGATGTCCGGACTAACGGGGTCTGGATAAACGAGACTCTACTGTAGAGGGTTAATCTTTAGCATGGTTATGTATTCAATGAATATTTTCAGAAAAGCATATTTCTGCTCTACAAATTTTTACTTTGTACAAACAACAGCATTGAAAATCCATAATACATACTACGTTTCCATGATGTTTAAATACAGATTGAATATAGGTAGAATACAGTTTTTGGATCCAAAGTGTCCATGGAAACCTAGATTCAAAACGGATTAAATACGATCCTGATCCCGGTACAATTCACTAAATTCTGGGATCGTATCTGGATTTAGTAGCAATGGAAACACCTGATCTCGATCCTGAGTACATGACATGCACAGAGCATGGTTTGAGCGCACCAAGCATATTTCTGTAGAAACTAATAGTCTTTCAAAATAGGTAATAAAATATGGTTATAAAAGGTGAAGGTTGCAAAATTATTTATAACCTTTAACAAAAGTAACCATGAAAAGGTTTTGTTTTTTTTATTTCGTATTAAATACGGATTTAATAACTCTTGTAAACACCTAACTTATTAAATCCCAAATCAGGATTCAATCCTTTTTTTAACAAATGGAAACGTAGAAACAATTAAGGGTAAAGCTCTGTTAGGTTGTGCCACACTAGGTTTTGAAAGTTCTCGGTATTATTAAGCTGAGCGAAGCGAAGCTCTTATACCACACTTTGCATTTTTTTGGACGCATACTACTCAACAGCTGAACCGATCCGCACAAAATTCGGTACGGTCATAGTGACCAACCACAGGAAGGTATAAATCTGAAATGGTCAAAATTGGTACACAGGGGTACGGGGTACAAATGTTTCCTCCTGAATAGAGGAAGCGATCTGCACACAATTTGGTACATCATAGTGACCAACCACTAGAAAGAATAAATCTGAAATGGTCCAAATTGGTACTCAGGGGTACAGGGTACGGGGTACAAAAGTTTCCTCCTGAAGGGCTGAACCGATCCGCACAAAATTAGGCACGGTCATAATGACTAAACACAGAAAGGTATAAATCAGAAATGGTTCAAATTGGTACTCAAGGGTACGGGATACGGGGTACAAAAGTTTCCTCCTGAACGGCTGAACCGATCTGCACAAATGCGGTCATAGTGACCAATTACAGGAAGGTAATAATCTGATATGGTCTAAATTGGTACACAGGGGTGCGGGGTACAAAAGTTAAAATAGTGTATGCCTTTAATTATGCTTGTCATTGGAAAGCTCTTTAAGAGTAAAGTTATTGTTCTTATGTTCATTTTTGCCATATTTTCATTTAAGAGGAGGGTAAAATAGAAAAACAGGAAAAAATTAATTTTATTTAAAAATTAGAAATATTACTATTTTTGATTCGATTTCAGGTGTTTATAAATAAAAATGTTTATTGTTTAAGATTAATATGCACGCTCAGCTCAATATTGCAAGCCGACAACTGCATTGCACACCTAGTCTACCTTTAACCTTCTATTTGTCACATTAGTTTGTGAGACCGCTATAGCACCTACTAATTTCAGTGAATCCCTAATTTCAAAATCACTCATTTCTAATGAAGGAATTGTTTCAGTATCTAATTGTTAATGAAGTATCAATATGTGTATCATAAAATAGAAACGGTTCTATTTTTCTGTAATAACATAAATAACATTAAATTCTGCATATTTTCTACATCAATCGATGATTCACTCGATTCAAAATGCACCTTATAAACTGGTCATGTATGGGCTTTTTAAAATGTCAACTGTTATGTAGGAAATATTAAATTGTTCTAGTATGATTTATTCTTCTGGAGGAAGATTATAGTCTTGAGGACTCTTGAAGCTATCGAATGGTGAATGTTACTAAGCTAATAGTTATTCAGAGGGGTCTAATCATCAACACCAACTTTCTCTTGATAGACTAATGGATAAATCACCGAAAACAATAATTATTTCTTTCTCCAATTTTTTCCCCTTCTCGTCAGTTCTGTAAAAGTGAATAATTTAGTTCTGTTTTGTTGGTTTCAGGCAGGTGGTAGTCTTTATAAATTCAAGGTACCAGATTTATTAAGTTCTGAGGGAGCGATTCTACCTGAATGTTATAAAAAGTTCTATCGGGAATGGAAGCTGACAAAGCCACTCCCAGTTCACTATCAACCAATTAACTCTAAATATGTCAGAAAAGAATCTACCGGAGAAGTGTAAGTCTTTCTTTATACATGTATAGTACAGGGTGGGGCAAAACAAACAGTGCAGTTTGGAAGAGTGACTACATCTCTTGTGTTGGGGATAGGAACCTGAGAGGGGTCTCATTGTGTCCGCCCACTCACCCCATTTTCAGTCGTTACCATGGTTTGGACATCGAGGCTTCGCCGTCCGCACGTTTTTCGAAAACGGCCGTTCTTGCGCAATCTTGTCTCTCTGATGGGTGACCTGGGGTGGCCCGCGAGATCACCGGATTTGAGCATATGCGATTTTTTCCTGTGGGACTACCTCAAGGAAAATGTGTTTAAACATCGTCCTCACACTTTGGAAGAACTGAAGACCTGAATTAGAGAGGAAATCGCCACAATTCCCGTCGATATGTGCCAGAAAGCGGCTGAAAGCTTCATGAAACGCCTCCATCAGTGCATCACTGCTGGAGGCCATCATCTTGCTGGTGTGATCTTTAAAACTTGAGTGTACTACTGAACCAAATAAAACAAACTGCCTTTTTTCTAAGTTGCGCCGTTTTTTTAATAGCCCTTCAAAACTGCACTGTTTGTTTTGCCCCACCCTGTATACTATTTGTTGATTGTTTACTAGTGGTTTTTTATATTTCATTAATAATTTAGTTTTTGCTGCTATTGAACAATGTTATATACTGTATAGATAGATAATATGAATCTAATTAATATGGAGTACTAAACATAGAAATTAACTCAGAACTATATTTACACAAGGTCTCAACATGATCTGTTTCCGAGTGTCACTTAAGTACAGATTGTATCAATGTGACCAACTGCAACTGCAGCGATTTCCTACCCTTCCTCTCACGAGCTTGGTCGGATCATGCCAAGTCTTTCCCTGATGCTAACATGTTTCTTTTGTTTTGTTTTGCATAAAAGGAGGATCTTTGAGAGACTTGGTGAGGATGTCCGTCTCCATATATTCAGTTGTCTTACATTCTAGCTTTACTTTATTCCTGGAAATAGCTTCTCGAATAAAATGTTGTTTGATTCTGATATGTTCTGGCTTCGAACTGATGACTGGATTTATCATATATTTTTATTATTTTGATTGATGATGTGTTTTAAATTTACGACTTTTATGTCCATTGTGTTTTGTCGTTGATTGCGTTGACAGCATGAATTTTGACACATCCTATATTTGTTTTTGGTAAAAAAAAATCACCTTCTGGATTTGACACATTGCCGTTGTTTCTGGCTTCATGTTCTTCAATAATTTTCGAGATTCTCAGGGGAACGGTAGTTGATCTCATGATTCTATCTCAATTTTTAAATTATCGTATGAATTTGGAAGAGAGTGTAACATCATTATGCTGAGTAGATCAGTGTGGATAGCAATGTCCACCTCATTCCTCTGTCCATTGTACCGCTGAAGCGAGTATGATGTGATCATTAGTGAACCATATAAATCAGAGCATCATGACGAGGGATTGAACTCACGACCTCGTACCACCCTTGATTCAGTGATAGCCGAGCAGATGTGGTAAATAATTTAATCCACACGGCCATACCAGCTCTCTTAATAGATCTAACTACCAAGAATTGTAAACCACAAGTTTACACAATTTACTCATTTCTTTAAAAGATGTTTAAATGTTTATTTTCTTCTATAAATTTCAATTACCCCTTTAAGGAAAATATTTAAATGTTTCTTTGCTATTAAATAATACAGTTTATTTTACTAATTGAATTTTTTAAATATTTTTTTTTCAGTACTAGAGTGGAGAACTTTCCGATCCCGTTGGTGTTCCCTCCTGAATCACACAAAGGATTGTGGGGAGGTGAAGGAGTAATTAAAGGTTTTCAGAAAAGAAAAAAATATGATGCAAGAGTGCCACATTTCTGGGTACCTAATTTAAAGAAGTCGGCTGTATACAGCGAAGTATTGGATACAACTTTCTCTCTCACTGTCACCGAGAGGACCATAGACTTAATAATAGAAAATAAAGGATTCGATCATTATTTATTAAAGGTAATTGATTTCTTTCTTTACTTATTGATCAATAGCTGTATTAGATATTTGTAGCACAGAGGGATTTGCGAAATTTTCTAAATTATGTTAACACGTTAATGGGGGACGAACAATTGCTTGATACTGCAGGGGCTAGGAAATAAAACAAAAAATCAACTTTTTAACTGAAGAACAAAAAAAGCTAGTAGAGAGTAGAACGGATGTATAGAATGTATAGAAACTGGCTAAACTGGATCGCATGAGACACTCAACTCTCAACCTATAACCAGCAGGAAGGTTATAAACAAACTTTCTTCTCCTCCTTTATTTATATCAAGGATATTATATAAAAGGGATAGAGGGTTGTGGCAAAAAAGTGACCCCATGAAGATATGTAAAATATTAGCTCCAATGGGACAAATTACCTTCCTCTTGGTTATAGGTTACTAAGAATTTGTTTATAATTTCAGTTTATAACCTGTTAAAGAAGGTAATTTGTCCCAGTTCAAAGGTCGTGGAGCATGCGCAGTATGATTTTTCTCTCCAATTTCTCTTACCTCCATGGGGGTCACTTTTTTTTCCCTAAACCCCTTCTTAACATTCCATCCCCTTTAGATAAGATCCTTGATTTATATAAACATAATCGAAAACTAAAAACCCTTAATCACAAAAGAAATAAAGAAATAACAGTCAAATAGCAACATATTATAAATATAATAAAGACAATACCTCAGACCCCACGTTCTAGGGTGCTATTCTCTTATATAGCCTTAATAAACAAAGACATGGCTAATTTAGTAAAAGATTTTTCCCAACTCAGTCAGCAGTAGGGAGGGGTAAATTCGTCCGAGGTATAACTGGGGAATTTGGGCGCCACCCCAAAGAAAATAATATTTAGTAGTCAAAAAGAAACAAAAATAAATGTAAATGAAACAAAATAATAATATTAATTCTTGTAACAAGTAAATTAACTTCATCTGTAACTGCTTAATGATAAATATGTATATATTTTTATAGCGCTTCCTATGGAGCCCCAGTACAAATAACTCCTAGCAGTGGTCATCCACCGGCCTACATTATTAAGTAACTGGGTGGAACTCTAAATAATTAAAATCATAAAATAAAATAAAACTTTACAAGTAAAATAATCTGTACTTAGTTATGGTTGTGAAACTTGGATTTCAACAGAAACAAGACATAAGCTTAGAGTGTCTGTGCGTGCCATGCAGAGATACATTTTGGGTATCACAAGGAAGGACAGGAAAACTAATGAATGGATCCAAAAGCAAACTGACTTCCCGGACATAGTCAAAAGCCTTCATTTAAGAAAATGGAAATGGAGTGGACATGTAATTAGGAGACGTGATCCAAATTGGGCGCGCATCATGATTGACTGGGTGCCAAGAAATGAGAAGAGAAGCAGGGGAAGACCTGGGTTAAACTGGGACCAAGAAATGAAAATTACATGTGGAGGTGCTTCATGGCCTAGGATTGCTATGATAAGAAGCAAATGGAAGAGGCTAGGAATCGCTCATTATGAAGTCTGGATGCAGGATAACTTATCAGTAGATGATATTTTTCAGTTACCGAAAATATTTTACTATGACAATAGATTATTGTACGATTACTAGAGGTCGACCAAGAAGTCATGAACACGGGAGAAAAGGAAAGCTTAACTTCGTTTAAAATCGGAACGTCCGAGTAGTGCCGAAGTCAGTACAGTCGGGTGCTAAGACAATACCCATTTCTAGTTTGTATGACATACGCAGTTACGTCAAATCTCACGAATAACAACAACAAGAAGGTTTCCAATCTGTTAGGTTTCCTGTTTTGTTTGTTTTTATACAATACGAATTATAGTCACACCTGTCCTAAATCCAAATAACTCAGAAATAAAGAGGAAAAAATAATAGATTTTGAAAGAAGAAAATCGATTTAAATTGAAAGAATATTATTATGAATAATAATATAAAGATATTATCGTACATTATTAGTGATTTCTTATCAGGTACAGTGTTGCCTGTTGCATAAAATATTAAAAAAATATAGAAGTTATCAAAAATAAAATTATTAATAACAAAAGAACAACACTGTGTTTTTTGACCAGGGTCTATTATATCAAAAACTGACTGTACATGACGACACTAGCGCACTCCTCACATTTCCATGACTTCTTGGTCGACCTCTAATAGTGTAATGCTTCTGTTTGTTTGTCAGCATAAATCTGGACTATCGCTATGTAATAGTTAATAGAGGCAGTTTATCAGTTTTTTTTTTCAATATTACTTTCCATTTAAACTGGATTATTACTGTGTATTAGTAACAGAGATAGTTTCTTCTTGTTTTGTATTTCATTAACGAACTCATCTTTCCTCGGCATTTGCTGATTATATCATACCTAGTGGTAGAGAAGTTATAATTTCATTTTGTTTCTAAATTATCACATATAATTTAAAGTTGTATTTCATTTTTCAAAGGTATGGTAAATATAGGAAATAAATAAATTAATTAAAAGTAAAATAATAATTAAATATGAAGGTTCAGGTTAGTTCCCGGGATATCTAGAGTAAAGGGGTTCAAGCCAGAAACTGGTTTAACCTTCCACCTGCTCTCAGGATACTTGTCGCAGGAGAAGAGGGGGTAAATCAGAGGGAAAGGGAAGAGAGAAGTATAATTTTAGCCAACCTTAAAAGTTGATGACTGATGATTGCAGTGCTTTAGCTTGACCATCTGTTGGCTACGCTGCGTAGTTTTAGGGTAGCAATAGCGGATACCTACGAAACGCTGATGGTTTCCACAATCCGGGAAGTTTGGCTCCTTCTTAATCCACCGTAGGTGAGAACAGCCCTAAACTTAAACTTTAAAAACTATGCAAGGAGGTAGTTTCTTGCCAACAGCTCTCTGACACAACTCACTATCCTTCTGACTCGACAAAAACTCTCCAGCTGTTATAACCCCCTCAGGGTTACCCATATAAAAAGTGAAAACAAAAAAACTAAACATAGACCAAATGACAATAAATAAACTACTCTAAAACTAAAGATAGACTTACACTACAATCCGTCCTAGATTTTATTAAAATCATTAGGGGGGGTAAAAATCATAAAAAAAAGTGTTACAATTGCACAGATAGGGTCAACTAGTGAGAAAGAATTGGAACCGTGGGCCAGGGTATACAAAAAATAGATAAAAGAGTAGTTGGGAGAGCACATTCTCTGAACGTGGTCTGTCATCATTGTGTGAAACATTGATACAACTTTATATGGGGATTAGTTATAAGAGTCCCTGGTAGATTATTGCTATAATATGTGCTTTGGAAACTGGAAGATATGGGTTTGATACCTGACTCCCAACCAGGGGCCTCAGTTCACACAGTATCATGATATTAAGCCTCAGCCTGTCAGGAAGCGGTCTATGATGGCAGCAAGCGATACCTAACCAAGGTGGTCTTGTTGTATTCTTGTTTGCATCTCCTTTGCCACAAAGGGCGGTTTGTCCCGGCAACATCAGTTCCAGTTGTACAAAATTACAGATTACTCCTAAAAGTTTCCGTGATAAAAATTTAATCATGGTGATTTATTATTATTAAAAATTGCAGTTTTCTCCAGTTCATTGTGCTTTTTTTAATTATTGAATAGATCATGCAATTCTTCTCATGTGGGGAAGTGGTTGGCTCTCAATCTGGGGTTAAGCAGCGTAAGACATGGTCATTAGTTGGATAGGTGACTGCCATCATTTTTTTAGTACAGTAGAACATCGCTTACACGACCCTCAAGAACACGGCAACCTCAATTACAAGTGCAATTTTCAAATCCCCTTGAGATTGCCATAACACATGTTAAATTAACCTCTATAACGGTTTATTATTATCCAAACAACCTCTATAACACAGATTTTTTTCCAATTCACAATGTAACTCAGAACCTCTATAACAAGTCGTTATGAAAAGTCAACCTCCATAACACAACTCTATACAGGAATGGGTCGACCTTGAACAAGTCTAGTCTTGTAAACCCCGCCCATTAACCTCGATAACACGACTGATAGCCAAAATAACCTTGATAACACGACCCTCAACAAAAAGAGTACCTCGATAACAAGACTGTTTCCCTAATCCCCTTGAGACACTTCTTGTCAAGGTTCTACTGTATTTGTATTTAACTCTAATCCTAAGAATTGCTGATTACTTATTGTTAAATTGTAGTTCTTGATTTGAAATAGTCTTTTAAATTAAGGAATTATTTGAAAATGTGGCTCTGTAAGGCAAGTTTACCAGATTTTGGGTATGTCAATATTTTGTTTTTGCTATAATAATGATAAACGCATATGATTGATCTTCTTTTAAATTATTTTGATGATTAAGTTTATAGCAATTATTATATTTAATTTTTCAGACAAGGGCATGTGATATACAGTCAGAACTGGGATTGAAACTCAAGCAGAAAATTCTACATGCACTTTACCACCAAGATTTATATCCGAACGATCCTGTCAAGAGACAAACTGTACTTGAAAAGTACAAAAACTATCTGAATCAGGTAATGTGCCTAATTTCTTATGTTCATATAGTTTAAGCTTGAAAACTATTATTTTCAATTTGTGGAAACAAAACTATTCAATTTATTGTCCATTAATAAACTGTAATATTTTCATATTGATGATTGTAATTGACTGCCACAGACCATCTTAATTCACTTCGATGTGTGATGTGCATCCAATAAACTCTAGACATCTACCTAACTTTATATAGTTTGAGATTTTATAATTGGAGCATTTATAATTCAAATAGAATACTGTAGAGCCTAATAGGGGCTATAGGAAGCCTGTCTGTTTTAATAATGTAAAAGATATAATATATATCAATGAAAAAATGTTTAAAAACAAGCTTTTATCTTAGGCCATCTGCCATGTTGGATTTAGAGTAAAGACATTTTATTTTTCGTATTCTTCTCAGCTAACCATTTTATTTGATACCAATATCATGGACGTGCTTAAAAAATAACTAGTCCGCCATCTTGGGCTGTCCGCCAAATTGGATTTAGAATTAAATCTCTTAGCTAACGATGCATTGTCATCCAAACTAAACATGTATGCAAAATTTCAATTCAATCGGTTGAGGATAACTGCTTTAAAGTTCAGTTGCAAGATTTGACCCGAACATACATACAAACATTGCAAGTTAAATAAAAATTTGTAAAAAACAGCTTTAAACTTTGGTATAATCAGTGCTTGATTTGTGATGCTACACACCAGTACGCCTTACCGGTACCTTTGATAGAAGAGTGTTGGTGCCATCACAATATTTTCCCTTTATATGAGAAAGTAAAAATATAAATAACTAAGAAATAATCTTTCAGCCCATATATTAATTGATTTATATAATGTACTTCTTCTTTTTTAGTACACTGGAGAAGATATAGAATGGTACGGACTTACTTTTAGCCAAGCATTACAAAAGCAAAAGAAACTTGATGCTGAAAGAAATGCTCCGAAACCTCTAAAACATGTTTACAGACAGCAACTGTTGTCTAAACTTGCTGAAAGCCTACAGACTGAAGCTGAAAGGGAAGCTGTTGAAGCTACAAAAGAGTAAGTTGAAAGATTAGCCCTAACTATAAGTTTCAACCTCTATTAGGGTCCGTAGGCAAATCCAAGGACCCTTATATTTTCCTCCGTGTGTCTGTCCGTCCGTCCTGTCGCGTGCTCTCACGGCTACACCTTTCGTCCGATCACTTTGAAATTTCGCATGTATGTGTCTTGTACCTACCCACAAATTTTAAAAATATAGCGACTTAAAAAAAATATTTTTCAAAAAAATTAGGGTAAAAAACTTAAGGGTTAAATTTTTTTTTTTTTTTTTTTCGGGGTATCATATGAAAGAGTACGTCGAGCTGATTACAACAATATATAATTCATTGGATATAACTGTGATAGGGCGAGCGTAGGCAAGTTTTAAGTGGGTGAAACGTGTCCCCCCCCCCTCTATCTCGCTTATGTGAAGTGCAAAAAATCTGAAAAAATTCCTGAACATTCTTCGACCAAAAGTAAAGATACCACTTTTTGGAAATTTCGAAAAAAATATATATTTTTTTTTTTTAAAAAAACACTGTTTATACACTTTATAGTTAAACACTATACAGTGTGGCCTACGGACCCTTGCTGTGTGCTGACTAGCACACACTTGACCTGTTAATTTTATTTTGGTGCCATTTTTTAAAGAGATAAGGGGGCTATTTTTAGGGTTTCAAGGTCATCCTCAAAACCCTAATGCTTTTGGTAGTTCATCTGTCTGTCCGTCACATCTTGGTTTATATCTCCTGACATATTGCAGATAGATATTTGAAATTTGGATGAAAATTACAACTTTTTTTGCCCAAGAACAGGAAAAATGTGAACGTCACGACTTGAATTTTCAATCAGCAAGCAATGGCTAACTGAGTTATGAGTTGGGCGCCAATATTTTTATGATGTTAACTAAAGAGACAATTAAAAATTAATCATATTTTTTCTATGGATTTTATTTAGTAATTAGACTCAACTTATAGGCAGAATAAACTATCATGTTTAGTTATTACAAATAATTTGGTTGTTTTGACTGAGATTTTGTGGTACCACTACATAATTATGACTGGAGAGGTTAAAAAAAGAAACACAACAATATTGTGTGTAAACAGACACGTGAATTCTGTACTAAGCTAACTATTTTACAAATGTTTATGGCAAACTAACAGTACAAGGTGGGGGTAGTCTAGGGCTGTGTGGGTTGAAGGATTACGGAAGGAAAAAGGTAAGGGATATGGATTTGAGATCCACGGCCGAACCCAGTAAAGGTATGGTTCAGGTAATTATTTGGTTTCCAACTGCTTACAGCTAAACAATAAATCCTTATATTACTATAACTAAAATACCTTACAACTATAACATTATTTAAAAAAAAAAAAAAAAAAAAAAAAAATATTGGTTTTACAAGAGCAGCGTAGTTAAGTTAGAAATTTCATTAAATCATTCTATATTTGTGTCTTGAATAGCTCTTTGAATTTCTAAGTTTTTTGGGAGGTCCAATTTCCTATTTTTTTGGCATGAGTGCAGAAGTTCATAATTATTATCAACATCAAATATATGATCGGTTTCTAGAACATGGTTGGCAAACTTATACATGTAAATAGTTTACATGTAAACGTATCTAGTAAATAATAATGTCGTAGTTGTAAGGTATTTTAGTTATAGTAATATAAGGATTTATTGTTTAGCTATAAGCAGTTGGAAACCAAATAATTACCTGAACCATACCTTTACTGGGTTCCGCCGTGGATCTCAACTCCATATCCCTTACCCTTTTCCTTCCGTAATCCTTCTACCCACACAGCCCTAGACTACCCCCACCTTGTTCTGTTAGTTTAACATAAAAATTAGTAATATAGTTAGCTTAGTACAGCAGTAAAGACGCACACTGAAGATGATATTATAAGTCGAAACACGTCTGTTTAATTACATAAAATTGTGGTGACAATATTGCTGTGTTTCTTTTTTTTAACCTCTCTAGTCATAATAATTAATCATTACAAGTTTGTTTTTATGTAATGTAAATACGAAATATAAGAGAAACATACTGTAAATAATAAATCCCTTCCATTAAGTCAATTATCTTATTCAAATGGTGAGTGTGATAGGCTATCGCATAGGTACAAATATCCTTAAATTCAAATCGAGTGAATTTCATGTAAAAAATATACATTGAAACTTTAAATACTCTTTATCTACGATTGATAAGAAATATTAACACCCCAAGAAAAACAATTCTTGATTTATGTCATTTTGACGTAAATGAGGAGAATAAAACGCCTCCCGAAATAATTAATTCGGCACAAAATACAACTAATGAATTAATGTCATCTTTATCAAATGGGAAATACCAACTTACATGCAGGAAGTTTATTAAATATTTTTTTCTGTATTTATTATTAAAATCCAACAATCGTAGATAAAGGTACGCAACTCGTGCGAAAACTGCATTTTGCTTTGCTTGTGTGGTTTTACTACCCTCGCTGTCGCTCGGGTGCAAACTCCACACTCGCATGCAAAATGCTACTTTCCGCACTAGACGCATAATGTTCTATTTCCAGCAATAATTATGAAGAAAAAAAAATTTTTTTTTTGGATCACAGTATATATTTCTTTTAAATTCAAATCAACTATAAAGCTAATGTTTTTTTTTATTATTTTGTTTCAGATCTTCATGGCTTTCAAAGCTGAATCCATTTTCTAGGAGTTGATCGTACAAATTTAGCCTTTTGTAAAATGTAATTTTGTAAATAATATAGTGCTTTAGAAACATGGTAATGTTGTCTATTTTGTCTTAACTGATTATAACTTATGTGGTATATGTATTAAAGGTAAAGTATAAAATAAGTCCGTGCCAGAATAGTGAGGAGAAATTTATAGAATATACAAATAATTGAATAAACAATAATTTATGTCAGCAGTCAGCAATCTTTGTCCTTAAGGGTGCAATAGAAGATAACTAAATAAATAATCATAAAATAACAATAACTGTTTTTTTACTTTCTTGAAGAAAAAGTATGGTGATGGCGATAAAATTTGATTTTGAGGCTCCCTGAGTCCAAAAAAGTGGTTTTTAAAAAATGTCTGTCTGTGCAGACGCCTGGAGCCTAAACTAATGGGCCGAATTTGAATAAATTTGGCATACATGTTCAGAAAAATCATACCCTGAGACGAAATCAAGAAATTAATTTTAGCTCTCTAAATTTGGGGGCACTAACCCCCAAAAACTCTGAAATAACGTGAAAAGAAAATGATTTCACGAAAACGGCTCCGATGATTTTGATTAAATAATTCTAAAATGTAGTCTATTAAATAAGAATCTAATGATAATGATATAAGCTGTTTTCCCGGGAAAAATCTAGTTCCTGAGAAAATAGCTTTAAACCTGGATGGAGAGGTGGGTTCGATTCCCCCCTTCAAAGTTATTTTTATGATAAATTTTGATGAAATGTTCAATAATAATTAAATGTACCTTTGAAAACTAATAAACGGAAAACACTGGGCTAAGTTATTATGAACTCGTTTATGAGAAAGTTTGTCTGAGTTGTCTCGGACCGATTTTAATAACTGTGAAATCATTTTTGTAGAAACAGTACTGTACATTGTTTGTTGGCAGCTTACAACCTTTTACTTGCTTTACTTAGTACGTAAGCTTACATAGTAAGTACGAGGACCGTTAAAGTAATCTGACTGGTCACTTAGAAGTAGTGGGACTTTTTTTTTTAAGGGGGAAATGCTGCATTGCACCTTCAGAGGACTTACGGTAGCCCCATTTTAGTGACTCTTACTCACTAAAACCTCCCTCCCATTCAGGCCTTGAAGTCCACTCCGGAACCGCTTTCACATTACTTCAGAGTGGAGGCCTCGTATTGAGCTCTGTAGGCTTTTCTTCTTTTTTTATTCCCTCCTGTACTAATTATTATTATAAAATTATAATAATAATTAGTGGGATTAGCGGCACCAGTGTTGCACTGACGTACACGGCAGGACAGTCTGCATCAAGCCGTGGTCAAATGAATGTTGTGCGAGCACTAGTTTGGTTTTTACAGCATCTTGAAATGTGCGCTCCAAAAAAAAACTTCCGTCTAAATGCGAAGTGCAAGCTGTTACAAGGTTTTTTTTTTACGGCAAAACAATATTCGGCTGCAGGTATTCATGGAGAACTTTGTGACGAGAATGGACCAAGTCTTTTAAGTGAAGGAGTTGTACGTGATTGGGTTTGTTAGTTTGTTTATTTAAAAGTGGACGAAAAATCATTCATGATGAAGAGAGAAGTGGTAGGCCATCATTAGTCACACAGATAAACTCGTTCAGAAAATTGATGGAAAAGTTTGTGAAAATTTCACAATTTCGGAGCTGTCTAATGAATTTTCACAAATTTCTAGGACTGTGTTATACGAGGTAGAATAAGAATAAGAATAAATTTATTTCCATTAAGTTAATTGAACGAGTGCAGTGAGTTCTTCATTTCAGAGACTTGGGATTTGAAAAGTTTATGTGTTTGTTTGTCTAACGATAACTGGAGTAAAAACTGATCAATTTCAACGAAATTTGGCACATATATGCATCTTAGCATTTGTGAGAAGTGTATAGTTTTTGGAAATTCCGCACTAAATATTTTCAAGATGGCGCCCAATATGGCGGACGACTAAAAAAAAAAGTTTTAGTCAGTATAATGTATTATACATCGTTGTAAAGGTCTGTAAGAGAAGGAAAAGAATATGTAACTAATAAAATTTCACATTTAATATTTTCAAGATGGCGGCGAATATGGTGGACGACTAAAAAAAAAATTTTAGCCAACATAATGTGTTACATATCGTTTTAAAGGTCTTTAAGAGAAGAAAAATAATATGTAATTAATAAAATTTCACAGTTCATATTTTCAAGATGGCGGCCAATATGGTGGACGACTAAAAAAAAAGTTTTAGCCAGCATAATGTGTTATACATCGTTTTAAAGGTCTTTAAGAGAAGAAAAAGAATAAGTAACTAATAAAATTTCAAAGTTCATATTTTCAAGATGGCGGACGACTAAACTAAAAGTTTTTTGTCAGTATGGCATGTTATACATCAATTTAAAGCTCTTGAAGTCTAGGAAAGGAATATTTAACTATTTAAATTTCAAATATAATATTTTCAAAATGGCGGCCAATATAACGAAAACTAAAAAAAGTTTTTGTCTCCATGACATGTTATAAATCGTTTAAAGGTATTTTAAAGGCTGAAGATTATGTACAAATACTGTATAAAAAGGCGAGCACTGCGAGCATGTATATAATTTTATTAAATAATTATTATTCATAAATACTTTATAAGCAGGCGAGCGTAGCAGGCCTGCATTCATTTTATTATATTATTATTATGAACAAATACTTTTACAAAAGCGAGCATAGTAAGCATGCAATAATTTTATTTAATAAAATATTTACTACAAAGGCTGTATAAACAGGCGAGCGTTGCGAGCCTGCATTAATATTATTAAATAAAGATAATGTAAAAATGCTATATAAACAGGCGAGCGTAGCGAGCCTGCAATAACTTTATGTACAAATGCCGTATAACCAGGCGAGCGTAGCGAGCCTGCATTAATTTTATTAAATAAAGATTATGGAAAAATACTTTTACAACAGGCAATCATATTTAATAATAAAAGATTATGTAGGTAAAAACAGGTGAACTTGGTGAGCCCTTATAACTTTATTAAATATGGATTATGTACGGATGAAAGGAAAACAGTTTTAGCTACCAAGGAGTTGCAAATTAATACGAAATTAAATTCGGCTCACAGCATCTTGGCTTCGTTTGACAATTTCTAATTTTAAGAATGGGACCAATAATAAAGACAATTAAAGAGGAAGTTGTAATCAGCATGCCACGCCATACATTGTTTTAAATAGTTTTATGAGTAGCAAATGAATATGTAACTATTTTTACAAAAGCTTTGCAACAAATGTGACCGAGATGAAGAATTATATGCTGTGTTACGTAAAATAATTTTAAAGCTCTTTTCAGGTTGAATAAGAATATATTAGGTTTTCACCGAAAAATTATCCTGGTTGAGAACATAGTATGGGTGATATAAGACCACAATCTACGCGAGTTCTTTATGCAACGCATCACTAGTTTATAACATTAGGACAAATGTCACAGGTATTACATCTAATACATTTTAAAAAAGAAAAAACACAATTAACATAAAAACACACAATTTCCATTAAAACATTTCTTGGTAATATTCCTCTAATCTACAGGGTGGCCACGATTAACTGGCTCACCCTGTTATCTCTTTTATTTTTGAAGATAGAGAAAAATGTAAATGGTAACTCACCTTGGATTTTCGCGTAGTTTTATAATATGATTTCCAAAAATATTTTTATCTTATACTTTAGGCGGTATCTCTCTCAACTTTGCAATTTTAAATGGTAACCTTTTAATCTTTAAAGCCAGAGGAGAGCTATTTCATCTTAATTATAGGCATGGAAGAGATCAGGCACAGCTCGATTGTAGTATGTGTAACTTGAGCTCAAAAGAAGATAACTTTCATTTCATAGCAATTTGCCCTGTCCTTAAAGAATTTAGACTAACTCACTTAGGAAAATCAGAACTAAACATACAAGAGTATGTAAGTCTGTTAAATGAGACGGACGGCAATGCACTCATTAAGTATATAAGAAGAGCTCTTAATTATAGATCATTCCTTATCAGTCAATATAATACTTAATCCAGTAGTGACCCTGCTCACCCCTTGAAAGCTCCACCAATTTATGGGATTAATTATCTATTAGTTCGGGCCACCTCTACTAGGTCGCGCTAGTGTGATAGAGTTTTAGCTTTGTTTACTCTTAAATGACAGATATGAGTCTAGTCTTGTCTTGATTCATATTAACGAATTTATTACATCAGTGCGTGTTTTATTTAACTATCAACTAAATATTATAAGTATTTTATTTTAAGGACTACCTCCCCTTCCAACCCCTATACCTTTTTACTTCTCTATCTCTGTTTTAGCCTGTCCTTTTTCAAGATCTTGCCCCTGCCAAAGTATTTGCATGGTTATTTAATAAGTATGTATGGAGGTGTTGGTGTTATGTAGGGGAGTCTGTAATCATAAATTCTTGGATTGAGAATCTATAAATCTTAGATTGCATACTCAGACATTAAGAAAATAAAAATAACAAATCTTGTTGCCTCTACCACAAAAGCATAAAAAATATATATATGTGTGTTTATAAATCTCTACTAAATAATTATAAATAAACAAAATAAAAAACACAGATCAATTTTTATTTAAATTAGGATCTATTACTTATATGTAAAATAAGAAAAAGAAACCTCCTCCTAACGGTAGATAGACCTACCCTGGAGTAGGCTCAAAGAAAAATGTTTTCTATTGTATTTTATATTATTTAAATAAAGCCAAATTATTATTATTATTATTATTATTATTATTATTATATATGGTAACCTATATTTTTTATATTTTTTTTTCTTAAATTAGATTGCTTTAGAAGAAAAATGAGCCTTGAACCAACAAAATTGGTTGAGAATTGACAGAGTTATTCAGTTTTCAATGTAACAAAAATGCTATCTAAGTATGTAAAATACTGTAATAAAAAAAAAACTCAAATTAAACGAAATGATCTTAATTCTGTTTATTTCCCTTATTTAGGTTAGTTAAATGCATTTACTGATCAAAAGTCAAACCTTTTTTCATTCCATTCCGAAACTTTAGAGAAAAGGAAGATTGTCGACACACTGATCAAAAGAGATAAAACGAAAGATACTAACGATGTTCCTTAATGGAATGGAATGAAGGTTTTACTTTTGATCAGTAAATGCATTCATCTAACCTAAATAAGTGAAATAAACTGAATTAAGATGATTTTTTTTTAGATTTAGTATTTTACATGCTTAGATAGCATTTTTGTTACATTGAAAACTGAATATCTCTGTCAATTCTCAACCGATTTTGTTGGTTCAAGGCTCATTTTTCTTCTAAAGCAATCTAATTTAAGATAAAATATAAAAAATATAGGTTACATTTAAAATTACAAAGTTGAGAGAGATACCGCCGAAACTATAAGATAAAAATATTTTTGGTAATCATATTATAAAACTACGCAAAAATCCAAGGTGAGTTACCATTTACATTTTTTCTCTATCTTCAAAAATAAAAGAGATAACTGGGTGAGCCAGTTTATAGTGGCCACCCTGTATAATATACATTGTTTAATAACAAATGTCTAGTCTTTTTTTTTTTAAATCAATAAAGTCAAAATATTTTATGTCCTTGCTAAGTAGGTTATACAATCGTATTCCTATTATAAAATGACCAACTTCAGATTTGGATAGTCTATGGTAAGGAATCATGAGATTGTCTTTGGTTTTGGTTTTATATGAATGGTAACTACTATTGTCTCTAAACAAATTACTATTTACTTTTATATGTAGTAGCGAGTTATATATGAATAGATTCACCACTGTCATTATTTTTTATTTTATGAACAACTTTCTGCTTGATTCGTGCTTTTTAGCTACTGCTATAATCTTTAATGCATTCATTTGAAGAATTAGGAGTGTTTGCAGATTCGTGTGATCCCGCAGAATGATCCATAACTTAGTACACTCTTTATCATTGCCTTATATACATCAACTAAAATTTTTTCTGATATTTCATTTTTTAGTAGTGACAGAGAGGTTAGGTTACCGGAAGTTTTGTTCTTGATGGGTGCCAAAAAATGTTACCGAGCACCAAAAACTCGCACTTCGCATTTGGAAGGAAGTTTTTTTGCAGGAACACATTTCAAGATGCTATAAAAACCAAACTAGTGCTCATACAACATTAATTTGACCTCGGCTTTATACAGACTGACCTGCCGTGTACTTCAGTGCAACAATGGTGCCGCTACTCCCACAACTTCGTGCACAGTGGCCAATCGGAGGTTACTTTCCGAACGGCCCTCGTACCTTAGGCGAGTTAATTCATCAAGTTCTTCACACTTAGCTAGTGAGTAATCTCTACGTCCCGGTCAACACAGCATTAGGAGTTATCAGTCATGTAGGGATCAATTATTTATTGATTATTTAATTCAATTTATTATTATTATATTTATTATTATTTTATTGTGTAACATTTCTTACCTTTCTGGGAAGCAAACTTAGACGACGGTGTCAGGTAATCAAGTACATAATTTTATTTATCCTTTCCCCTCTTTTTAGATCCAAAACCAAATAACTTATGAAAAACATGAGATCCACTCCTACCTCTCTGCGGAAGGTCAATGTTTTTCAAAAAAACACATAAGAAGAGAGCTCTTTTATAAAATTCAACTTCTATGAAAAATTTCTAAAATCTTGAATTATAGATTAGCTAAGTGTGAAGGTGAATTAAGTCACCTAATGTACACAAAGTAAATCAAATAAAAGTTAAGCTTCCAATGTACAGTACTGTTTTTACAAAAATGGGTTTGTTATTAATAAAACTATCCAGTTTTTGTTTTGACTTGGAATATGGCACTTTCACTGAATAAAACTATTAGTTTAGTCTCTCATTAGCTAAATTTGAATTTGAAACTTAATTTTCTCTAAAAATATGGAATCATCCATTTAGAGTTAAAACAACAAAATTGGCATAGTGCTTTCTGCATTTTTGAAAATTGTAATCATATTAAGAGTTACCATTATTATGGTATCTTACTAAAGAGTTAAAATTATTTTCCTGGTATATAAACATATGATGTCAATGGTATTAAAATAAATACTTAAAAATAAAATTGTGTCTATCACAGTATTTCCTATAGAATTATTGATTTATAAAAAAAACTCAAGAGATTTTCAATTGTTTTTAAAAATCCTCTCTAAACAGGGTTTTCTTTTACCTTTAGTTTAGATAGTTTCATGAAAAGGGTGTACCAAGATTTTATTTTACTATATAGTATTGCGTACATTATATTTTATTACGTTTTTATTAGCTTGCTTTCTTGTTTGTTTGTTTGTTTGTCCAGTACAAATCTTGCAATCAATTTTTAACTAACTTCCCGAGTAGCTAGACATTTGAAACTTTTAGAATAGCTCAGAACACGATGACAATGCATTATTTTAATACTTTTAGCCATCTTGCAGCAGAATTTAATTTGTTTTCAGCAAATTTTTGTTGTATGGAAAGTTAGTTCGGAAAAAATCCGCATTTTATTTGTTTTCACATGAGCCATGACACATGGGCATTGATGTTTACAATCTTCATTTTGACGGGTTTCAAATTTATGATTTATGACAGAAAATTTAAAAACGTAGAGTATAAAAAGTTCTTTTTATCTTACAATTATTAGTGTTGATGAAAATAAAATTGCTCAATAATTCTGAATACATCTTAAATAATGAATACCTGACAAGCCTTTATTTATGCTATTTTGCCATACAGTAAAGTGTTGGGGAAAATCCTTCCTACATGAAAAATAAAGTCCTACATGGTAAACAAACATATAATGAAACTTTAGAGGATTAGTAAATATTCGAGGTTCCCACTTCTTGGTTATTCCTGCATATATAAATTTATGTTTACATTACAATACATTATTATTAAATACAGTTGAGCATCGATTCAGATAATCAAAATTCACCTAAAAAAAAAAGGAAGGATGTAATACTACATTACGCGTCGAGTGTGCAAAGCAAAATGCTGTTTTCATACGAGTTGGGTCCCGTACTTTATCTATGATTGTTAGATTTAAATAATAAATACAGAAAAAAATAAACTTCCTGTAAGCAAGTTCGTATTTTTCTTTTGATAAAGATGACATTAATTCATTAGTTGTATTTTGTGCCGAATTAATTATTTCAGGAGGCGTAAATTAGCCCCTTGTAAACACACCTTGTTTTTGATATACAATTAATTATATCAATTACATTTTTACCTTGTCAAATCCAGTGATACTTTATCACTTTTTATTTTGTACATTACAGAAAACTCAAAGAGAAAAATGTATCTCTTTATTTTTTACAAGAGTTGTATTTTTATTTTATGCACTATTGCCTCAGTTCATTGATTGAGTTCCTCGATTACTATTATGCACTATTGCCTCAGTTCATTGATTGAGTTCCTCGATTACTATTATGCACTATTGCCTCAGTTCATTGATTGAGTTCCTCAATTACTATTATGCACTACTTCCTCAATTCATCGATTGAGTTCCTCGATTACTATTATGCACTACTTCCTCAATCCATCGATTGAGTTCCTCGATTACTATTATGCACTACTTCCTCAATTCATCGATTGAGTTCCTCGATTACTATTATGCACTACTTCCTCAATTCATCGATTGAGTTCCTCGATTACTATTATGCACTACTTCCTCAATTCATCGATTGAGTTCCTCGATTACTATTATGCACTACTTCCTCAATTCATCGATTGAGTTCCTCGATTACTATTATGCACTACTTCCTCAATTCATCGATTGAGTTCCTCGATTACTATTATGCACTACTTCCTCAATTCATCGATTGTGTTCCTTGATTACTATTATGCACTACTTCCTGAATTTATCGGTATAAACAAGTATATAGACTATTACTGCGATATTTATTGAAAAATTTATTTTCTCACTAGGTCTAAGAGAACTTAACCTATATTATGTAATTTCAAAAAACAATAAAACTTATGAAAGATTTTATTACATCTTTTCTTTACTATACATATTATAAACATTTACTTGATTCATAATGATAGTAACTGGCAAATATTCAACAAGATTTAGACTATAGAAGGGATAGAATAAAATAAAGAAGTAATTTTGGCAATGGATAATGGCTTCTGGTGAAATATTACTTGGAAAGAGGGCGTGATTTCTTCTTTTTACATATCTGCAATGTTGGGCAATAGAAAACTGGAAAACTGAGCCAAGGTTAACAAACAATGGAGAAACACTCTGCTTACCCTAATTTTTTTTCAACCATCATTTGTATAAGAATTCTACAAAATAATAAATTAGATATTAGGATCGAAGAGTAAAAGTTTATAATTCATTATATTGACACATATAATTTATTATATTGTTATTGTAAACTGAACAAATTTACATTTAAAAATTTGTTTGTTTAAGCGGAAGTAATGGCTGAAATTCAAAGAACAATTATCGTTCAACTTAATTTATGCAAATTAATACCTACATGGGGTCCTTTATTATAAATATCGCCGTCGAGTTTAAAAAAATACAATAAATCAGTCAAATTTATCATTTTTAGGATTAAATTATGATGCGTTTCAACTAAGTTCTCTCCTCTAGAGCAGTGATTCCCAACCTGTGGTCCGCGGAAAAAGTGAGAAAACAACCAAGAAACAAATTAATTAAAATGTATCGAGTCAAATATCTACAGCTAATAGAATTTAATTTCGAATAAAATAAGACTAAGACAGGGCTAGTCTGAGGTATAAATGTATATGTATATCACAGAGTATCGGGAATCAAGAGGCGGTGTTACCAGCAAGTTTCTTAACTCCACACAGGACCCTTTCTATCTAATTTCATTAACCCTTAAGAACAAGAACGACTGATCGACGTTGCGGCTGATACTCATCTTAATAAGCTAGTAAAATCTCAGAATAAAAATACCTATATCGGAATTTTGGGTGCCACTAGGTACTTCATGAATATCCTCAATTGAATGTAAAACCAATGAAATTGATCCTGCCCTTCTACTCTACATATTTATGTGAAGCTTTTTTATTAACAGTTTAACCCATTTGGATGCTCCAATGAGAATGGATTGACTACTTTTAAGCAAAATATTGACAAGTTGTGTAATGGCATGCAGGATCAAGGTAGCCATTGATAATATAATTTTTCATTTTTTTAAATGACAATGGTCAATGGTCATATCTTTTACGAACAAACACAACGCAAGTGCATTTATACAGGGGAAGGTCGGGTATTATCGGACATCGGGTTATATCGGACAAGTGGTGTTCCGTGCTTTTACCAGTGGCAGCAGCAGCAGCACTGGTTCTGTATTTTACAGAGGGAGGAAACCAGCAGAAAGAAGCGAACGCCATCGCTAGGTTGTTTTGTTTCAGTGGTATCAATTAATTTGTGTTTATCTGCTTTTATCGTATTTTCTTGAGCACGAAGATAACTTCAGAGTACTGAATTTTGCCTAAAGGAAAGTAAATTTAATTCTAAGTGTATTGATAACAAAGTGTAATCTTTTACGCATTAAATCTGATATGGGATTGATAATAGAATTTTGATAGCCAAATTACCAAAGTGTTTTAGTCGGTTTATATCGGACATGCTCATGGAGGGTTATATCGGACAATCATTTTTTTTATGAAATCGCTTTCCAATATTAGTCCAGTCAATAAGTACCAAAAAAATAGATTTCCTAACAAAGTCCGGTATATCTACAATGTGTTGTTTGGAACAATGCCACTTGTAATAATTAATATAAAAATGCAATTTTTCAAAACTGGTCTTATTTTCAACCTTTTTTCTGTATTCTTCACCTTAGTTGTATCTATGTGCAAAATTTAGGGAAGATTGAATGACGGTAAGTGGTTCAAAATTGGGGTAATAGGTGTGCGATGAAACTTAAAAACCAAATAAATTTGACGCCATTTTTTTTTTTTTTTTTTTTTTTTTTTTTTGGTTTCTGTATTCTTCGCCTTAGTTGTATATGTGTGCAAAATTTGGGGAAGATTGAATCACGGGAAGTGGTTCAAAATTGGGGAAACGGAAATATGCGATGAAACTTACAAAGCAAAGTAATATAAGACCAGTAAAAATCCAAGTTAGCAGATATAATACCTTGTGCAAGCAAAGTTATATCGAAAAAACGAAGACATTTTCGGACTCACTTCTTATTTTGCTTAATAGCTCTGTTCCTACGCATCGGCGAGCAGTGCCGATGCTGGTTTCACTAAACAAATTTAATTTTAAAATATGTTTGTCTCGAGGAATAGATAAATATAGAATCTTAAAAAAGAATAAACAGGTCAATGTGTGCTAGTAGGCACACAGCGAGGGTCCGTAGGCAATCCTGTATAGTTTAAGTAGTACCATAACCATATTGATGGTCTTTTCTAAAATGCTAAAAAGCTTACTTTGAACTATCCTATGGGTCTGATATTCTCAAAACACATAAACAAACTTCTGATAAAGTATTTTTTTGCCACTGAACCGGACTACAACCATATAAATACATCGAAAAGACCATAGTTATAAAAAAACGTATTTTGTCAATAAAAAATAAAATAATATTTTTTTCGAAATTTCCAAAAAGTGGTATCTTTACTTTTGGTCGAAGAATGTTCAGAATTTTTTTCAGGTTTTTTGCACTTCACATAAGCGAGATAGGGGGGGGGGGGGGGGGGCACGTTTCACACCCACTTTAAACTTGCCTACGCTCGCCCTATCAAAGTTATAACCAAAGAATTATATATTTTTGTTATCAGCTCGACGTACCCTTTCATATGATACCCTTCACGGTTTCGGAAAAAAATAAAAATATTTTAACCTTTAAGTTTTTTTACCCTAATGTTTTTGAAAAATAACCGTGAGAGCAGGCGAATGGACGGACGGACAGACTTTTTTAGGCATTTCATTTAATTGCTAGGCCTGCATGATAATAGGAAACATAGCCACTAATACCTAGCATGAGGGGTGATAAATAATACTAGAAATTACTGGAAGCCAACTTTAGGTTAAAGCTAACGGATCTCCGCGAGTATCCGGCTCTATAGATAACAAATTTCACGAGTCGTGGGGAAGTCGCGAAAGTTTTCTTTCACAACAGTTCAATTTAACATGTAGTTCATAGTTCATGATTATTAGTGAATTTTCAAAGAAAATTAAGCTATTGCAATGGCTTCAAAATCTTTGTAATGCGAATTTTTGAAAATTTTCTCCATGGCAGTCCGTTCTTAATCGATTCCTGAAATTTAACACTTTTTTATGTATGTATATGTATGTGTCTCTCCAGACGCTCAAGGATGCACTTAAAAAAATCCAATGAAATGTTAAAATGTCAATAATATTAAAAGAAAGGATGAGTTCGTTGGCCAGAATTTTAGGAGTCCATTTAGGGGTCAAATTTTGACAATTTAGGGTCACAAATAGCATAAAAACGTGTTTTTCTCTTACATGAAAATTATGACAAAAATTAATGTACTCTTAAAGAGCTTTCCAACGACATGGCTACGTTGACTTTTAGATATATGTTTCCATTTTACCATCCTAAATGTACATAACAACAATTACTGTACTCTTAAAGAGCTTTTCAACGATATGCATCATGAAGGGTTTTCATTACTTTGACATTTGTACCCCGAACCCCAGTGTACCAAAATTTAAATTTCGAAAATTTATGTAGACAGTGACCTTCCCCTTGATTTGAAGGGCAAGTGTGCAAATTTTCATCGAGATCGGACTAAAACTGTAGATTTGTATAAAGAACATACACACACACATACGTTGACTTTTATTATATACAGGGTGAGTGAGAGATATAGATTTTAGATATACAGTGGTTTGAGATAAATTAATGAAACTTAGGGGATCCGTATCATGTAAAGGGAAGTTTGTTTTCATGAAATCGCGGCCTAGGGGCAACCACCCACTTTGCCCCCAGATTCCACTACATGTTATTAGAATGACTTATTTAATGCTGTCCTTATCTATTAGATAATGTAGAGTAAAGTGATGATGTAGGGAAGATGATTGCTAGGATGCTGGGATACGAGCCGGCTGGGCAGCTTGGCCCCAAGTAAAGTACATCTTACAAATATTTAATTATCAGTGAAGGAGAATGGAGCAACATTGCAGCAGTTTCCACCACCAACAGGCAAGACTTTTTTCACTTTTTCATCGATTGAATGATGGATTTTAAGAAACCAGAGGTAAGAAACAATGGGAGCCAATGAAAACTTTGATTTTCCAGCGCTTGTACTTAAAAACCTTCTTTCCCTCTTCTGGATAGCGTACATTTCTCCCATTGGAAGAAACCGGCGGGAAATAAAGAGCGGGAACCAATGAAAACTGAAACTCTCTAGGCGCGAGTAGTTCTCCTACTATGAGTAACAGGCGGGAAAACAAATGACAATCATATGACCCAATATTCTAAATTTCAACAGATAACGCTCACCGTAAACATTTTACACAAATGGAATATTTTAGTTGAACTATATTATATCTTAGTATATATATTAGTTATATATATATAATATATAAATTATATAATATATCTTAGTATATATATTACTATCATTTTATAAAATTACACGCCAATGTAATTGAAAATACTTAACATACAGCATGACTTGGTTTCACCTATTCCAAGATATTTAATGTTTCCTTCAAAATCATTTTTCTAATTTTTTTAAATGAAATACACAAATAAATATCGGTTCTTTCAACTTGATTCGATTGAAACAGCTGTGAAATATAATTTGAATCTAACATCGATTATAATTTAAGAGACAGTAACGTTGAAGTTATTGAATATAGATTACGAACACACGAGTATGTGATTTCAGATTAAATAAATCTACATTCATAAAATTTGGCACTTTATGGATATCAACTAACTATAACATGAAATAACAACTTACAAACTAAATGGTGAAAAAATATTTGTTAGTTACTACGTACCTTTAAAGCAAAAATCCTTTAAGTTGGCTTTACCGCACTGAATAAATATTACTTTGACATCGTTATTATGTATTAGTATTATATATACATAAAAAAACATTAGTTCAGCTAAAAAAGTAACGGCAACGGCAAACTAATATGACCGGCAAAAACTTTAAAACGATAACTTAAACTCAGTACATATTAACAAAATGGCGCATAAGAAAACTGAGGAATAAAAATCATTACAATAAGATAACTGTTGCCAACAATTAAATTAAATTTTACCTAAAAAAATAAAGAATATTTTTACCACACTGATATTTTTTTGTTAAAAATAAGTAATTATTATAATCGATGAAAATAAAATATTTCGCATGCAGGAGTTGTCTACCCTTATTTTTGGATCAGCTGTTAGGCTTTCTTTTTGTTCATTTTTCGACAAATCTACCACGTCACCAACTTCGTTTTAAAAAAGTTTACTTTCGGATTTTTCTTAATTTATTCATTGAATTAGATAGTTAAAACAGATAATTTAATGGTTGATATTTTTTGAAAAGTTTTTACTCTAAAACGACAAATTCGTCTACAAATACTTTATTCTAATTTATAGTTTTCTTCATGTTTTTGTTTAAGAAAGTGAAATTGTTTAAATTAAAGATCACTCTATAATTTTTTTTTTCTTCAAACGTACTTACATGTAAAAGGATGTTAGAGGATATCAAAATATCACAGGTAAGCAAATCATTTTTTAAAAGAAGTTAAATTATCTAAAGTCTATCCAATGAAAATGAGTCACTATTAATTTTAGTACACTTAATGTGGTAAAACTGCAGAATATGATACGGTTTATAGAAAAGATGGCGGACTCTAACGTATTTTTTTGACAAAGGGATATAAACCCTCCTATGAAAAAATCATACATATATAATTTCTCAAATGTTTAAATCATTCAAATATACTGTTTGACAAAGGAATATGATCTCTCAAGTGTATAAATTAAGCCAAGTTGTGCCGCCAAGCGATTCTCGACCGCATCATCTCCTTCAGTTCAGCCCTTAATTTATTTAATAACTAGCTCAAGTTAGCCGGCGCTCCTCGGGCTTTTAGAAAAGAGGCTTAATTTCTTTTCCACATTTGTCAAAAGTTCGATGTAAAAAAGGTTGATCAATTTTATTAGTCAAGAAACAGTATTAAATTTGAAAATCAGACGTAAAAAGTGATTTTCGTCTTATTTTGAACAACGTCAAGTGTGCAAAATGTTACCTAGGAGTCTAGGAGTACGAAAATTCTACATTAGGGGATGGGAAAGGGGAGTGGGGATGGTTTTTCAAACAATTCTTGTAAATTGTATAGTAAAGTGGTCAATATTAATTGATTATTTGATTTTTTGTAATTTTAATATAAGAAAGCAGTGGCGCACCCAGGATTTATTTTTGGGAGGGGCACAGATTAAAAAAAAATAAGGGGGGGGGGGGATGTAATGAGGGCTTAGCATAGCCACAGACAATTAACCAGTCTGGTTTTCTTTGTTCTTAAATTACTTCATATCAAGGGCGGATCCAGCCAATTTTGAAGGGGGGCTGGGCTCTTTTAGGGGATCGGGGGGTCCTCCCCCGGGAAAATTTTATTGTTTGCGATACTTGAAAACGTCTTTTTAGCCTATTCTAAGAGCATCTAAAATGTTATTATAAACAAATAAATTTAAGTTTTTTATGAACGGGACATGAAGACCAGGGTATTTTATTTAAACAAAATTATGTACATACTAATAATATTTTATTATTAAAAGTTGTACATTATATAATAGATTAATGTTTTATTTTAGTAGCCAGAAAAATAAATTGGTACATTTTAGACATATTTTAGTTATGTGAATAAAAATACGTACGCCAAATGTTTTGAGTTTAACAGAAATTAGCTGATAGTATTAATATTAGGTTAAAATTAAGCATAGTAGGGTATATAATAGTCCAGTCAATAAGTACAAAAAATAGTCTTTCTTGCGAAAGGTCGGGTATCTGCAATTTTTAATATCTTATTCTACAATAGAACCCGTTTCCAAATTCATTATTATTAATTATTCGATAATTAAAAACTATTCCAATATTCCAATGACTGCTACTAACTGTTTTAATTAAATTTAATTAATATATTAAAGTAAAACTTTAGATTAAAATAAAAACCTTTAAAACAAGAAAAAATTAATTAAAAACTTGATTTAAAAATGTTATATTGTAACCTTTCATTCAAAATAAACAATGGATAATAGTCGGAAAGAAATTCGTCCCACTAAAAAAGTCGTAATTTTATGTAGATTTTTCGAAGTTCAATAGACGACACTTTTTTACCCAGGAGCTCCATCCCTATTTTATAGATCCTTAAACCTAAACGGGTTGATTACTTAGCTTACTTCTATTCTTTTTCTTCATCTTCTATTTAAACACCAAAAAAAAGTATGTCGGGCAAAACTTGGTAGATTAATACTTATTTATTTAGTTAAATCAAATTATAATTATTATTAACTACGGGAAACAGACAGAGAAAAATACACTCCAGCGCTGGAGTGTATTTTTCTCTGTCTGTTTCCCGTAGTTAATAATAATTATAATTTGATTTAAATTAAAATTTAATCTTTCCGTAGTATGAATACTACCAAAATCGTAAAATATGAATTTCTTATTTGTTAAGTGTTACTGACTTATTTAAAATACTTTTGTGTGGGTGTGAAACGTGTCCCCCCCTTCTATCTCGCTTATGTGAAGTGCAAAAAATCTGAAAAAATTCCTGAACATTCTTCGACTAAAAGTAAAGATACCACTTGTTGGAAATTTTGAAAAAAATATTATTTTATTTTTTATTTACAAAATACGTTTTTTTTTATAATTATGGCCTTTTCGATGTATTTATATGGTTGTAGTCCGGTTCAGTGGCAAACAAATACTTTATCAGAAGTTTGTTTATGTGTTTTGAGAATATCAGACCCATAGGATAGTTCAAAGTAAGCTTTTTAGCATTTTAAAAAAAACACCATCAATTGGGTACTACTTAAACTATACAGGGTTGTGCTGTGTGCCGACCAGCACACACTTGACCAGTTTATTTTCCTCTTGTTTTGAGGGTCAGAACAATAATAAACGTTCATGATGCAATATTGCTTCCGAGCTAACCGAAGATAACGGAAGCTATGTGACCATTCTGAAGAACGAAATTGTTTAGGTCTCCCATTTTCAAAAATTCCAAGACAGAAATCCGTTTCAGACATCAGTGATCATTTTTGGTTCCGTGTCTGTCTGTCGGTCTGTCGTTCAATTTTTGCGAACTAACGTATCATAAAAACTACGACACGTCCAATTTTAATGAAATTTGGGTGGTAGGTCATGAGTAGCCCATTGTTGGTCCCATTTAAGTTTCAACTTTCTACGTTTATTTTATTTGTTTCTCTTCCACATGCGCACAAACGTACATTAATTTACACCTATAGCTTCAAAAGTACTTATCTGATTTGTATGAAATTTTTATAGTTTATTGAAATACTGGCGTAACATTTTGCCCTACACATTGGGAAAATATAGAGAAGTTTAAAATTTAATATGGGTATGCGCAATGCCCAAAAATGTGCTAAGCACAAAATTTTTTATTCTTCTTAATTTTCGAGAGGGGTATCAAAGAAAGCTAATGAAAAATAAATTACAAACATATAAAACATTTTTTGACCATTATGATTTTTTCCGCCATTATTGAGTTAACACCAAAATTTCACCCGCAAAAATTGCTTCCCCACCCCTTCCAACCACCCTATAACGGTTAGTCCTAAAATTATGAAATAATTCATACTACCTTATGGTGGGGTGGTGAAAATTTCCGGAAATAATTTAATTTAACTTTTGATTATCGCACCAATAAAAAACAATGTGTGATATCGAGTTTTAACAAAAAAAAGAAAAATTATAATAAAATTAAAACCGGAAGCGTTAGAACGATCTTTCTACAAGAAACATCTACGGAAGACTAAAGTCTTGTCTTTAATTATATTAGCTTGTTTTGAAAAAAAATACATCTGTCTCCCCACCTGGTTCCCCCTTCCACTTTTATAAGTTCTTTCAAGAGAAATGGAAGGATTCTAGAAAAGCTTTAAAGAAAAAAAGACAACTTACTTAGTTAAAAAAACAAAACAAATAAAGCAATATGGTTGTTGACAATAAATTCTCTAGTAAAAAAAAGGAGGAGAAAGGTTTTGAAACATTACAATGTCGAGATTTATAGACTTCTAGGAATCAGCCATTACAAAACCAACTACATATATCATGTTTAATTTGAACTATTTTGTTTATTTTCTTAAACATTATTAGAAAAAGGGGGTATTTTTTAGATAGCTTGTAATTCGAGGAAATAAACTGCAATTAATTGAATATTGTAACAATACAAAAAAATGAAAAATACATTATATTATACATTATACATTACGCGTCTAGTGTGAAATGTAGCATTTTGCATGCGAGTGTGGAGTTTTCACCCGAGTGACAGCGAGGGTAGTAAAACGACACGAGCCACGAGCACAGCAAAATGCAATTTTCCCACGAGTTGCATACCATACTTTATCTATAACTGTTGGATTTTAATAATAAATACAGAAAAAATCATTTACTTTAATTAAACAAGCAGCAAATTAGTTTTGTTAAATGTAAACAAACACGCTAATCGTGCGATAATGTGTGTTAATAATTATTAAACGCGCATGCGCAATGAATACAACTACTGATCTAAGCAGAGATAAAATGTTTGTATTTCATATCAATCGTAGATTTAGGAACGCAGCAGCGTTCCGCCCCGCCAAGTCAAAAAGTCAAAATTTCACAAAAGCTGCCAGTGTATATATACCTCATCAATATATATACCTCGTGCGGGGGGGGGGGCAAAAAGTTCGTGCGGGGGGGGGGGGGGCACTACCCTAGCTATGCCACTGCTTTCATCAGGGCCATTTCTAAGTATTTTGCCGCCCTAGGTGATAATTACCTAAGGAAGTGATTTAAGTCTTGTTAATGAGAAGCTTAATAAATTAATTAATAAAATATTATTAATAATATTAATAATATTATAGCTTAATAAAATATTTATTTAAAAATTGATTTAATTGAGCTCTTATGAAGCAAAATCACATTTGGTCCGTTTAAAAAATTAAAAATCTTGCTCACTAAAATAATTATTAAAAGTACATTACTAGTCAAAATTTAGAGGAATGAGATAAGGAGTCGTCACAGCTTGAAGTAAATCAACTTAAAAAGGCAAAAATAGTTTAAATAAAATGTAAAATATGACTGTTTCATCAAGATTCTCACTCCCTAGGTCAGGGGTGGCCAACCCGCGGCACGCGGGCCGCGAAGTGGCCCGCGACGCCTTTTGGGGTGGCCCGCGGCCAATTTGCCACTATTTTTTTTAAATTTTTACCGTAATTTTTTATAATGATTTATATTTTATGATTAAAATAATAATCATAATTATACTTGTTAATATTTTAATAAATGGATGTCGGAATTAACTGAATGATGGCACCCAACTGGTGTTGTGGCACTTGTGCCTCACAATAGACCCACAATCGAGTGATTTGGTAAACGTCTAGGAAAATTGGTATGTGTCTGCTAGTGCGATAGGGGAAGAGGCGGTTTGATAACGAATGATATCGCATGACACCGCTTTTCTTGATCTCCCGGTGCATACGACCCAGGCGGCAAAAGTCCGATGAAGCGTTCGCTCGATGTTTTCTGAAAATCAACAGGCATGTGAATTTCCTTCTTTTTACCTAGAATTCCAGCTTCCCCCACCCTCCTTTTGTAAGATCAATTTCTTCAAATCTTGTCAGTCAAAAGGTCATTGAAACGAGCTCCTCATTAAGCTCTAGCTAGGTAAGTATGATTTGATTTAAAAAAACTTCGGTTCCTTCGCGTCTTTGCTACTCTTTTCTTTCTCTCGTATATTAAGTTGTTCACATCACCATGTTTTCTGATTGTTTGAATTTTATAAAATTAATTGGTATCTACCCATTTAATTTTTTGATTCTTGAATTACCTATGCCTATTATATTTAATATACATAGAAAACATACGTTTTTCAATGTTGTGTGAATTCCTTTTTTTTAAGATGGATGTGTGTGTGGGGGGGGGGGGGGGGGGGGGTATTGGCCCTTCGAGTATGTGGAACCATGATTGTGGCCCACGATCGAAAAAAGGTTGGCCGCCCCTGCCCTAGGTGAATGGAATTTGTCTATTAGTCTAGGGAGTGAGAGACTAGGGAGTGAGGTTTTAGTGCCAAATGAGATATTATGTGAACAGGGATGACTCCAGGTTGATCCAGCTTATGTCCAAGACTGTACACTAAAAAATGAACTATAAATTAAAAGCAATACTAAAAAAATCACAGGGAAGTACTTGCGTCCAAGTACTTTTTAGGGTTTTGTAGATGATTAAGCATACCCGTTATGTAATTATGATTTTTTTTTCTTCGATCCTAAGGGTCCCGGGTTCGAACCCCCGGGAGGTCACAATGTTTTTTATAGGTAATAACGACAAGATAAATGACATTTTTTAGGAAATTTTTATCGCCCAACCATACGGTGTAACCATGAATCATTTCAAAATTTTAAGACCAGCCATTATATAAAATTTGGGGGGGGGATTTTTTTGGGGGTATATTTTGACTTATAAAACCAATAAAGAATTAAAAATTTAAAAAAGCAAATATATATTTGTATCCTACTCTTCAGCAGCTTTCATTTGATACCCAACTCAAAATTTATCGCGCACAAAAATTGGTAATTTTTAAAACCTGGGAACGAACTATCATCGCCCCACTATAAGGTATTAGTATGAATTATTTCGAAATTTTTGCACCAGCCGATCTGTAATGGTTGGGGGGGGGGGGGGATTTTTTTCCCCTATAAAGAATGCAAATTTTAAAAAAGCATATATATATTTGTGTCCTACTCTTCAGCAGCTTTCATTTAATACCCAACTCAAAATTTAAAAAAAAAAAAATTTTGGGCGCACTTCACTTTTTGGCGCCCAAAATTAACAATTTTTAAAAATTTGGGATGAACTCCCGGAATTTTCATCGCCCCACAATAAGTAATTAGCATGAATTATTTCAAAATTTTAGCACCAGCCGATCTATAGTGGTTGGGGGGGGGGGAATTTTTTTTGGGTATATTTTGATTTATTTAACCAATAAGAAATGCAACATTTAAAAAATCATATATATATTTGTGTCCTACTCTTCAGCAGCTTTCATTTGTTACCCTACTCAAAAATTAAAAAAAAATATAAATTTTTGAGTTACCACATTTTTTGTAATTGCGCATACGCAAATCTAATAATGAACTTCTGTATATTTTTCCTGTGGTTTGGTCAAAAAGTTGCACCAGTGTTTTAAATTTCAGTTCTTTCGCTTAAACGGTTCGGGCCCTATGAAGCAAAGACGGACGGACGGACACATCACCCTCGGTATAAGGGTTTTGAGAAGTATCTACAAAACCCTAAAAATCACTTTCCTTCAATTAATTATAATGGTCTAGGGAGTGAGGTTGAATAAAAATACTCGTTAACTTTCAGTACTAAACCACCATAAAAGACAAGAAGCCCTGGATTGTTACCTAATAAAACCAACTTCTATCCAGCATGTTGAATTAGTGTTGCCTATTTATGAAGCTAGAGCAAAAAATATTCCTTCTCTACAAGTTTGGCGGTAATTTTTAAAAAGTTCTAGGGAGTAAGGTTGAGTTAGAAACCTTGTGACACATATAAAATGTGCTTTTTAGTAAGCTAATAAGCAGAAATTAACCATTTTGGATCACTTTACGGAAAATACAGGGGAATTCTCACAACCTCCCGTATTGTTTAATTAAATTTTGGTTCCTAGATTTGCAAAAAAAAAAAAAAAATACGTGAACTTGGCCACCCAATGCTTGTGACAGGCTAGGGAGTGAGAAAATGACATATATGTGTATTTTTAATTCCCTAGTAGTGGACCCCAGCCTGTCAAACATTTAGTGGATGTGTTCCCTTATGTTCTTAGATAATATTTTTTTAAAAAAATCAAACTTTATGATAAACACTTTTCTTTTTATGACTCTGTGACACGAATTGTACCGAAATTTTGAAATGACCCATGTACATATGGTAGTTAAAGTGATTTTAGAAACATTTCAATTTGAAAACAAATTACTCCACTTGGGTGATCTTGTTATGTTTAGTGTCAACACAAAAGGGTGTGATCAGAAAACGGATTAAACCGGTAATTAACTCTCCTCTATGGTGCATCCTACAGGCCCAGGCTACTAAATAAACATGCTTGTGTTGGAGTCCTTCCTAATTATTTATCATTTACTCATCTCCTTCTTTCATTTATTGTAATCGTATACAGACATTTAATGTTTTCTACTACGGCAGTTCACTCGCTCCCTAGTTTACTCACTAGCCGAGTAAACTAGCTAGGAACCTCGCCCCCGTATAAGTTACACTTAACTTTCTAAAAAGAAGACAAAATGAAGAAAAAGTGTGTATTTAATATCAACTATGTAAATGGATTAAAGGATGGCCCGATTTTTTTTTTTTTTACAAAAGTTAGTATACAAAAGAGGGAGGAGGACTTCAAAGGAAGGTTTCAATTCAGGTTGGCATATACTCGAGTTAGTAAGTTCCCAGCTAGCGGATCTCCCCGCGACTTCGTTCATCTATTATAGCAGTGTTTCCCAACCTTTTTGTACCCGCGGAATATAAGGGGTCCCCCCCCCCACCCTCGGCCCACCCCTTACCCGCCTCAAATATTATTTAGTATTATTAATAAACTTTTTGTATGGATCTAGCTCCAGATTATCACAAATACCTAGGACGGTTAAAAATTACCTCATTTATGATTTACTGATGTTTATGGGGCGAGGGACACCCTTTATAGGGACTCTTCCCCCACTCTTTGGTGTGGGTCCGATCCGTGTCATGATGATGTGATTTGTATCTATGGTTCGAGGACGGAGCAGGGCGAGGGACACCCTTTATGGGGACTCTTCCCCCACGCTTTGACGCACGCTTATATAGCTTACTAATGACCACATCATACTCGCTTCGGCGGTACAATGTAGAAATGTATGATGTGTGAAGTAGCTGGAACTCTCCACCACGGGGCGTAAAATGGGCCTAAAAGAAGGCCTAATTGCAATGTTCGAACAATTAGTTCGTCCTGCCCATTCTAGTAGGAAGTACTAGACTACTACTACTACTACTACTACTGATGTTTATAGACTTTATCTATTCTCTGTATAACTAAAGTCAAAATAAGTGCAAATAATAATTTAACTGAATTCGATTTCCTGAGAAGAGTGCCGTGGTCCACAACAATTAACGCATTGGTGGCAATAACATTGGTAACGTGACAATTCTTATTTTATAACTTTGATAGGGCGAGCGTAAGCAAGTTTGAAGTGGGGGTGAAACGTGTCCCCCCCCCTTTATCTCGCTTAGGTGAAGTGCAAAAAATCTGAAAAAATACCTGATCATTCTTCGACCAAAAGTAAAGATACCACTTTTTGGAAATTTCGAAAAAAATATTATTTTATTTTTTATTGACAAAATACGTTTTTTATAACTATGGTCTTTTCGATGTATTTATATGGTTGTAGTCCGGTTCAGTGGCAAAAAAAATACTTTATCAGAAGTTTGTTTATGTGTTTCGAGCTTATCAGACCCATTGGATAGTTCAAAGTAAGCTTTTTAGCATTTTAAAAAACACCATCAATAGGGTACTACTAAAACTATACAGGGTTGCCTACGGACCCTCGCTGTGTGCTGACTAGCACACACTTGACCTGTTTATTAAGATATCGTGGTTCACAAAATGCTTAACGACGACAGACAGACACGAGACCAAAAATGTTCCCTGGTGTCTGAAATTGATTTCTTTATACGAACGTGTATTATTAAATTGCTTCCAAGCTTACTGATGATAACAGAAGCTATGTCGATCTGAAGAACGAATGTTTTTTGGTCTCCCATTTCAAAAATTCTAAAACAGAAATCCGTTTCAGACATCAGGGAACATTTTTAGTCCCGTGTCTGACTGCCTGGTCTTTCATTTTTTGCGAACGAACATAACATTCTTATTAAATATTACTTATTGAACTATAATATATAATGTTATAAGATAGAGATAATAGTATAAACTGTTATTGCCAAAATTATAACAACAAAAAATTTTCTGCCTTGGCAGCAAAATGTTTCCTCATTTTACCGCCTAGGCAGTAAAATTACATTTCACTGCCCGAAATCAGTTCAATAATACCTCATTTTGCTGCCGCAAGTAGATAAATATATTTATTTACACCTAAGTCTTTAAATTTAAAAGTAGTAATAAGATGTTTATGAAATTTGGATAGTTTATCAAGTAGCTCGCAGATAGACCTGTTTTAACCTGTTTTATCCGTCTCAGCTTATTAAATTTTTCTCAATTGATACTTTTATCTATGTAAAATAACGATTGCCAATTGTTGTATAGCACATAGCTTCCTCGCATTCTATCACGTACTTAATTGATTTTATGCTTTTACAAGCCATTATTGTCAAATTTGTTTAATTGTTTACCTCGTTTTACCAAGACTGCAGCGCTACTAACGGAAGTTTTGACAACTGCCAGCAGTACAATAAAAACTTTTTTCGTCCTAGGACGTAAACAATTTTTTCTTTACAGCTAGGAGTAATGAAAAGATTTTTTAAGTCCACGTAATGAAAAATGGATTTTAGCTATGTTTTTTAGGCTCTAAAGTTAATATTTTACAGCCTACCACGGAAAAACAATGTTTACAGGTTTTTAATCTGAAAAGCTTTAATAAAAATCGGACTAGTTTTTAAGGTACATATGTCAGTTAGTAAAAATTGTGGAAAAATACGGAACCAAAAATGTTGCCTGATATCTGAAACGGAATTTTTTGAAATTTGAGCCACTTTGATTTTATAGCTTCCGATTATTTTGCTTCCGAGCTTACCGAAGGTAACCTTCGGTTAGCTCTGAAGCAAAATTAATTTTTTATACCTAGTGAAATTGTTGGTGAAAAAAAATTCTTTGGTCAAATGAACAACGGAAAGGCAATGAACAATATTAAAAGATAAAATCTCAAATTTAAAATTTATTGAAGACTTCATGATTGACTAGGTAAAGATCTTCTTTAAATTGAAGAAAGCTTGATATTGACATGTGTAATGTGTAACGTAGTAACGGACATACTTTGATCAATAAGTATTGAAAAAAATGAAGAATGTTAACTGTCTAAACCATTAATTTATCCAATCATAAACGATATGCGTTCCAATTGGACGATTCAATAAGCCAATCGAGGAGAGACATTCGTAAACTGTTAAAATAAATCAATGATTATAGAAAGATGAATTGTAATTGACCGAATTAATGGAACCGGAATGTCATGAGCTAATACAAAACCAAAGTCCTTCAGTAAATGGCCATTTGGTCTAAATAGTTAACAAATGTTTGGTATAATGAACCAAATTAGTGTGAATTAAGGGTAACACGTATTAATTATTTTAAACTATGGTATGATTCCTGCAAGCTCTACTTAAAATACAGAATTATAGAAGTAAACAACATTCATCTTGTAATTACCAGACGAGCTCTTAACATCCTCAAAACAATCTATGCTTTCTTCATTTACTTTACAGAAAAGTAACTCTCGACTTGACCACGAACCTTAAAATGTTTACAACATGTTTTGCTTCCGAGCATACCGAAGGTAACGGAAGCTACGTCATCGTTCTGAAGAACGAAAATATTTTATATCTCCGATTTCAAAAAATCCAAGGCAGAAATTCGTTTCAGAACATTTATGGTTCCGTGTCTATCTGTCGCTCAATTTTTGCGAACTAACATATCTTAATAACTAAACGTCCGATTTTAATGAAATTTTTATGGTAGTTCATAATTAGACGAGAATTCTTCGCCATTTTGAATTTGTACAGCTGATAATTTTGAGTACTCTATATTTTTCCTGCGTGCGCGTCAAAACGATCTTTAATACTGGAAAGTTTCATGTTTTTATCTCTTTTGATTAAAAAATTATTGGAACCGTACAGAATGACAGACAGACAGACACTGGAACTAAACTATAAGGGTTTCTTTTTTTGGTTTTACCAATGAAACCCTAAAAAGCGGGATGAACTCGAATTCGATTCTGCCTAGCTCCAGACTTCTGTATTTTATATTAACTCTAAAGGCCCCATGCACGGTCAAAATATTTGCGCAAACATTTGGACCGTGTGGCCTAAATTTGCCCGACATCAGGTTTGCACAAACATCATGTTTGCAAAAAATGTTTGATCGTGTATGGGGGCCTTAATTCTTGCAAATTTTAACTCATTCTATTGTAATACTGCCACAGAAATAAAATATAATTAATGTTTAAGATCTTTTCTTCTATTGCTTCCGAGCTTACCGAAGGTAACGGAAGCTATGTGATCGTTCTGAAGAAAGAAAAATATGTAGGTCTCCGACTTCAAAAATTCCAAGTCAGAAATCCGTTTCAGACATCAGGGCATCAGGGAACCATTTTGGTTCCGTGTCTGTCTGTCGGTCTGTCGTTCAATTTTTGCGAACCAACATATCTTAAAAACTACACGTCCAATTTTAATGAATTTTAGGTGGTAGGTCATAATTAGCCCATTGCTGGTCCCATATAAGTTTCAACCTTCTGCGCTTATTTGTGTCTTTTTCACGTGCGCACAAACATACATTTATTTACATCTATAACTTCAAAAGTGGTTATCTGATTTGTATGCAACTTTTATAGTATATCGAAAGTAACCCGCAGATAGCCTCAGATTAATTTGAACTGTCTGCACTCTTTAACTTTTGCTTAATTTATACCTTAATTCATGTAAAAAATCAAAACAATTTTGACAAATTAAGAAGACGCGGGAGAGCAATTAAATAAATTAGACATTAATGGCTTGTAAGAGCATAAAATCAATAATTTACGTGATAGGATACGAGGAAACTATGTGGCACACCAATTGGCAGCCTATTTTTTACTGAATTTAACCCTAGAATACTAACCATACTTTGTAGGCGCTTAACACCTTCGTATTTTTTACGAGTATTGTATTAGAACGTTTTTTACTTTCTCATGTAAAGAGAAAGTATTGTGATGGCGCGAAAATTCGATTTTGAGATTTTGATGGATTTACACGTTTTGAGGTCCCCTGAGTCCAAAAAAGTCGTTTTTAAAAAATGTCTGTCTGTCGTCTGTCGTCTGTGCAGACGCCTGGAGCCTAAACTACTGGGCCGATTTTGACGAAATTTGGCATACATTTTCAGAAAAATCATACCCCGAGGCGAAATCGAGAAATGAATTTTAGCTCCAAATTTGGGGGCCCTACCCCCAAAAACTCTGAAAAAACGTGAAAAAAAATTATTTCTCGAAAACGGTTCCGACGATTTTAATTAAAAAATTCTAAAATATACTCTATTTGAATACGAATCCAACGATATAACCCGTTTTCCCGGGAAAAATCTAGTTCCTGAGAAAATAGCTTAAAACGCGGACAAGGAGTGCCCGGGTTCGATTCCCCGCCAAGGAGAAGTTATTTTTATGGTAAATTTTGATGAAATGTTCAGTAATAATTAAATGTAAATACAAAAACAAATAAATGGAAAACACTGGGCTAAGTAATTATGAACTCGTATATGAGAAAGTTTGTCTGAGTTGTCTCGGACCGATTTTGTTATTACGTTTTAAATATTTTATGATTTAGTTTTAATTTATTTGTTTATTATAATGTATATATTAATGATTAATAGCATTATACTATAAAAATATGATCACATAATATGAATAATACGAAATCAATTAGTATATTTTGAGTGTCAATGAAAAGTAAGAATTTAAAAAAAAAAACATTCGAGTATACATTTCTGATACATTCTACAATATTCTCGTGTAACTCATCCTCTTCAACAGGATCGAAATTGGGATCAATATCAGGATCGTCATTTTCATCATCCTCTGAGATCTCATCTAGTTCTATACGTGGTTCTCGTCGCTCTCCAGGTCACTGGCTGAGTCTTACTGCATAACTCGCCAAATCTCGTCAAAGTTGGTGTAAACTGTATTATCCATGACACTATAGAAAATAGGATGTATTTTTTATCTAGATAAAATATAATGCGGAAGAAATTAAAAATGAAAAAAAAATTGAATTTCACATAATTACGAGGTAGTAAAGATATAATAATTTAGTGCTGACTAATTGAAGTACAGTAATTCAAATTTATTAAACACAATAAAATATGCAGACTTAAGAAAATATTATTTACTTACGAATTTCTCGTGAAGAAAACGATGAAAGTGTAGTTTTTAAAACTTATTGTTCATAAATCACATTAAAAAAAGTTACGTTTAACACTAACCTTCGTAATTATTACGATTAGCTCCAAGTAAAAAGGGCGTATAAGCGAGCACTAAGATTTTTCTGGTGGAACTAAAACAAGCTTATAGGCATGAGAAGAAGGTAAATAAAGCACTGCAGAAGAGTGGCGACTCTGTGTTTTACAGATCCAAGATAGTTCACTCTTAATGGACTATAGTTAGTATTCTAGGGTTAATTAATTTTAAAAAGCTAAAAGCTTTATTACTAAAAAAAAATGCTTTAAAAATTAATTTTCCAAAGCTTGTAACTCCTGGTTAAATAGAGCTATAGGAACACAACATAACATTTAATATTGTATGAAATAAATTTACGTGCTACTTTTTGTTCTGCTTTGTATCTCTTCAGCACTGTAGCAGACAGGTTGGCTCCAAATAATGAACCTACACCATCTACAACTACAGCAACCTGCTTTTCAGTGTCATAATATAATACACATAAGACATAAACATTTCGATTAGTACCATAAAGATCCATGAGGGTTGCTTATGGTTTGACGAAATCGGTTGGGGCAGGTCATGAGGGGGTGGGAGCTGGAAGTAGAGAGACCCACGTGACGTCACATACTGGCAGATCCACCAGCTGCGGACTTGCCCGGGTCAGTTGGCCCCCGAGTGCCGCCCTAGTCGTTTCGTAAGTGAATACGTACAACTTGTTTCATACCAACCTCCGCGAGTTTTATCAACTTAATTCGATTTACTTTCATCTTCATCCTAAGGTAATTTAAAACATCTATATAAATAATTATATATAATGAAATTAATTTAATCTATATAATAGAATTAATAACTAACTATGAGTAAATAGATTAAGTTAGTGAAATAGGTCATAGTCGAAGAAGCCGGCATCGGAAATTTCCACGAGTCCCCTCCTAAGTACCGTACCCTTGTCTGTCTGTATGAAACAATTCAAACTTCTGTCTTTTGCAGTAAACATCTTCATTGACTTACAAATTCTATTCTTTTTTTTTCTTTAACGTATTCCTATTCATCTATTTACAAATGTATATAATGTAAAACTGATTTTTTATTCATTGAAAAAAGAAAGTATAGAATTGATTCTATTGTTATTAAAAATACTCTTTTGTTATGTACAAACAATTTACCTCCGTTTTATATGAATAATATAACATGACAAACCTACATTTTTTTACTAATTCAATCCTACCTGTATTTGTATCTATTAATAAAAAAAATAAGCCAAAAATAATCTCTATTATATTAAAATGTACAATATTATTTTTATTTTTATTACATACTAATGTTTATGCATAGAAAATTGAATACCTACATTATTTTTAAATACACTATAGATTTATGTAGTTATTCTCAACTTGATTCTTTAAAATACGTTGCGACATTAATTCTATTAATAAATTAAATGGTACTTCTTTAGATTGTTACTCCCCTATGTTGTTTTAGAATATAAATGACCTCGACTAAATTACTATAAAAGAAAAAGGGATGTTTAGTACAATGTACTTTTGGACAAAGGAATATCACACTTCTGTTTTTATAAGGGGAGTAACAATCTAAAGAAGAGCATTCCATACACCTTCTTTAGATTGTTACTCACTTATTTTTCTTTTATAAGGGGAGTAACAGTCTAAAGAAGAGCATTCCATACACCTTCTTTAGATTGTTACTCACTTATTTTTTTTTATAAGGGGAGTAACAGTCTAAAGAAGAGCATTCCATACACCTTCTTTAGATTGTTACTCACTTATTTTTCTTTTAAAGGGAGTAACAGTCTAAAGAAGAGCATTCCATACACCTTCTTTAGATTGTTACTCACTTATTTTTCATTTAAAGGGAGTAACAGTCTAAAGAAGAGCATTCCATACACCTTCTTTAGATTGTTACTCCTTTCTGTTTTTATAAGGGGAGTAACAGACTAAAGAAGAACATTTCATACACCTTCTTTAGATTGTTACTCCCCTCTTTTTATTTTATAGGGGGAGTAACAGTCTAAAGAAGAGCATTCCATACACCTTCTTTAGATTGTTACTCCCCTCTTTTTTATTTTATAAGATGAGTAACAATCTAAAGAAGAGCATTCCGTACACCTTCTTTAGATTGTTACTCCTTTCTGTTTTTATAAGGGGATTAACAGTCTAAAGAAGAGCATTCTATACACCTTCTTTAGATTGTTACTCCCTTCTCTTTTTATAAGGGGAGTAACAGTCTAAAGAAGAGAATTCTATACACCTTCTTTAGATTGTTACTCCCCTCTTTTTTATTTTATAAGAGGAGTAACAATCTAAAGAAGAGCATTCCGTACACCTTCTTTAGATTGTTACTCCTTTCTGTTTTTATAAGGGGATTAACAGTCTAAAGAAGAGCATTCTATACACCTTCTTTAGATTGTTACTCCCTTCTCTTTTTATAAGGGGAGTAACAGTCTAAAGAAGAGAATTCTATACACCTTCTTTAGATTGTTACTCCCCTCTTTTTTATTTTATAAGAGGAGTAACAATCTAAAGAAGAGCATTCCGTACACCTTCTTTAGATTGTTACTCCTTTCTGTTTTTATAAGGGGATTAACAGTCTAAAGAAGAGCATTCTATACACCTTCTTTAGATTGTTACTCCTTTCTGTTTTTATAAGGGGATTAACAGTCTAAAGAAGAGCATTCCATACACCTTCTTTAGATTGTTACTCCCCTCTTTTTTATTTTATAAGAGGAGTAACAATCTAAAGAAGAGCATTCCATACACCTTCTTAAGATTGTTACTCCTTTCTGTTTTTATAAGAGGAGTAACAATCTAAAGAAGAGCATTCCATACACCTTCTTAAGATTGTTACTCCTTTCTGTTTTTATAAGAGGAGTAACAATCTAAAGAAGAGCATTCCATACACCTTCTTTAGATTGTTACTCCTTTCTGTTTTTATAAGGGGATTAACAGTCTAAAGAAGAGCATTCCATACACCTTCTTTAGATTGTTACTCCTTTCTGTTTTTATAAGGGGATTAACAGTCTAAAGAAGAGCATTCTATACACCTTCTTTAGATTGTTACTCCTTTCTGTTTTTATAAGGGGATTAACAGTCTAAAGAAGAGCATTCCATACACCTTCTTAAGATTGTTACTCCTTTCTGTTTTTATAAGGGGAGTAACAGTCTAAAGAAGAACATTTCATACACCTTCTTTAGATTGTTACTCCCCTCTTTTTATTTTATAAGGGGAGTAACAGTCTAAAGAAGAGCATTCCTTACACCTTCTTTAGATTGTTACTCCTTTCTGTTTTTATAAGGGGAGTAACAGTCTAAAGAAGAACATTTCATACACCTTCTTTAGATTGTTACTCCCCTCTTTTTATTTTATAAGGGGAGTAACAGTCTAAAGAAGAGCATTCCATACACCTTCATTAGATTGTTACTCCCTTCTGTTTTTATAAGGGGAGTAACAGTCTAAAGAAGAGCATTCCATACACCTTCTTTAGATTGTTACTCCTTTCTGTTTTTATAAGGGGATTAACAGTCTAAAGAAGAGCATTCCATACACCTTCTTTAGATTGTTACTTCCCTCTTTTTTATTTTATAAGAGGAGTAACAATCTAAAGAAGTGCCAATTAAATACACTGTTAAATATAATTTACCACTAATTTTACAACATAAAATTGCATACCCAAAATTTTTTTTTTTAATATTGTAAAATTATACAATAGTTAATCTATATCTATACTATATTCTTTGAAGCAGTAATTCATTTTTTCTTATATAATTTATATTGTTCTTTTATATACCTTTAATTATACAAATATAATTATTGTAGATTGTAGGTATGTACCTACTCACAATGAGTTTTAGTTTTAGTTATCATAATATCTTATAATATTATCTTTTTGATTCATTGTAAGTAAGGAGTAGAGTATTGATTAAATTATAATTTAAAATACTTTAAGAACTTTCATTTTTCAATTGAATTATTGAATTTTATTTGTTTATATCAGTTTAAAATATTAATGTTTTATTTATTGTTAATAGTAATATTTGAAGTAGGTAATTACATTTTATATGGTTTCTAATGTCATTATCTTTCTAGAGTAAGTAATTTTATTATTGTAGTATAAATAGTTACGTTTTATAGTTTTAACGTAATTTTTATTTTTTCATTGATAACTGATATCTTACTTAATAGAGTATTCCTACTTTTATTTTTAGTTCAGTGTTACAAACTTATTGTTTTGCTTCCGAGTTTACCGAAGGTAACGAAAAGGTAAAAAATTTTAGGTGCCGATTTCAAAAATTCCAAGACAGAAATCCGTTTCAGGCATAAGGGAACATTTTTGGTTCCGTGCCTTTCTGTCGCTCGATTTTTGCGAAGCAACATATCTTAAAAACTACACGTCCGATTTTAATGAAATTTGTATTGTAGTTCATAACTTGCTCATTGTTATTCCCATATAAGTTTCAACCTTCTACGCTCATTTGTTTCTCTTCCGCATGCGCACAAACATACATTTATTTACATCGATAGCTTCAAAAGTTCTTATCTGATTTGTATGAAACTTTTATAGTTTACCGAAAGTAACCCGCAGATAGCTCCAGATTAATTTGAACCGTCTACACTCTTTAACTTTTGCTAAATTGATACCTTAATTCGTGTAATAAATCAAAACAATTTTGACCGATTAAAAAACGAGATAAATTTGTACAAATTAGACCATAATGGCTTGTAAATGCATTGAATCAATTAAGTACGTGATAGAATGCGAGGAAGCTATGTGCCACACCAATTGGCAGTCTATTTTTATTATTAATTTCCTCCTTTTTACTTCTAAGGTTACCGAAGGCTACGGACATAGCTTCCGTTACCTTCAGTGAGACAACATATTTTCGTTAAAATGGTTTGAAATTTTTTTTCATGAATTAAAGTATCAATTAAGCAAAAGTTAAAGAGCGCAGATGGTTGAAATTAATCTGGTGCTATCTGAGGTCTACTTTCGACAAACCATCTAAATTTCTACAAACCACAAAAAATTAAATGAGTAATTCTTTAGGATATTGATGCTAATAAATATATCAGGGTGTCCAGCAGCCTTGAATTCCTTTAACTCCTGGAATTATGCTTGAATTTTTAGGATGCTTGAAAAAACCTTGAAATGTGCTTGCATTTTGAAAATATAACAGAAAAACTTAAAATATGCTTGAATTTTTAAAATTTCGGGAATTATGAAGACCCTAGGTTGTCTAGAAATATCAATACATTTTGATTTTTTTATTACCCGAACCACCCTAAACAACATTAGTTCGGATAATCGATGCGTTACTGTATATTGTATTTCACTTCTCTGTGGTACTACTGCTGTAATTAGGTTGAATTAATATTATTAATATTATAGTAGGCTGGAGGGTTTATTTGGAATTAAAGTTTTTCGAGTGATATTTATTTTCATTTCATCAGAGCTTAGTGATCACTGAAGAAGCTCAGGTTCTCATGGTGAAAGCTTTGATGAAATAAAAATATATACTCGAACTCGAAGGACTTTCATTCCAAATAAACAATCCAGCCTACTATAATATTCTACAAGTCCAAAAAATAAAACCTCTTCTATTATAAAAGTATTTTACATTATTTTGCTGAACTCATACTATTTTTTTCTATAATTCTAAGAAATTGTGAATAAATCAATATTTTAATAACTAATGTTAATAAACCCAACCTTGAATTTTATAAAATTGAATACCTTGAAATATGCTTGAATTTTAAATTTTAATATTGCTGGAAACCCTGCATATGTTTGTGCTCATGTGGAAGGGAAACTAATAGGCGTAGAAAGTTGTAACTTACATGGAACCAATAATGGTCTAATTATGACCCTCCATCAAAATTTCATTTGACCGATGACCGACAGACAGATACGGAACACACTAATTGCCAGATTATCGTTTAATTTGTTAGATTTACAAACTACCATCAAGAAAAGTTAAAATTATTTTGACTTATGAGGATCTAGATTCCCCCCTTACTTAAATAAAATGTGCATAAATCCTTCCTTAATTAATAATTGTTTTCAATTTCCAACACTGAAGAAGATTCTTAATCTCTAACTTTCCAGAAGAAAGTTTTGTCCCCCCGGCACGTGTCTCATCGCATCCCTGGGTTAAAATTGGAAATATCTTTAATTAATTGGTGCTTACATCCTTAAGAGGATTTCCTAAGTATTAACTTGCTAACTTCAGATGAGCAATCTGGTCTCAAATCTAATTTTCTTTTTCTTGGCACCAATTTTCTCTTATAGGAATCGAATTTAAGAAAATCTTATAATACCAAATCCAATGATTTGGATTTGGATATATAGTATTTAAGAAAAAAAAAAAAAAAATTAAAGAAAACCAACTTAAGGCGGAAATACACATGCTAGTAAAAAAGCATGCCAGTGGCGAGTTACTAGCACGTCAGTAACTGGCATGCTGCAGACGCTGTGTACATTTGCCAGTGAAACAGCATGCTAGTATCATCCGGATGATCGGTCTTGTGCGAGCTACTAGCACATGACAATACACATTCCAGTCACAGTTCTAGTTTTGAAACAGGCTATCGTTTCTTGCCTTCTTTTAGCCGGAATAAATTATGAAATAATTGTATTTGATATAATTAATTTTGATAGTTTTATTAATTGTTTCAATGTACCTTATGAATGTATCGGTGTGGAATGAAATTAACCAGATTGTTCTGTTACTTGCACAAACTGTGTTTTAAAACATTTGAAAAATAATAAAAAGACACGAAGAGTGTGGGTAAAAATTGGATAGCTAGAAGGGAATTAGGTATTTGGAGCGAGTCAGTGGCTACTAAATGAAATGCGGTTCGGGGACTTTAATGGTTTTAGGAATCAATTGCGAATGCTTCGAGAGAAAGTAGATGAGTTGTCAGATACCCGCGGAAAGGAAGGAACGCAACTGAAGACTGAAGGGCTGAGGGAGACTCGTGCTAGCTACTAGCAAGCTTGCGCTGGCAGGCCTGTTTACTCGTGCCTTATCAGTTCCCCCTCCCCTCGACTCGTGCCACTGGCAAGACAAAAATCAAACCTCATGCGATTCACTCGCATGCTTTTCACTCGCATGCTATTTGATGTATACACATGCCAGTAGCTCTCCTCTGCGAGCTACTCGTATGTTTTTGTGAGAGTAACTAGCATGTGTATTTCCACCTTTACACTATAAAAGGTTCAATTCTAAAGAGAAAAATTATAAAAATACAAAAAAAAAGATTTAAGTTAAAAAAAAATGTAAGAAAAATTATAAATCGATAGGACTAAAGAAGTCTTTTATGAAGGAGAAGAGCATCCTTATCAAAGAACAACAAAGAATGTTTATACAAGTTTAATAGAAAATTAGGTAATAGAAATTATAGTCCAGGAGATAGAAGTCCGTGTAAAAAAGTGTCTGTCTAACATCAAAAAGACTTTTTAAGAAGTATAAAAGTTCGAAGCGTATAAAACCATGTTTAAATATTATTAATATTGTAGCCTGAAGCAGCATGAAGGTGTAGGGCGAAAGGGTAGGGTGAAAGGGTAAGGTGAAGGTGTTCTGGGGGTGGTTTTATATAATTAATTAAAGAAAACCAATTAACCCTATAAAAGACCCAATTATAAAGAGAAAAATTATAAAACAACACAAAAAAAGGCTTAAGTTAGAAAAGAAAACAAGAAAAAAATATTGATAATTATCTTAGTGATTGGATTTTCTTTTTCTTATAAATACTTTATAGCCTATCTCTATAGGGATGAAACATTTATTTATGCACCTAGGGAGTAAAGTAAGCCATTATTCCCTGAACGAAGAAGTTGGTTCTTGAGGTGAAGCCGAAGGAACTATAATGGCCCCTAAATCCCGAGGTGAAGCCGAGAGAATTAGACTCTTTAATTCCCGAGGCGCAGCCGAGGGAGGTAACCATCGCTAGGGGAATTATGGCACTTTACTCACGAGGTTCATACAATATTTAATCTCCAGTAGGGAGAAAATACACATTTTCGTCCATTGCACAGTTTTTATTTATTATTTTAATAAATAACAATAATTATTAGCACTTTTAATAGCAGATATGAGAGATTCAATATTAAAATCAAATAAGAATTGCAGTTAAACTCAACTAGAAGGTTATTTAGATGCAGGTTATAAACAAAGATAAACATGGTCGAAAAAACAGTGTCACCAACCTGATTTAAACAACTTCATTACATTACCCATTCATTTTCTACTATTTATAAAATAATTAAGTTGCAGTCTTTACTTTTTCGTCCTACTTTTACTTTTCTCCCTACTTTTTGAGTTCAGGGATGAAAAGACTTACTTTAGTCCCTCTGAACTAATTCAAAATCATAACTTTTTCTCCCTACTGGAGATAAAAATGTTTTTATCTACTCACGGCAGCAAAATTAGGCATTGTTGTACTGTTATCAATCTTTTTTCTTGATTCTTTTGTAACATGTCAAAAAAACACGCAGCAAAATATCCAAGTGTCAGCAAAATAACAAACAGGCTGCCTAATTTTAAAAAAAAGTTACTACATCTCAGGTTTTGTCTTTGTTTTATTTTAACTTTCGAGTCATCGGTTCGATTTTTACAACTTTCATTGCTTTAAATCTTTTTCATGTTGAAGTACTCTCTATTATTTTATATTTTATTTACATATTAAAAACTAACTGTAGGAAAAATTTAATGTGCAACTCGAGCTTAAAGTGTCTTTGCTGCACTCGAGAAACCTTTCCGCCCTCTAGAACCTTTGCGGCTCGTGTGTTAATATTTCTCTCGAGTGTAGCAAAGTGCCACTTTGCGCACTATTTGCACAAATAACTATTTCGAGTAAAAGAAACCAAATATTTTCTTTTAATTCATAATATAGAAGTTTTTCCATAATTCGCCACACTTCTAACATCCCTCAGGTAAAAGCAAAAAGCTCTGGAATTTCGTGGTCGCATTTTAAACAATCAACATTTTTAATTGTAACAGGACATAAAGATGTTTAGCAGCTGATAATTTGAAGTACCCTGTGACTTTTAGTTTTTGAGATATTAAGCTATTTTTAAAAAATTTCGTGAAACACTCAGAAAAAAGAAATCAATTGATATCTCGAGAACTATTGAGAAATGGGTTTGTACTTACCCGACTTTTTTTGTTGCATTTTACCATAATCCACCAGTTTCGTTGTGACATTTTATCGCGGTTCACCCTGTATAGATAATACACTGGCTCATACTACTTATAGACATCAAGCTAGAATTAAGTGTATATAATCCTTTTGTGCTTGGATCTTTTAGACTTATATTATATTATAATCCGGATAAATTTACTACTCACACTATAAGCTGCATTATATATATAAATTATTTATTTCTTTCGAGCTTAAAAAAAATTGCTTTCAATTACTACATTAATTTCCCTAATATTCCTGATTTATTTAATAATTTAATTTTTTGTATTTATGCAAATATTTTGTATATTTAACATTTTGTACTTTGTCGTAAATCTGCATTTATATATCTTTATCAATTTAACTATACAAATTAATTTGTAAAATTGAAAATTTTGTTTTTGATAAACACGGAAAATAAATCAGTGAGAGAGGTAGAAATGTGATAACAGTTAATTCTTATTAAAATCTCTCTCTGTTGCTGTCACTGAAAGATAAATGTTAACTTAGGTGAAATCTCTTGCTGTCACCGTTACCTAAAAATGTAATATGTTTTCTGTTATTTTCAACGTGAAATTCCATCCAGTCCCTGTTTCTTAATACATGATATATCGGTGCTTTTCTAAGTATAAATTAATTGAAATACCATACACATTGAGTGCTCTATCATTGAAGCGAGCTCATCATATAGCAATGAAATACTGAATATTGAAATTTGTTTCATGATGAATGTCATAGTTGAAGATAAGTGGAAGAGGGGTAGAGTGGGGACTCGGTACAAAGCTTTACTTCCTAAACAAACCTACACACAACACGACTATAAGAATCTTAACCACCCGTAATAGCTTTTAAACTAATATTATATATGTATCACTTCATTACTCAAATACTACTGCTTGTATCAAGAGATATCGGTAAAAAGGTTGTTTTCCCTATTTTAAACGTTTAGGTCCGCTTTATTAGTTTTAGCGAATTTTATTAATTCATAGCAGTGTCGTTGTTAGTTTTACTAAAAAATGTTATTTATAAAAAATTTTCGTCTCATCGAATAGGTGATAATAGAATCTTTTCCCGTCCTGAAATTCCAATTTAATTTTTGTACCTCTCGTTTACGCGAGCATTGCGTGCGAACTCTTGGACGGATCACGCTGTCCAACGAACTTAGCCTGAGTATAAGTAAAAGGAACATGTATACCAAATTTCAACTAAATCGGTCAACTTTTACTCAAGTTATCGTCGAACAAGTAAACGTTACACACAGACAGACAGACATGATGCATATTTCGTTGAATGTAAGAAGCTCGCTTACGCTCGCTTCAATTAACTAAAAAGACCAGTCATATACCATGACTTAATGAGCGAATTTTCAAAGAAATCTGCGAATTATTGGCTTATGATAATATAGGAAAATTTTGGTTTAGAATTTGGATGGGTGAAAAAAAAAAAAATTGGTACACAGGGGTAAAAATAGTATGCACCCTTCAAGATGTAGTTGGAAAGCTCTTTAAGAGTACAGTAATTGTTGTTATGTACACTTTTGTCATATTTTGATATAAGACAGGGGTGAAATAGAAATAAAAACACGTTTTTATGCCATTTTTGACCCTAAAGTATAAAAATTTGACCCCTAAAAGAACTCCAAAAATTCTGGCCAACGAACTCATCCATTCTTTTGATATAATTGACATTTTTAAATTTGTTACAAAATATAAAAAATAAACAATTCAGGTTGGCGTAAACGCGAGATAGTTGGTTCCATACCAACTTGTTTTGCTTCAAGATACACAATGCCTATTCCGCACATGCGTATTTCGGCTGCATATGTTCGGCAAGATGACAACATATTTGCTTTAATTAGGAGCGTTCACATCTAGGCGTAAAATTCGCAACTCTGCAGTGTTCTACCGGAAAGGCGCACCTCTGCATGCAGGTGCCGATGTCTACCGGGAAGTTGATAAGAAACACGTGCATTCTTAAGCTAGTGTTCACACTGTGCGGTTATCGGTCGGTGTGTATTGGTAGTTTTAATTTTTGCAGTGACCAGTGACATTAAAGTTGTATTTACATTTGTGAAAATGTTCGATATGGATAACTTAATGTTCCATAGTTTACCTCATGGTAATTGGTCTTTCTTTAGTTAATCTTTCTTCAACACCTATTGCATTCCTAAACGTCGTGTTCATTTTGGTCATGTGTGGTCTCAAAATTTCCACCAACTCGTCGAACGAGTTTATTGACATTCGATGATAATTGAAAAACTTGCTTTCGTGTTTTCTGATACTGTTGTGAAACCCCGGAAGCCATCACTACTTTCAGTACTCTTTGCAGGTAGACCATCTTCAAAGTAATCCCTCGGCTTTCAAAGCTCAAACAAATTTTACTTTTAACATACCAATAAACTATTCGGCACAAACTGACGACCACGTAAAATGAATACGCACATATACGGCAAAAATCTGCACTTTGTGAACGCAACACTCTCTTGCCGGTAATACGCATGCGTATATTTCGCATGCCTAGAATGCGCATGCGATGATTATTTTGAAGCTCGTAAAAATGTATGCTATGTACCCGTACCCACCTAAAAATGTAGTATAACCTAATGTTGCGTTAATCCCGACGTTAAAGGCACTGAAAAAAATGTCTTTTATTTAGGCTGGGATTTCTTTTGTTATATATACGCTAATATATTTACGCTTTGCTTAATTAATTACTAAAGTCTCCCAATTTTGTAAAGCATTGTACATATATGCAGACTTTTACCAGGAGTTTTTATTTAAATGTTCCGTCTAGAATTCTTGTTATCTACTTTAATTAAATTTTACTAAAATACTTATTATACTATAAATAATGTTAATTTATCATTTGACCTTGACTCATTATTACTTTAGTAGCTTCAAACTTGCCATATTTTCCTATTTCCACCTTTATAAGAGATAATCTTAAAAATAATATAGTAAATAGTATTAAAAATAGAATATTTAAATATTATTATTTAAAATAGACTGCGTAATCGCACTTATGGGATGTCAGAAACCTATTATTATCCAATTTATTTAATTATTCCCCCGTTTTTTAAATCTGTCAAAATTGTTTTGATCTTTTACTTGTATTAAAGTATATAGATTTAGCAAAAATTAAAGAGCGCGAACGGTTGAACCATCAAAAAGAACCATTGAAATTTCATAAAAATCAGATAAGTACTTTTGAAGATATGGATGTAAATAAGTGTATGTTTGTGCGCATGTGGAAGAGAAACATATGGGTGCATAAGGGTGAAACTTATATGGGGCCAACAATGGACTAATTATGACCTACCATCGAAATTTCAATATAATTGGATGAATTGTAATTAGGATATGTTTGTTCGCAAAAATTGAGTGACTGGCAGATAGACCGACTGTCAGACAGACAGACACGGAACCAAATATGTTCCCCTCTCCATTTAAGACGGATTTCTGTATTGGAATTTTTGAAATCTTCACAATGATCACATAGCTTTCGATGCAGTAAGCTCGGAAGCAAAACAAATAAAAGCATCCATTAACCTGGAGAATAGCAATAATAATAATAAAAAATAGTAAATACCATCTAATATTCTTCAATAAAGCTTGGTTTGACTGAGCAAATACTTAGTAGAGCTTGAGCTTGGTTTGACTGAGCAAATACTTTAGTAAAGCTTGGTTTGACTGAGTAAATACTTTAGTATAGCTTGGTTTGACTGAGCAAATACTTAGTAAAGCTTGGTTTGACTGAACAAATTCTTTAGTAAAGCTTAGTTTGACTGAGCAAATACTTTAGTGAAGCTTAGTTCGACTGAGCAAATACTATAGTAATGCTTGGTTTGACTGAGCAAATACTATAGTAAAGCTTGGTTTGACTGAACAAATACTATAGTAAAGCTTGGTTTGACTGAGCAAATACTATAGTAAAGCTTGGTTTGACTGAACAAATACTATAGTAAAGCTTGGTTTGACTGAGCAAATACTATAGTAAAGCTTAGTTTGACTTAACAACTACTATATTAAAGCTTGGTTTGACTGAACAAATACTATAGTAAAGCTTAGTTTGACTTAACAACTACTTTATTAAAGCTTGGTTTGACTGAACAAATACTATAGTAAAGCTTAGTTTGACTTAACAACTACTTTATTAAAGCTTGGTTTGACTGAACAAATACTATAGTAAAGCTTAGTTTGACTTAACAACTACTTTATTAAAGCTTGGTTTGACTGAGCAAATACTATAGTAAAGCTTAGTTTGACTTAACAACTACTTTATTAAAGCTTGGTTTGACTGAACAAATACTATAGTAAAGCTTAGTTTGACTTAACAACTACTTTATTAAAGCTTGGTTTGACTGAGCAAATACTATAGTAAAGCTTAGTTTGACTTAACAACTACTTTATTAAAGCTTGGTTTGACTGAACAAATACTATAGTAAAGCTTAGTTTGACTTAACAACTACTTTATTAAAGCTTGGTTTGACTGAACAAATACTATAGTAAAGCTTAGTTTGACTTAACAACTACTTTATTAAAGCTTGGTTTGACTGAGCAAATTCTTTAGTAATACCTGGTTTGACTGAGCAAATACTTGAGTAAAGCTTGGTTTGACCCAGTATTTTTTTTTTTTTTTTTTTTTTCAAGTAAACTTGGTGCAAGCAGTTGACCCTCATTTAATTGAAATATTTGCTATTTTGCTTTGATAATGTTTTAATGAATTTTTGCTCTAGTTCAGTTCCTAATTTTTTTCCTCCCTTAAAAATCTGCCCCCATAACTCTTAGGCAAGCACATAATTACTTAGTCCAGTATTTTTCCTATTTTTATTTGTTTTGTTTTCTTGTCTACATTTAATTATTACTGAACAGTTATATTTATCATAAAAATATCTACTTCTTTGCGGGGAATCGAACCCTACCCTCTCACCGTTTGCGTTTCATGATATTTTCTCATAAACTAGTTTTTTCCCTGAAAACTAATGTTATTTGGTAAGATTGGTATTTATTTGGAGTAAATTTTAGAATTTTGTTAAAATTGTAATTTACGCACCAAGGGAGTAAAGTAAGTGATTGCACCCTGAGCGATGAAGTTGGTTACCTCGGCTTCGCCTCGCAGGAACCATAACGTTCACTCCCGAGGCGAAGCCGAGGGAGTTAATTATCGCGAGGGTGCAAGTGATTTTTACTCCCGAGGTAAGCAAAAGATTTTACCTCCAGAAGGGAGAAAACAATATGGAAATATTTTATTTTTAATTTATTTTGTTCAACAAAAAAAAAACAATTATTATTTTTATTTAAGACAAAAAATCATAGATATAATATTAACAATTCTCTAAATAAGTTTAATCAAGTTAAAATTAAATTATAGATAGCAATTATTTGAATTTCAATGCTAAAATTAAATGGGAGAATCATCAGCTGGAAGCTGAGTCGTGTATTGATTAATGATGTATTTACATATGGATTAAATAATCTAAATTTAGAAATTATGATTTTACTTTTAACTTGTTCGGTTGTTTTACTGATGATTCATTATGACAACCGTTGTGGAGGTTACGTGACATGTGTGAAGATTACATTATAGGTTTAGACATTAAACAAATGTTAGTAAATGAAATGTGTATAAGCACCAACCTTATTTACTTGTGCTTTATATAGGGCAACACTGGAGGGAATCATGAGAGTTCATGATTCCCTTATTTTTTATTACTCCCTGTTTAACCCGACTGGGTGCAATGAGTAACTTCCCTGCCTGTAAACTACGGTAGATAGTTCAACTTTTCTCCCTGCTGGAGGTAAAAATAATAATCGTCGGAACCGTTTTCGAGAAATAATTATTTTCATGTGTTTTCAAAGTTTTTTTGGGTGGGGAGAGCGTGTAATCACAGTTCTTACTCCCTATTTTTACAACGTATGTGAACAAATAATAATGAATAGTTTAACAAATGTTATTAAAAAATCGGATATTAATAATAACCACCTTAATATTAATAGTTCAAGCAGAATGATTTGTTATCTCTTTTCTTATGAATAGTCATGAAGCTCTTTCTTGGTCATTGATCGAACTTTGCTTTTTCTAAGGGTAGTGAAAGAAATTTAGGTCGGAAGCTGTTTTCTAGGGCGGGTGGCGCCAGCTTGCCTTCCTCCTCCTCCTTTATTTTCTTCTGCTCCGGCTTTGCTGCCTATCGATATCTCTTGTTGTTCAAATACACTCAGGACAATGCTTAAAAAAAGAATAAATAATACGAATAGATAAGTTTTTTTTTCAGTTTTGTTGCAAAATTTGTGATTGTATAATACTATTATGATTCAAATAATGATATTATAGATACAGTCGGACCTCCTTATAGTGAACTTCTGTACAACGATAATATCAAAATCTCAGTGAATTTTCCTTATAAAAGTGTTTCTATAGAAAGAACATAATTTCTTTGCAACGAACAAAATTCATAAAAATAAGGATAATGTTGCGACTGTCAAACTTTCTGAAAATAAATTGAAGCGAGCGTAAGCGAGCTTCTTACATTCAACGAAATATGCATCTTGTCTGTCTGTCTGTCTGTCTGTCTGTCTGTCTGTGTGTAACGTTTACGTGTCCGACGATAACTTGAGTAAAAGTTGACCGATTTAGTTGAAATTTGGTATACATCTTTCTTTTACTAATACTCAGGCTAAAATCGTTGGACAGCGTGATCCGTCCAAGAGTTCGCGCGCAATGCTCGCGTAAACGTGAGCTTCAAATTTAAAATTGGAATTTCAGGACGGGAAAAAATTCTATCATCAATCACCTATTTGATGAGACGAACATTTTTTACAAATAACATTTTTTTAGTAAAACCAACAGCGACACCGCTATGACTTAATAAAGATCGCTAAAACTATTAAAGCGGACCTAAACGTTTATAATAGAGAAAACAACATTTTTACCGATATCTTACGTTCTAACGTAACGATTTTAATAAAACTTCATATACACCATCTAATGCACAATTGAAACAGGCATGCAAAATTTCAATTTGATACATGCAGTAGTTGTTTTGTAGCAAAGAGATACATTTTATAATAATTGAAAAGGAGATGGTGTGGTTAGAGGAATAGTAAGAATGCAGGGTGGTTCCCCTACTACTAGTCGCTGTACTACTACTATACCCATTATCTATCAACTCATCATGATTCATGATCATCTATTTTTTCAATATTCAATACATATTTATTACTTTACGCTCGCTTCAATGATAGAGCCACGCGATGCCTAGTATTATAGATTTGTTCCAACACCCCTATTTGTATCGTCCCACGGATCATTCGGAAATCGTTTAGGACACGTTCTATTCGCATACGCTAACATTGTTCTTTAATAAAATCATTTCATGTTGGAACGAGTTTAGGACTATAAATTCTTACCGTACTAAAAACTTTGAAGGAAACCTAAACAGTTAGGGAACCTTCCTGTTGAATATCGTTAGGACCTTACTTTAAAGACTGCCGATCCGAACATGGGAAACGAGCCGAGCATGTTCGGTTCGGCGTTCAAGTGTCAATTTAAACACCCCGAGCCGAACATCGTAAAGGCCGAAATCAGCACGATCCACAACAAACAGCCGAACATAATTTCTGTCTTCTGTTTTCAAGAAGGCTATGATAATTAACTGCCGAGGCAGGTAATTTACCTATTTGACTTTCGAGGCTTCGCCTCGGCAGGCAATGAATAAACGAGGCAGAAATGTTTTCCTTTGCTGCCTGGTTGCATACAATATTTAATCTACGAGCGGCAGAAAAATGAAACTTCTAAAATACCATCTTTATTAATATAACATAGTTAAATTACTTTTATATTAATAAGATATAACTATATAAGATAAGTATTAACTAAAATTAATGTTCATTAAGAAATAAAACAATAAGCTTGGGAATAATAACAATAAGTGAATAGCAAACTGAACTGAATCTATAACAACAAAATACAAAACACGTTTATAACACACAAAACTTCTGAATGAATAATGCACGCAATATAAAATATATTTATAGTTTTACTAACAAATTACTAAAAGTATTAAAGATAACTTTAAAACAAGTAAGAAAAGAGGTAACTAGGATAAATCAAGAAAAGTAGCGTGTCTTATCTAGTATGACTTCAATAATAAACAGGTCAAGTGTGTGCTAGTCAGCGCACAGCGAGGGTCCGTAGGCAACCCTGTATAGTTTAAGTAGTACCCTATTGATGGTGTTTCTTAAAATGCTAAAAAGCTTACTTTGAACTATCCTATGGGTCTGATATTCTCAAAACTCATAAACAAACTTCTGATAAAGTATTTTTTTTGCCAATGAACTGGACTACAACCATATAAATACATCGAAATGACCGAAAAATTTACCTAGTTATAAAAAACGTATTTTGTCAATAAAAAATATTTTTTTTTTTTTTTTTCGAAATTTCCAAAATGTGGTATCTTTACTTTTGATCGAAGAATGTTCAGGAATTTTTTCAGATGTTTTGCACTTCACATAAGCGAGATAGAGGGGGCGGGGGACACGTTTCACACCCACTTTAAACTTTCCTACGCTCGCCATATCAAAGTTATAACCAAAGAATTATATATTTTTGTAATCAGCTCGACGTACCCTTTCATATGATACCCCTCACGGTGTCGAAAAAAAATAAAAACAATTTAACCCTTAAGTTTTTATACCCTAATTTTTTTGAAAAATAATTTTTTTAAGTCGCTATATTTTTAAAATATGTGGGTAGACACAAGACACATACATGCCAAATTTCAAAGTGATTGGACGAAAGGTGTAGCCATGAGAGCCGGCGACCGGACGGGCGGACAGACACACGCAGGAAAATATAAGGGTCCTTGGTTTTGCCTACGGACCCTAATAATAATAATATGGATGTTGGATGTTTACATGAAACTGCAGTGTAACCAGTGACTACTATTTTTTTAATTAAATATCTACTGTTCATTGAACTTATTTTAACAGAATTAACAAATATAAACCAATTATTTTATTATTAAAACGTTTATTTATTAAATATTACTTATTGAAATATAATATATAATGTTATAAGATAGAGATAATAGTATAAACTGTTACTGCCAACATCATAACAGCAAAAAATTTCCTTATTTTACCGCCTAGGCAGTAAAATCGAATTTCTCTACAATGCCTCATTTTGCTGCCGCAAGTAAATAAAATTATTTTCTACTTAGAATAGTATATTTAAACTAATGCAATACTAAATTATCTTATCTCTATAGTTCTAGCACGTGTAGAATCTATATTTGAGGTGTAAATATTATGAAATAATACTGCAAGTCTACAAATTCTAGTATACCATATTGACCTCGGGTATAGCTGTCATGTCTACTTAATGACGTGTCAACTTCACGTGGTATATTTTCCAAACGACCACCATGAGTCATGAGTGGACAAAGCTCGATGCACTCCACTGATCTAACGGGAAAAATGTTGTCAGCATGTCAAGGTTATTATTGTTCCCTATTCAATTAAAACCCCTAATTATTTAGGTGCTTTATAGTCGAGGAAACGACAACCGTGCCTTTTATAAACTAATGTAAATATAATAATAAAAACAAAAGATCTAGGGGTCATTGTCACAGTATCACGTGACATTCCAAGGCCAAACCATCGTTTGCTTGCTTCCACAAACACATTTAACTGTAACAGTTAACTACGCGTGCTCTGTCCCAAGTTGCGTCATTTTTATTAAATATTTTAAAAGAGGTTGTTTTCTTTAAACTTTTTTACGTGATTTGTTTGATTCACAAATTATTTTTTTTAAAAAAACAACAAATACATTTATTGGGCTATTGTCTTTTTAATTTATCTTATTATTTTGTCTAAAACCTAATTATAATTTTTAAATTATTATTAGCGTAATAATTATAGATTCTTTTTCAAGAAAGAGAAATTGTTTATGTATTATATTCTTTTACAAATTAGATTTGGTAGATTAGAAAAAAAAACAGCTGATCTGTAAAAGTGATTATTAAAAATAGATATTTTTTTCTAATAGCCTTAATTTTTTTTTAAACCTGTTTTTTTATTTAAAGGGTCATTATAAAAATTTCGGTACAATTCGTGTCACAGAGTCATAAAAAGAAAAGTGTTTATCATAAAGTTTAATTTTTTTAAAATATTATCTAAGAACATAAGGGAACACATCCACTAAATGTTTAACAGGCTGGAGGCTGGGGTCCACTACTAGGGAACTAATATACATATATGTCATTTTCTCACTCCCTAGCCTGTCACAAGCATGAGGTGGCCAAGTTCACCTAATTGTTTTTGCAAATCTAGGAACCAAAATTTAATAAAAATACGGAAGGTTGTGAGAATTCCCCTGTATTTTCCATAAAGTGATCCAAAATGGTTAATTTCTGCTTATTAGCTTACTAAAAAGCACATTTTATATGTGTCACAAGGTTTCTACCTCAACCTCACTCCCTAGAACTTTTTAAAAATGACCGCCAAACTTGTAGAGAAGGAATATTTTTTGCTCTAGCTTCATAAATAGGCAATGAAGTTGGTTTTATTAGGTTACAATCCAGGGCTTCTTGTCTTTTTATGGTGGTTTAGTACTGAAAGTTAACGAGTATTTTTATTCACCCTCACTCCCTAGACCATTATAATTAAATGAAGGAAAGTGATTTTTTTAGTATTGCTTTTAATTTATAGTACAGTTTTTAGAATATAGTCTTGGACATAAGCTGGATCAACCTGGAGTCATCCCTGTTCACATAATATCTCATTTGGCACTAAAACCTCACTCCCTAGCCTCTCACTCCCTAGTCTAATAGTCAAATTCCATTCACCTAGGGAGTGAGAATCTTGATGAAACAGTCATATTTTACATTTTATTTAAACTATTTTTGCCTTTTTAAGTTGATTTACTTACAATCACTTACAAGCCTTGACCACTTCTTATCTCATTCCTCTAAATGTTGACTTGTAATGTACTTATAAAAATTATTTTTGTGAGCAAGATTTTAAATTTTTTAAACGGTCCAAATGGGATTTTGCTTCATAAGAGCTCAATTAAATCAGTTTTTAAACAAATATTTTACTAAGCTATAATACTATTAATAATATTTTATTAATTAATTTATTAAGCTTCTCACGATCTCTCGATTAGACGAATAAATAAGATCGCTGCTTTATTAAAACTTTTCATAAAGCACAAAAAGAGTCATCGATTACGGATTACGTAGTTTTAGACGTAATTTTTCGATGATTTCAATTACGATGCTTCTTCAGGTCATATAATCGATGATTTAGATGTTTTATAGTACGATGCAGCGATGTTTTCGATACCGAACTTCGACATTGATGTCCCAACCCTTAATATACAACCCGGAGGCTAACGTAAGACTCGTCGACGGGTCTTACGATAGTCTCCGACATCGTATGATTCGCCAACTTCATTTTTTATTTTTAATGTAACTCAAGTTCCACCGGAATCGGCACTGATGATGGCTTTATGAAAGCCGAAAGTTACTTTGATTAATAAACTAATTAATTAATTAATTATTAAAATGACCTTCATCAACGCTCTTACTTCTCAAATGTGCAAAATGTTATCAACGTGAATTTTATAGTTAAGGTCCAATGCGTCTGCCAAAACAAAATATTATAGATCACAAAGAGATAAATTTTGTACCTCCAATAATTTTCTACTTCAAGGTTGTTTCATTTAAGTTAAGGCAAGGTTCTGCCTTCGAAAACCTTTTAGAATTTTTATCAAACCTTTAGAAAGTTTTAAAGTCTCACTACCACTGACTGGTCTTGATTTTAGAGGTTGGAAAGGATTTCTATTTAGTAAATTACCTTTAGAGAGAAAATTAAGGCTTTCAAAAGAACTAAACAAACCGAACTCTGATTCTTTTTAAAGGCTGGACTCTTTACCTAATCTTTATTTCTCTTCTTTTCGATTTCTTGTTTACATTTTATTTTAACTACTTTATTGAAAAGCATTTAAAAAATAGTCTGCCTCGCGTCTTATTCTAATAATTCATTAATTTTATGCGTTTAAAACTTAATTTTGTCAATATTTAATACCCCCCTCCCGTTTTTTAAATCTGTCAAAATTGTTTTGATTTATTGTACATGAATTATAGTATCGATTTAGCAAAATTTAAAGAGCGCAGATGTTTGAAATTAATCTGGGGCTATCTGTGGGCTACTTTTGATAAACCATCCAAATTTCATACAAATCAGAAGAATACTTTTGAGGATTTTGGTGTAAATATATTTATGTTTGTGCGCATGTGAAAAAAGGAACAAATAAGCGCAGAAGGTAGGAACTTACATGGGACCTTCAATGAGCTAATTATGACCTACCATCCTTATTTTATTAAAATCGAACGAGTCGTTTTTAAGTTAGGTCGACCTACAGACAGAAACGGAACCTAAATTTTCCCTGATGTTTGAAACGGCTATCTGTTTGGAATTTTTAAATTCGGAATTATATAAAAAAATTCTTTATTATAAGAATGATCACCTAGCATTCGTTACCTTCGGTATAAGCTCGGAAGTAATCATAATGGAATTTCATAGGTACCTTCTAACTTTACCTTTAAGCAGGCCCTACACAATCCGCTTGATCGAAACAGCGCGTCAAGCTGATTGACAAGTGATTTAAGCAGCCTTGGGCGCATCATGCATACCGTCAATCTTTTCATCAACATTCATTTGTAGCGGAGTTTTCGACTAGTGAACTGCTCCTCCTGGACTGTAGTGAACCAGTATTGTGTAGATACCATGGTTTCGAATCAGGATTTGGGGTTTCTCATGTTGACAGTTGTTGCTCTCAAGCGGAAAAAAACGATCCACAGGAACGACGTTGGTCGAAGGAGGAGAACTTTCCACAACTCCGGACAATCACGATATCAGTCAATGAGGAGGCTAATAAATTCTCGATCGGCATTATTATCTACGATGTCCGAACATTCGGAAGCTAGCGGACGGTCCTCCATCGCTGGTATCGTGCAGGTGACTGACGGAATGCCTACTGATTAAAATTGCTCTAGACTATCAAGCGCTCTGTCAAGCCGCTTGAGCCATTCAAACTTTCCATCAATCGCCGTCAAGGCTTGACTCAAGCGTCAAACGTGTTCCTAGACTATCAATCACGCTTGACGCGCTGTTTTGATCAAGAGGATTGATAGTGTAAGAACTGCTTATAAATGGTAAAATTTTAAGAAAGAATCTTATTTGATCGATTCTAACCTTTGTCGTCATTAATTTTAAGTATTTTTTAATAATTTTAAGCTTTTAGGTGGAACTGAAAAAGTTTTTGCCTGTTGGTCCCAAGTTTCTTTTCTTAAGGGGTTCGTTCCAAGTTCGTTTCTTCTTAGAGTATACTTCATTGTTACCCTGAATTCTATTGTAGGTTAATGGCTACCTACTCGATAGATGTAATAACTACCAGTTTTGGGAAAAGTTCATTCCGTCGAACGGGTCACCGGAATGACCCAATTTGATTGAGATTCTGAGAACTTGGTATGATACACCCCCCCCCCCCCCCTATTCTTGACTTTATCCAATAACAGCTGATGCTACCCTCCCCCTTTTACTTTTTGGCTTGCCTACGTTTATGAGGCTCGATAAATTTCTTTAGTATACTTAAAGCGTTTGTACCGATCCTCTTATACGTTCAACAAAATATCTATTTTGTCGGCCACACAGTAACGTTTCTTCGTTCGACAATTATTTAAGTAAAAGTTAATAAATTTAATTAAAATTTGTATCATTTACTAATGCGCAAGTTGTTGTTTGTGATGTCTCTTTAATGAGGACTTGTTCCTAATTATCAAATCATTGCTGAATTTCTCGCTACTCTACTAGTAAACTATGCCCTGCTGAACGATCATTCTCGTCATTAAGTCGAGTTAAGGCACGGCTTCGTTTCATGATGAGTAAAGATCGGCTCGCTGGGTTGTGTTTTCTACATGTCCACAAAGATTTAGTCATTGATATTGAAAAAGTTATTGACCGATTTGCCAAAGGGAAAAACGGCTTGAATTTGTAATTTGATTTTTTTTTTTATATGAAATGTTGCAATACAATGTATTTTAAAGTAAACGCATTTACAGGAGAGAGTTAGTGAGGTATGGTCTAAAGAAAAAACATTGTTTAAACAAATAGTTTCGTAAAATTTATTACTGTTAATTATTTACTGTATATATATTACTTAATTACTGTTAAAAATATATACTGTTAATCCTCTCATCTCCATTTTGTTCCCCACCATTCTGTTCCTCTAACTAATCCAATCCTTAAACTCTATTTTCTTCAATCTTACTTAGTTATATTCCAAACTTTACCATGAAACTTGTATTATAGTCTCGTATTTTGTCCTTATATGTTAACCCTGATGATGTAAATATATTTTATCTACGATTGTTACGAAATATAAACATTGTATCTCTGTTTAGATGCGTAGAAAGAGATTCTTTACGTACTTGTATTCATTGCGCATGCGCGTCTCATAGTTCTGAAGAATTCCTCTTCTTTACCAACCTAGGGCGGTAAAGAAGAAGAATTCTTCAGCTTTACGCACGATTAGTGAGTTTGTTTACATTTAACAAAACTAATTTACTGTTCTTATATTAAAGTAACTGTTTATATCGAGTTTTTAGTGAAAAAGAATGAGTGAATCAAGAATCAAGTGACTTGGACGAAAATGTAGAGAATAATACTCCTCCAGAAATAATTGATTCGGCAAAAATACAACTCAAGAATTAATGTCATCTTTATCAAGAGAGAGATACGAACTTACATACAGCAAGTTTATTATTTTTTTCTGTATTTATTATTAAAATCTAACAATCGTAGATAAAGTACGGTACGCAACTCGTGTGAAAACGGCATTTTGCATTGCTCGTGTGGTTTTACTACCCTCGCTGTCGCTCGGGTGCAAACTCCACACTCGCATGCAAAATGCTACTTTCCGCACTCGACGCGTAATGTACTATTACGAAACTAGTTGGTTAAACAATGTTTTTTCTTTATACCGTACCTCACTAACTCTCTCACATCTATAATTTAACGGTTGCTAACTTAAATTCAAGTAAACATTTACTTTCAACTAAATTAAGTAATTAATTTCTGGACGTCAAATTATCAATAATAATTAAACTTTTCTACTGTTTTAAATTTATATTTGTAAATCACTGTTAGAACTGGTACTAGGACTTGGTTGACCGAGGTTACAATATAATTTTCACTTTGTTGATTGCTACTTTTATTTTATAACAATTCAGCTACAGCTAAAGACAGTATATAATCAAGTGTAAAGGTTTTAAAGATGTTAAACTGATGTTTTCTTAAGGCCCCCATACACGGTCAAAATGTTTGCGCAAACATTTTGACCGTTTGGCACTGTTTGATGTTTGCGCAAACATGATGTTTGACGTGTATGGTATGGCCTAATTTTGCCTAAGGTTTGCGCAAACCTGATGTCGGGCAACTTTAGTTAAACATCATGTTTGCGCAAACATCAAACAGCCCCATGCACGGTCAAAATGTTTGCGCAAACATTTTGACCGTTTATGGCACTGTTTGATGTTTGCGCAAACATGATGTTTGACGTGTATGGTATGGCCTAATTTTGCCTAAGGTTTGCGCAAACCTGATGTCGGGCAACTTTAGTTAAACATCATGTTTGCGCAAACATCAAACAGCCCCATGCACGGTCAAAATGTTTGCGCAAACATTTTGACCGTTTGGCACTGTTTGATGTTTGCGCAAACATGATGTTTGACGTGTATGGTATGGCCTAATTTTGCCTAAGGTTTTCGCAAACCTGATGTCGGGCAACTTTAGTTAAACATCATGTTTGCGCAAACATCAAACAGCCACATACACGGTCAAAATGTTTGCGCAAACATTTTGACCGTGTATGGGGGCCTTTATTAATTGACTATTAAATATATTGCACAGACTTAAGGAGTAAAAAAAATCTTTAAACAAAGCTTAAAACACGTTTTCAGTATTCAAATTTTAAAAAATTTTCGCCAGGGAGGTTCCCCCTGCATGGTTCGGGGTATTCCCCCGAACAATCCATCGTCGATTACGGTATCATAGGGTGGGGATGTGCAAATCAAGCTCATCTGGAACCTCTCAAAATCACACATAAACAAAACTACTTATTAAAATTTGCCTAAGAAGGAATGTAAGGTTCCCAAGTGATGTGCTTTATAGGGAATTTAATGTTTTGAATATAGACCAGAGTATAAAGTTATCACGGATATCTTTCGTTTGGGAAAGGAAACACTTATTGCCTGCGTCTCTCGGACACAACTATCCTACTAGGAGAAATGTTGGTGAGTTGTTGGCAGAGCCAAGTTTTACTAGATCAGGTGTGTTCAGTCACACGTATTATATCGGGCCTCGACTATACAATCAGCTCCCTCAATCCATCAAGTCTGCACCATCTTATCCTGCTTTCAGAAAAAGCTTGATACAGCACATTCAAATTTGATGACACTACTTTATCTTATATTTCTGGTGATACATCAGTAAATTAAAATATAAATAGGAATTTATTGAGATTATCTATAAATAATTTAACTTGATCCTTTTATTTTATTTTACTTTTTATTTATTTATTTCTATTTTTATTTTTTATTTTTTATTTTTTATTTTTATTTTTTTATTTTTATTTTTTATTATTATTATTATTTTTTTTTTCTATTACTTCCTTTTTTAGAGCCAAAGTCACCCCCTTCCTCAAGCTTTGCTTACTTGGGGGTGCATCATAAGATTAACTTATATTTTGTATGTTGTAGTTTTTTTTACATGATGGAAATAAAGGTTTTATTTATTTATTTATTTATTCCATACGCCCTAACTCCCCCCCCCCCCCCTCCCTGTCATAGCCTCGCCTGAAAGGCAACTCTAGAGTCGCCCTTGATATAGTAAGATGTTTTTGTCTATTCATGCCACTTAAAGAAGCGTTATAATTGAGTGGGGAGCTATGTTCCACACCAGTTGTTTTCCTCTCAACAAATGTTGAAGACAATTGAAGTGCAGCTTCTCCAAGCTAATTCCATCACTCTTCACTGACAGTTGACAGTTAGTTAAAACACCATTTGTTGTTCAATTGGAACGAAAGCGGCAACATCAATCAGATACTCAGGTCCGGTCTGGACTGACTTTGTCGGGATAACACTGGAGAGATATATTAGAATAATAAGTAAAGAGAATGAACCATCTCTTCAGTATTTAAATGATAACAACCTAGAATTTAAATTCCAACACAGATGAGTTATTAAGATTGATTGAAATTCCTTTAACTCATTTAAAGCTCAGTTAAAACTATATTTATCATCGCATAATTATTGACAACGATTCTAGATCATTATAGACAAAACAAAATTATTATTGAATTTTGACTCCCGAGGTTACCGAAGCTAACGCTAATGTGAGCTATATGTGATCATTCCAAAAATGTTTTAGGTCTCCGATTTCAAAAATTACAAGACAAAAATCCGTTTAAGACATCAGGGAACATTTTTTGTTCCATGTCTGACTATCAGTCTGTCGCTCAATTTTTGCGAACCAACAATTTTTTGGATTGTAGTTCATAACTAGCCCGTAGTTGGTCCCATATAATTAACAACTTTCTTCGCCTATTGGTTTCTCTTCCTCATACGCACAAACATACATTTATTTACCGCCCTCCACTTGTAAACATTCCTATCCTGAGCGGCCGGTAAAGTTCCATTTTACAGCCCTGGGGCCTGTAAAAATTCATGCTTTTTCATTACAGGGCCGCTATTAGTTCGAGAAGCGGCCGCTTCCTGGCCGGGCCGCGGCGTGCAAGAAGCGCTAGTAGTTCTCAGCGTCAGCTGTTCAATTTGTAAACAATCAATATTTTTATAACTGCGGTTTGTTTTGGTACTGATTTAAACTTAATATGCATTTTTTAAGATTACGGCAAAATAGTTTACGTGTTTTTTAATTAGTTTACATGTGGTGGGCGATAAAATAGTGTACGCACCACGAGCAGTAAGCGACATGACAGGCCTCGGGCGTTAAACACACTCGTGCTTTCAAACTTCGCCCTCGGCCTGTAATAACGCCCTTACTGCTCTACGTAATGCTGCTGTACGTAAATAGCTTTTACATCTTTTTTATTCAAATGTAGGTACTCCTCTTATTTGTATGAAATTTGGATGGATTGTAGAAAGAAGCAGATTGTTTCAGAATAATTATAACCATTAGCGCTCGGTACTTCTTTAGATTGTTACTCCCCTATGTTTTTATGTAGAATATACATGACTGACTAAATAACTATTAAGACAAAGAGGAGTTTAGTGCAATGCACTTTGGGACAAAGGAATATCATACTCCTGTTTTTATAAGGGGAGTAACAGTCTAAAGAAGAACATTCCGCACACCTTCTTTATATGGTTACTCCCCTCTATTTTTTTTCTAAGGGAAGTAACAATCTAAAGAAGTGCCTAGCGCTCTTTACATTTTGCTAAATTGATACTTTCATTAATTTTCAAATTTCAATAAAATCGAACGAGTAGTTTTTAAGACATGTTGGTTCGCAAAAATTGAGCGACAGACCATAAATGTTCCCTGATATCTGAAACGAATTTCTGTCTTGAAATTTTTTAAATCGGACACATAAAATATTTTTGTTCTTCAAAAATGTTATGTGCATTTTTAAAGTTGTAACAAAGTATAGCATTTTACTACGTTTTTATTAGCTTGCTTTCTTGTTTGTTTGTTTGTCCAGTACAAATCTTGCAATCGATGTTTAACTAACTTCCCGAGTAGCTAGACTTTTGAAACTTTTAGAATAGCTCAGAACACGATGACAATGCATTATTTTAATACTTTTAGCCATCTTTCAGCAGAATTTAATTTGTTTTCAGCAAATTTTGCTGTATGGAAAGTTAGTTCGGTAAAAATCCGCGTTATTTTATTTGTTTTGACATATCCCATATTTACGATCTTCATTTTGACGGGTCTCAAATTTGTGATAGATAAATATTGAATGACAGCAAAACAGGAAATATCGATTATATTATTCATCGATTATATTATTTCAAACATATCGATGGCACGCGTTAGATTTGGTGTTGGGGAGATCCGTGTACAAAGATTTGTCCTTTTATAGGTTTAAGATCAGCTCTCAAGATGGTTGTCATTTATGTGAAGTAAATAATTTCGGAACTTTTTTTTTTTCACTAACATTATATATTATATAACAATAACAATTATATTATCACCATTACATACGATTCAACAGAAAATTTAAAAACGTAGTATATAAAAAGTTCTTTTTATCTTGAAATTATTATGCGTTATGCAGCTTGCTTAATGTACTAGGGAAAGTATATGCATTACAAGATATTAAATATAGTGTGTAATATTTTTAATTTATTTTAAAACTTCATCAAGAGCCTCTTAAAAAATAATTATTTCTCAAATTGACTTGAGCTTATTTAAGTTAAACTTAAAGGTACTATGAACACGTTAGATAACTTTATTTTATATTACTTTATGACATTATCTAAAGCTATTTTTACCCTCATATGCTTAAAGAATTTTCTCCATTTTTATGTTTCAGGGTGAAAAATATCGTTGGTCGCTAAATACGTTGCATAAGAGGACACGTTGGCATCTTTATAATACAATTGTGTAAGTATTAGCTAAAACTATTGAAGCAATACAGAGTTTTTTTTTAGAGTTAAGTGTTCGGCAATATAGCTTTAAAGCTGGAGTATTACATTTTACAATTGATAATAGAATTTTTTATATCATAAGGAAAAAAGATAATTACCAAATTGGGCAAATAATTTGGACTGTTTATAGGAGCCAGTTGTTAATGAAAATTTTAATTACATTTGCCAAAATAAATTACTAGTATAGGATTAGCCATTAATTAGTAAATGGCTATGGTAAACATATTAGACTTCAATCCAATCTTTCCATATTTTTGTTATAACATAAATGATTATATTCGTTGCCTCTGGACGTCCATCCTTTAACTTTAGTAATATATAACATAGCTTTGTTTTTCAAGTGTGGTGTTGTCGATTAACTTATACTTATTACAAATGTCGATAATCTTATACTAAGTAAATGTATTTTTTCGATTCTGCATAAACACTTTTGTGAAACAAAAATGTAATGATAATTTGTGAAGAATTATTGTTGCAAAATTCGAGATGAATTTGTGAATTTTAAGATATTTATATGACACGTTTCTTGTAAATACCTGATGCTGAGTTTTAAAAAGTATTTTTACCTCCAGGCGGGAGAAGAAGTTAACTTAACTGCCTGGTTTTTAGGGTGTTAAGTGTTAACTGCATGGTTTTTAGGGTCACAGGCCGAGCCACAGGGAGTTATGGCATAACTCCCTGTAAATTCAGTGCAGCCAACTTCTAGTAAAAGAACTGAGTTTAAACATATTTTACAAAGATTTAAGTTAGCAACACTGTTTATTACAAACATGACTCGCAATCAGCTGTTTTTAAATATTTCTTTGTTTTGGTTTAAAACGCTCCGTGTTTTGAATAAATGTTCTATTAATCGTGTTGTTTTTATTAGTGTTGTTAGTTATTTGTTTTTATTAGTGTTGTTAGTTATTAGTTTTTATTAATGTTAATTTTAATAGTTCTTTTTTAAATTTGATCGTTGTTATTTAAATATAAAGTTAGGTAAAATAGATAAATAAGGAATGATCGTGGAAGATAACTTAGTGAGTGGATCTTGATGAACTGTTTTTAAACATTCCCGATGATATCGTACAAGAAGCAAACAAAGTCAAGGCTAATTTATTGCTTTTTCTCCCTTCTGGAGGTAAAATCTTGTACGTACCTCGGGAGTAAAAATCACTTGTACCCCTCGCGATAATTAACTATGAACGTTATGGTTCTCTCAGCTTCGCCTCAGGAACCAACTTTATCGCTCAGGGTGCAATCACTTACTTTACTCCCTTGGTGCGTAAATAACTATTACTTCCAAGTTTACCAAGGTAGTGGAACCATTGTGTTCATTTTTGGGAGGTTGCGAAATTATTTCCCCTTCAGAATATAAATTTCCACTAGCATTTTACGTTTTAGACCTTCCTGAACAAATTCGTGTCTTTTTGCGTGTTTAAAAGGTGTCGTCTATTCTATACACACGCATGTTGCTAAAATTACTGAACTGATTTGAATGAAATTAATGAAAGTGAGCGTAAGAGAGCTTCTTAAATTTAACAAAATATGCATCTTGCCAGTCTGTCAGTAATGCTTACGTGTCCGTCGAAAACTTGAGTAAAAGTCAGGGCTAAATTTAGACTTGATAAGGCCCTAGGACTTTATAAGCTATTTGAGATATAGGGCCCTTTATAAATCCAGTTATTATATGACAGTGCCAAATATGATTTTCGGATATCTAGAAGGTTTAACTGAAGTACAACAATTTCAAGATAAAAAGAACTTTTTATAGACTACGTTTTTAAATTTTATCTGTTGAATCGTATGTAATGTTTATAATATAGGTATATAAAAAAAAATAGTTCCGAATTTATTTACTTCACATAAATGACAACCATCTAGAGAGCTGATCTTAAACCTATAAAAGGATAAATCTTTGTTCAACGGATCTCTCCAACACCAAATCTAAAGTGTGCCATCGATATATTTGAAATAATATAATCGATAAATAATATAATCGATATTTCCTGTTTTGCTGTTCCTGTCATTCAATTCAATGTTTATCTATCACAAATTTGAGACCCGTCAAAATGAAGATTGCGTAAATATTGGACATGGCAAAACAAATAAAATAACTTGCGGTTTTTTTCCGAACTAACTTTCTGTACAGCAAAATTTGCTGAAAACTAATTAAATTCTGCTGAAAGATGGCTAAAAGTATTAAAATAATGCATTGTCATCGTGTTCTGAGCTATGCTAAAAGTTTCAAATGTCTAGCTATTCGGGAAGTTAGTTAGAAATCGATTGCCAGATTTGTACCGGACAAACAAACAAACAAGAAAGCAAGCTAATAAAAACGTAGTAAAAATATATAAATGGTGAAATAATTAATCTTTAACTTAAAATAATTTTGATTCATAACAAACTTAAAAATGCAAACTCTGGTAAAAAGAAAACAAAAGTTCTTTTAAAAGTCACAATTTACAAAGTCTTGTTATCTTATCTCTTGAAACATGTTACGAGGAGTAATAAGGAATTATATTAAACATTTTCTTTCTTGCCTTTGCTAGAGAGAAGTCACTAATGACATCATCAAATGATAAACTGCGAAGTTTGTTACTTTCTATGCGACTGAGGGAACATGATTGTTGTTCTAAATTCATTTTTTATCCTCTTCAGCTGAGAAAAAGATTTTTCTTTCTATGATTTGCAAACATTATAGTAAAAAACAATTTCAGAGTTGCTTCTACAACAGGGAATGCTGATAAGACATTATCGTTAAATATTCCCCTATACAGATCCTGATGTGTCAGACTATCATGTTCCGCTGAACCATAGGCTTGACTATGTCGTCTAACATATTGATACAAATGCTTGCTTTCTCCTACAAGATTTATGTCCACGTCTTCAGAATATGTTTGGCATAGAGCACTGACTATAACAACAATGAGCTAATTATGACCAACCATACAAATTTCATTAAAATCGGACGTAGTTTTTAAGACATGTTGGTTCGCAAAAATTGAGCGACAGACTAACAGAAAGTTAAGAAGCCAAAAATGTTATATGATGTCTGAAACGGATTTATGTCTTGGTATTTTTGAAATCGGAGATACAAATTAACCTTCGGTAAGCTCGGAAGCAAAAAAAATAAACAGGTCATGTGTGTGCTAGTCAGCACACAGCGAGGGTCCGTAGGCAACCCTGTGTAGTTTAAGTAGTACCCTATTGATGGTGTTTTTTAAAATGCTAAAAAGCTTACTTTGAACTATCCTATGGGTCTGATATTCTCAAAACACATAAACAAACTTCTGATAAAGTATTTTTTTGCCACTGAACCGGACTACAACCATATAAATACATCGAAAAGACCATAGTTATAAAAAAACGTATTTTGTCAATAAAAAATAAAATAATATTTTTTTCGAAATTTCCAAAAAGTGGTATCTTTACTTTTGGTCGAAGAATGTTCAGGAATTTTTTCAGATTTTTTGCACTTCACATAAGCGAGATAGAAGGGGAGGGGCACTTTTCACAGCCACTTTAAACTTGCCTACGCTCGCCCTATCAAAGTTATATCCAAAGAATTATAAGCGAGATAGAGGGGGGGGGGGGGGGGGGGGGGGGTTAAAAAATGTGGGTAAGTACAAGACACATACATGCCAAATGTCAAAGTGATCGGACGAAAGGTGTAGCCGTGAGAGCAGGTGACAGGACGGACGGACACGCAGGAAAATATAAGGGTCCTTGGTTTTGCCTACGGACCCTAAAAAGAAATGCTTTTAATAAAAAAAGGATTTTATGAAAGGTTTTAACAATGATTTGCCTTTTTCTTTTATAAGCTCATTATAGCTTTTCTTTTCTTACCTCTTCTAATGAAGAAATTATAAAAATAAAAGTTGATAAACCAAGTGTCTATTATGAAAGTTTTTAACAATGAGTTGACTTTCTCTTTTATTAGCTTAATAGTTTTTTTCCTTATCTAAAGAAATGATTAACTTAAGAAAATTAAAATGATTCAGTTTAATTCTCACAAGTTTGCACCTTTAATAACTTTGGATTACTTGTTTTATCATATAGGTGAGTAAAATTAATAATTAGTTAATTAAAAAAGAGATTATATCTAACTCTTTATTGGCATCATCAGACCTAAAATAAAATAAACAATGTTTTACATTAATAAAACTATATCTTATACATCTAAAAAAATTTAAATCACTTTACAAAATAATTTGCTTTTTATTATCTTCAAAGCCTTGCTTGCGTTATAATTTTACATATAGTTTTTAACAATTTTAAAAGGAATAACTATAAATAACTACAATTATCCTCAAATCACCATAGGTGTCTCACTGAGAAGCTATCACTTTGAACAACATATATGTATGAGAGAGAGAAAAACAAAAATCCCTAAAACAGGGTTGCTCCAAAAAAAAAAAAAAAACTACATTTATAGTACCTGTTTTATCTTAATTAATAATATCAGCTAAAATAAATAAATTTAAATTCAACAAAACTATTAAAATAACATATAACGGCGCTGGAGTCTATTTTTCTCTGTCTGTCTTCCTTTGTTAATAATAATTATAATTTGATTTAAATTATCATATAACAAAAACAATAATCTATCTTTAACAGTAATTTTAAAATATTATAATTCATTGATTATATTTTGGTAAAATTTATTAATAAGTTTTTTATGAGTCTTAAAGTTCATTTTTTTCTTTTGCTATGTGGAAAGCTTCCAGGTACTTTCTTTTTATATTATTATTTTCTTTATCTATTATTTTGGCATTTTCAAAATTAATGGAGGTAATCCGTATTTTTAACATGTATAGATAATGCACTATTTTCATTTTACTACGTTTTTAGGGTCCGTAGGCAAAACCAAGGACCCTTATATTTTCCTGCGTGTGTCTATCCGTCCGTCTTCTCGCGTGCTCTCACGGCTACACCATTCGTCCGATCACTTTGAAATTTGGCATGTATGTGTCTTGTACCTACCAACATATTTTAAAAATATAGCGACTTAAAAAAAATATTTTTCAAAAAAATTAGGATAAACAAACTTAAGGGTTAAATTATTTTTCCACACCGTGAGGGATATCATATGAAAGGGTACGTCGAGCTGATTACAAAAATATATAATTTTTTGGTTATTACTTTGATAGGGCGAGCGTAGGCAAGTTTGAAGTGGGCGTGAAACGTGTCCCCCCCTTCTATCTCGCTTATGTGAAGTGCAAAAAATCTGAAAAAATTCCTGAACATTCTTCGACCAAAAGTAAAGATACCACTTTTTGGAAATTTCGAAAAAAATATTATTTTATTTTTATCGACACAATTCGTTTTTTTATAATTATGGTCTTTTCGATATATTTATATGGTTCTAGTCCGGTTCAGTGGCAAAAAAATACTTTATCGGAAGTTTTTTTATGTGTTTTAAAATTATCAGACCCATAGGATAGTTCAAAGTAAGCTTTTTACCATTTTAAAAAACACCATCAATAGAGTACTACTTAAACTATACAATGTGGTGGCCTACGGACCCTTGATGTGTGCTGACTAGCACACACTTGACCTGTTTATTATTAGGTACCTGCTTTCTTGTTTGTTTGTCCAGTACAAATCTTGCAATCGATTTTTAACTAACTTTTAAACAGCAAATTTTGCTGTATGGAAAGTTAATTCGGAAAGAATCCGCTATTTATTTATTTGTTATTAAGTTATTTTATTTGTTTTGCCATGACCTATATTTACGATCTTTATTTTGACGGGTTTGAATTTTATGATCATTTTATTGTAGTACTGGTATGGCTGATATAATTGTTAAAATGTTCAAGAATGATTATATTAGGCCTTTTTATGTTAAAACTAATTGTATGTTTAAGAGATAAACATTGAATGTCAGCGAAACAGGAAAAGTAAACAAAAAAATAAATTAACTGATGTGTGACAACCAGGTTTGTTTACACTTGTGTCCTAGGTATCGGTTTAATTAATTGTTCTACATCTGTACTACTTTACTTGTACTCATTTTTCTTCTCTTACTGTCCCTACACAGGGGCATATCAATGGCACGGTTTAGATTCGGTGTTGGCGAGATCCGTTGTACAAAGATTTGTCCTTTTATAGGTTTAACATCAGCTCTCTAGATGGTTGTCATTTATATGAAGTAAATAAATTAGGATATATTTTTTTTTTTTTTTTTTTTTCACTAACATTATATATAACAATAACAATTATATTATCAACACTACATATTATTAATCAGAAAATTTAAAAACGTAGTATGTAAAAAGTTCTTTTTATCTAGTAATTATTTTTTGCTTACATCATATTTAAGTTATTTTAATCTATTATTAAATGATTGTCTTAATTCTCCAATATAGCATTATTTTGTAAAGTGATTTAAATTTTTTTAGATGTAAGTTATAGCTTTATTAATGTAAAACAATTTTTATTTTATTTTACTGTAGGTCTGATGATAAGGGTTGAAATATAATCTATTTTTTTAATTAACTAATTGTAAATTTTACCCATCCATATGATCATAAAGACAAGTAATTAAAATTATTAGTTAATAAATACTTAAATCAATTTGTTTATTATGAGTTCTATAGGAATTAGTTTTAATCTTTAGCTTAGCGTCATTAATATAGTTTATTTAAGAGGCAGGGTTTGTTGCGTCAATGCCAGATGTTGATTTATTTTTAGAACCCACCTCTGCGTTTAGTCGTGTTGTTTAGAGATTCCGTCCTTTCTTTACTACTGTCCGTGACCGTCACAGTAAACAAGTTGGGCCAGTGCATTGATAACCTCTAAAAACTAGCTGTTCTACATTACAGGGGCCAAGCAAAGCACTCAAGTAATTAAGTTCTGAATGTAACAACAACAAACAAATTAATAATGTCATTAAGAATATGTATATGTAGTTTTAATGTCACCCTAAGAATACCCTGATACATTTTATCAATACCACATATCCTATATATATAACCTATAACGTATTCCTAAATATCATGTACATACGAAAATTCTTTGGCTTATTTCATAGCTTAAAATTCATATATCAATATAGCTTCATAACACAGTTCCGCTAACACCGAACTACCGTTTCTTGAAATTTCAAGATTTATTAGATGCATTTGAAAGCGTAAGAAATAAAATTCGGTCGTGTAAATGAGGGAATCAATAAGAAAAAGAGTGGCATGTATTATAGGTTGCAGAACGTCACTTTCAAAATTGTTGTAACGTAGCTTCCTTGTTATTGGAACGAAGTTCCTTATGTCACGTTCTGGAGCCCGGGGGTGAATCCGAAAAAACGACCAAAATCACCGTCACAAAATCACCGTCACGAAATCTACCGATGACGATAACTTAAGTAAAAGATCACCGAGTTCGTTGAAAAGTTGTACACATGATCATTTTACCAATGCCCAGGCAGAGTTCGTTGGAAAACGTTATCCGCCCAAGCGTTCACGCGCAACGCTCGCGTAAACGTAAGCTTCAAAAAGACGGGTAAAAATGGTATTAAGCAAGCCTGTTCCTTGACTTGTTTTGTTTATTTTTGTTATATATGTCCAAATGTCACTTGGTTTTGTAAATATAGAAAATATATATCTCGGACTTGTTAAAAGTAAATTGATCTGTGCTGACGCTTATTTCAATATATTGGGTATATTATTATAATAATGCGTACTTAATCCAAGAAAAAATTCTAACTTCATCTATTAAATGAGACAAACAACTTTTTTAAATATTTTTTTTTATTAAAACGAACACCGACACTGTTATGAAGTGATAAAGATCGCTAAATTTATTAAAGTGGACCCAAACGTTTAAAATAAAGAAAAAAACGTTTTTACTGATATCTTCCTTTCTAACGTATAAAGATTTTAATAAAACTTCTTACACATTGTCTAAAGTACAATTGAAACAGGCACGTAAAATTTCAACCGGATATAAGCAGAAGCTTTAGAGTAGGGAAGAGATATATTTTATAATATTTTAAATTAATAGGCCGGGTAGGTAGAAAACAGTCCTATTTCAATCCAACATCCTTTAACAAACATACTTTTTAACTATAAACTCATCATGATCAACTTTTTTCTTATATTGAATATATAATGTATATTGAACGTTTTTATTAGCTTTCTTTCTTGTTTGTTTGTCCAGTACAAATCTTGCAATCAACTTTTAACTAACATCCCGAGAAGCTAGACATTTGAAACTTTTACAATAGCTCAGAACACGATGACAATGCATTATTTTAATGCTTTTAGCCATCTTTCAGAAAAATTTAATTCGTTTTCAGCAAATTTTGCTGTATGGAAAGTTAGTTAAGAAAAAATCCGCCAGTTTTTACTTTTTTTTATTTGTTTTGATATGACCCATATTTACGATATTCATTTTGACTGGTTTCAAATTGATGATTTTTTATTTAGTCAACAGAAAATTTAAAAACGTAGTATATAAAAAGTTTATATCTTGTAATTATTATTCAAAATGGTCGGAACCGTTTTCAAGAAATATATATTTTCACGTTTTTCAGTGTTTTTGGGTGGTAGCCCCCCAAATTTGGAGCTAAATTTCATTTCTCGATTCCGCTTCGGGGTATGATTTTTCTGAACGTGTATGCCAAATTTCGTGATAATCGGCCCTGTAGTTTAGGCTTCAGGAAATCAATTTTGATATATTTTTTAATAATAATTAAATTTATCCGCAAAAAGCATTTTCTACTAAAACATTGAAAACACAGGTAGAAATGTTTACTCCTATAAGAGGAGTATCCGATAAATTTTATTCTACGTCGTGTTTCGACCTTGCTTACATATTATTTACTTTTTTACATTATTTTAAGTGCACTTATCGAATAGAATTGATAGTTTTTTATTTTTATCTCATTTACAAGTTGTTCTGTTTCATTTATTGAATTATTACTCATTATTTGTAATGCATATCTCATTTTATGGTTTTGTAGAACACAAAATTACTAATTTATTTTATTATGCCAGGTACTAGTCCATTTATACGTCACTTTTTACAATAACTTTAAAAATTATTTAAGTTGTATCTTAAAATACTTCTTGCATACGAGTCCGCAAGACAGTGAGACATTTTCATGTTTTCGCTCTGCGTAAACTACCGGCATAAAATGAAATAAAATGAAGATAATTTTTATTCTTATCTCCACACCGGCACTGCCGCGGCTTGATAACAAAATATTGAATTCAAAGGCGCCGGCCTGCCTTCTACGAATTGTTAATATGCCTTGATACTAGGTAGGCCGAGAGGGCTGAGAGTTGATGGCAACCTCCTGTACTTTCCTAACTCCCTGTCACACGTATAAATCTTTTCGACTCTCTTCGGCCCTATGACGTGCAGTGGAGGGAGGCCCAACAGCTGGATACTGGATTACAACCTCCTATAGCTTTTTAACTCCCTGTTATACTTTTCTGAGTTTTTAAGCTAAAAGTAACGTAAAGTTTTTGACTTATGTTCCATAGCCTAAGCATGAAAATGTCAAAAGTCTGTCAATTAGGACGGGACATAGCTTCCATGCATGCTTTAATAGATATCATGCTTTTACAACTGCATTTATAGGACCAAAAATGCTCTTTGATGTCTGAAACGGATTTCTGTCTTAAATTTTTGGATTCGGAGACATAAACAAATTAGTAAGCTTGGAAGCAAAACTCGACAAATGTTTCAAACATGTAAAGATATTTTAAATAAGATTGGGTTTGTAAAAAAATATAATTCTCGGTACACCACACCTACATTTATTCTTTTATAACATGTCGTAGAGTCAACCTCGACCTTTTTTGTATTTTTTTTATTTTATACTTGGTTTGTTGCTCTGATGATGCTTAATAAATTTAGCGAAACGTTAGTAACAAATTTCTCGCTGTGTTTTATTGACATTTTCATGTCTTGGCTATGGCACATAACCTCGAAAATTGTTACCAAAAACTAGCGTTACACGAGTAGGGAAGATATAGTAACAGGGAGTTAGGAAGATAACAGGAGGTGTTCAATCGAGTCTGCTCGCTCATAGTATAGATAGGGTCTCCCTCTACCGCGCTCGGTAGGGCCTACCCACCTCTCATCTCCCAATCGGCTACCTGCTCCACGTCTCACTCTCTTCGCTTCTCGCTAACGTTCCAGTAGTCGCTCGCTCGTCCCAACGGCGCCCCCCCCTCCCCCACTACAACTTCTGTTCTACTGCTCCGATTTGCATCGGACAAACGCCACAACCCTTAGAATTTTATTCCTAATAAACTTACATACATAAAATTTATTTTTACATTATTTACTTTTTATTTTTGTTAAACTATAATTTTTTACATTTATTATAAAAAAAATATGGGTGTAGAAGCTAAAATATTACTTCTTAATAAACTGGAAAAGAAGAAAAGTACTTTCTTTCTTCGTGCACTACATAATGTTCAATTTAATTCCTAATTTACAAACGCAAGAATCTGCACTCTCGAATTGTTTTGACATTTTCATGTCTTTACTTTGGCACATATACTCGAAAACCGTTACCAAAAATGACACCGAAAAGCGTTACTCAAGCGTTACCAAAAAGCGTTGCCTGAAAATGTCTCACTGTCTTGCAGACTCGTATGCAAGCAATTTTTTTAATTTTTGACAGCGTCTATCTTGCTCAAGATGTGTAGAATATACAGGTGGTGACAAAAGGCCTTCGGACCCGTCCCTATAGACTAGGCTAGTGTGACGTCACTCGACTTCCCTACAGCTCTCTTCTACCCTACCTACTATAGCACTTTTAACATACTTTTCATTTATTTAATCAAATGAAGTTACTCCAAGCGGAATATTTTAACTGTTCTATTTATTTCATTTACTAGTTTATTTGTAGTATTATTTTATTGTTATGTTATTCAATAAACAATAAATGAAGATTGCCCTAGTAATCACTTAAATCAGAGCTTCTTCCTCTGACTTTAATATTATTGTAATATTCATAAATAAAAGATTATTGCTGAATAACTTCCTCTAATTTTAAAATTTTATGTAGAGAGATAATAATTATAACTACTATAGCTCATCGGTTAATGTTAATAAATAATCTAATTTCACGTAGAGTAAAGCATCTTAAAAGATTAAAACCACTGTTAAAAAGTAAACTCTAGTTCTAGTAAATTATTTGTAATATTTTATTTATATCGACTAATTTATACAACCTTATGTCATAAGAATTACGTAAACGTGTTTATATTTTGTCCATGATTTTATTTTTTTTTAGAAAAATAAATGTTTATTGAGATATTTATCATAAAAATAACTTTTCCTAGGCGGGGAATCGAACTCGGCCTCTCTCCGTCCGCGTTTAGCTATTTTCTCAGGAACTATATTTTCCCCGGGAAAACGGCTCATATCGTTAGAATTTTTCATTCAAAATCGTCGAAACCGTTCTTAAAAAAAAATTTTTTTTTCCCCGTTATTTCAGAGTTTTTGGAGGTAGCGCCCACAAATTTTGGGCTAAAGTTCATTTCTCGATCTCGCCTCGGGTTATAATTTTTCTAAGCAAGTATGCCAGATTTCTTCAAAATCAGTCCAGTAGTTTAGGATCCAGGCTTCTGCACACACAACAGACAGACTTTTTTGGACTCAGTGGACCTCAAAACGTGTAAATCCATCAAAATCTCTAAATCGAATTTTCTCGCCATCACAATTTTTCATTATATGAGAAAGTAAAGGCAATCGACAAAAAAAATCACAGGGAAGTATACTTGCTTCAAGCATGTACTTCTTAGGGTTTCGTAGATTATTCGGCATAATATACGCTATTTTTTGCTAAAATAACATTTGAGAATTTCCCCATCTGTATGCAAGTAAAAAAAAATATAAACAAATTTAAATTGTTCTCCCCAAAAGAAAAAAATAGTGTAGAGTAAGGAGAGTAGATTAGATGACCCTGGTTCGAGACCTCGGGGGGTCACAATGTATTCTACCGGTAATAACAAAACGTTAAATTAATTATTTTCTAGCAATTTTTATTACCCTATCATAAGGTATATAAAACAACAACAAAACCAACAATAAAAAGCTTTAGCAATAAAAGGAAATTAAAGTAGACAATAGTAAGAAATTGAGATTGGGAGATGTTCACGCAGTGAGTGTTTTATAGCAAATAAATGCTATTATGAGAATAATTATGGTAAGGTTGTAGGTAAGAAGACGGTGATCGGGAAGTCAGGTGACGTCACAGTCCGAAGATAGCCGAACAAAACCGAACGCAAAAACACCCTTTTGTCACCACCTGTATATTCTACTCATCTTGTATCTTGCTAACATACCATCTCATTTTTATATAATTTAATAATTTACAACTAAAAAAAGTTTTTTTGTGATTTTTTAATTAATATGCATTGAAAAAAGATAGACAAAACATTGAGAACCCGTACAAAGAAGCTGTACAAACCAACAAAACATTGAGAACCTGTACAAACCAACAAAACATTGAGAACCAGTACAAACCAACTAAACATTGGGAACCTGTACAAACCAACAAAACATTGAGAACCTGTACAAACCAACAAAACATTGAGAACCTGTACAAACCAACAAAACATTGAGAACCTGTACAAACCAACAAAACATTGAGAACCTGTACAAACACACAAAACATTGAGAACCTGTACAAACCAACAAAACATTGAGAACCTGTACAAACACACAAAACATTGAGAACCTGTACAAACCAACAAAACATTGAGAACCTGTACAAACCAACAAAACATTGAGAACCTGTACAAACACACAAAACATTGAGAACCTGTACAAACCAACAAAACATTGAGAACCTGTACAAACCAACAAAACATTGAGAACCTGTACAAACCAACAAAACATTGAGAACCTGTACAAACCAACAAAACATTGAGAACCTGTACAAACCAACAAAACATTGAGAACCTGTACAAACCAACAAAACATTGTGAACCTGTACAAACCAACAAAACATTGAGAACCTGTACAAACCAACAAAACATTGAGAACCTGTACAAACCAACAAAACATTGTGAACCTGTACAAACCAACTAAACATTGGGAACCTGTACAAACCAACAAAACATTGAGAACCTGTACAAACCAACAAAACATTGTGAACCTGTACAAACCAACAAAACATTGAGAACCTGTACAAACCAACAAAACATTGAGAACCTGTACAAACCAACAAAACATTGTGAACCTGTACAAACCAACAAAACATTGAGAACCTGTACAAACCAACAAAACATTGAGAACCTGTACAAACCAACAAAACATTGTGAACCTGTACAAACCAACAAAACATTGAGAACCTGTACAAACCAACTAAACATTGGGAACCTGTACAAACCAACAAAATATTGAGAACCTGTACAAACCAACAAAACATTGAGAACCTGTACAATCACACAAAACATTGAGAAATTCAAACTAGATTTAAAAAATGGTTATTTATCGTACCTAATAAGAAAAAAGGTAGCACAGAGTGAAGGCTGGTAATTTATAAATAATAAAAGAGAGATCAGAAAGAAGGTTGTTTTTAATTAAACATGATTATTTATTCATAAAACAAAGAAAATCTCGCCCACACTTCGGCTTTTTTTATAATATTAATATTTTCTCTTTTCAGCTAACAATGTATAGCTTATTTTGAATGAAAGTGTACACTTTAACCTGGCTAAAAATTAATGTAAACCAACCCCTTTAGCGACCCATCTACCTAAAAAATAATTCATTATACAGGTAACTATTGTCTAAGTCTAATGAATACATTTTGGAAATTTGTTCACATAATTGGAAATACTGCAAAACTTTATGATGTACCTAAAGTTTACTTATTTAACAATATTTATTTTTAGTTATTATTTGGTACGTTAAAGTCAGCACCTTTTACATTAAATTGTTAATATGGTAGATGGATTTAAAGGTGTGAAAATTTGAAACATTATTCAATTTTGATTCGGTGTCGTTTCGACCCTTCATTTTAAGGTCATCATTAGTCTTTAGTTAAGATCATCGACTGTTTTCTCTCCAATGTTTGATAGAGACTCATCTTAAGAGAGGTGTAGTTCAATAACTAAATAACGTCTTAACACAAAATAATTGTTATTACAACACTTAACCGGTTTCGGCTGTTCTAAAGCAGCCTTCTTCAGATATAATCTGATATCTAATGGTTATCAAGAGACTTGTAGGTACTTATTGTAAGTCACTAGATAAACAGGTCAAATGTATGCTAGTCAGCACACAGCGAGGGTCTGTAGGAAACCCTGCGTATAGTTTAAGTAGTACCCAATTGATGGTGTTTTTTAAAATGCTAAAAAGCTTACTTTGAACTAGCCTATAGGTCTGATATTCTCAAAACACATAAACAAACTTCCGATAAAGTATGTGTTTGCCACTGAACCGGACTACAACCATATAAATACATAGAAAAGACCATAATTATTAAAAAAAAAAAACGTATTTTGTCAATAAAAAATAAAATAATATTTTTTTCGAAATTTCCAAAAAGTGGTATCTTTACTTTTGGTCGAAGAATGTTCAGGAATTTTTTCAGATTTTTTGCACGTCACATAAGCGAGATAGAAGGGAGGGACACGCTTCACAGCCGCTTCAAACTCGCCTACGCTCGCCCTATCAAAGTTATAACCAAAGAATTATATATTTTTGTAATCAGCTCGACGTACCCTTTCATATGATACCCCTCACGGTGTCGAAAAAAAAAAAAAAAAATTTAACCCTTAAGTTTTTTACCCTAATTTTTTTTTAAGTCGCTATATTTTTAAAATATGTAGGTAGGTACAAGACACATACATGCCAAATTTCAAAGTGATCGGACGAAAGGAGTAGCCGTGAGAGCACGCGAGAGGACGGACGGACAGACACACGCAGGAAAATATAAGGGTCCTTGGTTTTGCCTACGGACCCTAAAAATGCTAAATTAATAAATATAAATAAAACACGAGTTTTGGCTTTAATTAGTTAGAGATTTGGGTGAAATGTTGTGACAGTCGGTTCTAAAGACCTAGAAAGTAGTTAAAGGGTTTAGGGATTACAAGGCTGAAGAAGTCAAATTATTGATTAAGCAAGGGGTTGGAGTAGTGCCAGGACTGGGCTAGGTAAACCCGCATTACGGATATACTTGCCCGGATCCAGGCACCGACGCTAACCTTCCTCAAACTTGCATCTAGTCCGCTTTTCTCCTTTGAACTTACTCCTCCATATTCTCTATTATTAAGAGACCAATGAATAGATCACAACTTTTTCAAGAAATTAGTGATTAAACATAATTGGTAAAACTAAATACAGAACATATAAAAGAAAAATATAAACCACTTTAATATTTACTTATTTTGGCTTAATAATTCATTGATTATTTTTAAGAAAATATTATTGTTAATAACAATTAATTATTATCACAGTAGGCTATGATGTGAAGTTATTCACACCTCAGATTAATTTGCACCGTCTGCGCTCTTTAACTTTTGTTAAATTGATACTCTAATTCATGTAAAAAAAAAAAAAAAATCAATTTTGACAAATTAAAAAAACGGGGGAAACAATTAAACAAATTAGACAATAATGGCTTGTAAAAGCATAAATATAGGATGCAAGGAAGCTATGTGCCACACCAATTGGCAGTCTATTTTTTTATATTATAAAAAGGGATATAATTATTTTTAAATTGCTTAAAATTTTAAAATTGCTTTATCTAAATAACTATTAAGACAAAGTGATGCTTAGTCCAATGTACTTTGGGGCAATGGAATACCACTCTTCTGTTTTTATAAGGGGAGTAACAGTCTAAAGAAGAACATTCCGTAATCCTTTAGATTGTTACTCTCCACTTTTTTATTATAAGGGGAGTAACAGTTTAAAGAACTGCCAATTTTTTACGAAAAAAAAATAATTGAATCCAAGTAAGATTAATTACTGTGAGAACAGATTCTACCTGCTTAATTATTTTAGAAATAATTTCAGCTTTATTTAAAAATAGATTAGTTAGAATATTTTTAGTTTTATGCGTTAAACAATATTGACATAATTTACTAAGTGAGGAAGCCATGTGGTGGACTGTATAAGTAGGTTTATAAGTTACACGTGAATTATTAAAATAAGATTTTGCTATTTATGTGTATTAAGTAAGTCAGATTCTCTAAAACGAGATTGCCTCCTGTTGCGGTTACAGCTTGCAGTGTTTTATGGAATCATTAGACCTTCTCATTGGATTTGCCTACTGACTTAAACTACTACATGTGTAGCTCACTTGAATATTATGTAAAATATTTATGCTATTCGAATCCCTATTATTCACTTTTGCTTTCATGAATAGAAACAAAAAGTGAGTTAAAAGCGCTTTGACTTAATAAATTTTAACATTCTTTTGAATATTACTTGACAAAAAAGTTGTTTTTTTTTCTTAAAAATGAAGATAAATTTAGGATTAAGGCAACTGCTTTTATAAGTTATAGATCAAAATAGATGTGTTAACTTATTTAAAAAGCCATATCAAATAATTAGTTTATACGAATAGAATTTGTTGAAGTGAAAATTGATATCGCGTTTCGAGACTCATCCAAGTGAAACATTTTTGATGTGAAATTAACGAAATTGCAAGTTTTTGTTTTAAGACTCACCTGTGATAGATATTTTAATCGACTGCCGACTTAGGCCGGCATTTGATTTATTTGTAAAAAAAATCTTCCCTCTGGACGAGTCTCGAACCCCCGTCCCCTGGATTGAGTGTCAAATCTTGTAACCACTTCACCACGGCAGTAGTTGATTTATTATGTAAACGGAATTGGTATATAAGGGTATTATTATAACAATTAATATATTATTATTGTTGTTTTCATATTTTCCTTCATTATTCGCTAACATTTTATGAAAATATTTTATTAATTGAAATTATGTTTCTTTGAGAAGTAACTGACTGTGGCGGCATTGTAAGCTCTTGTTTATAAATATGTATGTTGCGTATTTAGTAAATGATTTATGAAGATAATAATTTGATGGCTGTAGAGGTGTAGAAATAATGAGTAAATCACACAAACATTATGAGACGTTTCGACTTTATTTTAAAATCATCTTCAGTCATTACAACCTTTTTCAATAGCTACAAAATAAGAATAAAAATACAATTAGTGATGGAATTCTAGTAATATTTTCTATTTGTAATATCAGTTCCTTTTTAATATTTTTTAACAAAATCTGGGTCGCACATAAATTAAACCAAAAAACCAGATTTATGTGCGACCCAGATTTTGTTAAAAAATATTAAAAAGGAACTGATATTACAATATAGAAAATATTACTAGAATTCCATAACTAATTGTATTTTTATTCTTATTTTGTAGCTATTGAAAAAGTTTGTAATGACTGAAGATGATTTTAAAATAAAGTCGAAACGTCTCATAATGTTTGTGTGATTTACGCATTATTTCTACACCTCTACAGCCATCAAATTATTATCTTCATATAATTTATAAGGGTGTATCACTAGTAAATTATTAGTTATAAATTTAAATTTAAATGATTTATATAATATGCATTACCTAAATAAGGGTTATTGTGCTATTTTATACACATATTTTCTATGTTTATTCTGTTTCTAGGACATAAGTTTCACTTCTAATGCGTGAGAGTCTCACACATTTTTTTTTTTTTTTTTTTTTTTTTTTTTTTTTTTTTTTGTTTAATATTTTTGTTACTTTTTCTTACCTTAAAAAGAAAGGTATTATTTTCACTTGAAAAATCCAAAACCGATATTTCAACGGAATTATCCGTTTTGGTGTTTTTAAGACATTTTTTTTAAAGATGTCTGTCCGTGTGTGCGTCTGTCTGTCTGTGTCACGCATAACTTCCACAATTTTTAAGCTAGAGAGTTGAAACTTGGTACAAAAATCAGTTCTTACATGTAGTTATGCCGGCTAGACAATCATAAATTTGTGGCGTCATTAATACTACAGAACTTTTTCTAATCTTAAGTATTTTTATCTGGCAACCCTGATACCTTGTTCCTTTTCCCGCCTTTTTATATGTAGATATACCTGTTGTTATCTTTTTGGTTTTATGTACCATAGTTCAATTTTCTTTGATTATTTTTTTTTAATTATACAAAGTGTTTAATTTAATAGTTGAATTTTTATACCTTTAACAATTAACTGATTTTGTTTTGTAAAAAAAATCGATTGCACTGAAATTTTGTAATAATTATACCGCTTTATAAGACAAACATTTTCACTGAATTTCGTTTTTAATATCCGCCGCCAAAGATTGACTTTTGATTAATAATTTCAGAATTTCTTGTTGAATGGACTTCTTTAGGTGTAGTAAAAACAATTTTATTTACTTTATCTTAACATGAGACGTTTCGACCCTTACAGGGTCATCTTCAGTCATCGATCTTTATTATATTAATGGTGTATAAAAAACTATCTCCATAAGAGAGGGTCTTAGAAAAGTTATATTAAGTTAAAATTTAAATTTTTTTATAATAATTAATAACATTATTAAAAAGTCAACAAAAAACACAAATACTGTAAATACAAACAAGCCAATTGACTAGACTTTAATATAAATATAAGTCTAGTGATGTAAAAACATAAACATGTTTTACATCATTAGACTTATATTAATATAATTTAATTAATTTAATTAAACATTAATATAATAAAGATCGACGACTGAAGATGAACCTGTAAGGGTCGAAACGTCTCATGTTAAGATAAAGTAAATAAAATTGTTTTTACTACACCTAAAGAAGTCCATTCAACCAGAAATTCTAAAATTTTGAAAGGTGTAAATCTCAACGTTTATATAAAAAATTAATCATTTCGTAACTATTTTGAAACTCGCAATAATTATACCTTTCTATAAGATAAATAATTCCTCCATATTAAAACTTAATATCTGCCGCCATTTTGAAATTATTTAGTAAGGAAAAGTTCCGAGATGCCTCGCGTCCGATTTTTATACATTATAGGAGCCAGTAACTAACTTACTTGACTTTCAAACTAAAAAGTTCAATTGCTTATATTTTAAGGTATCTAAGACATCTGATATAAGAATAGAGAGAAAGAAATCGGAAGAATTCTAAAGGTATAATTATAAACAATCAATATATCCATTAAGATATTGTGCTAAAAATAAGAATAATTTAATGGTTTGCTGCACGCCACCAGCACTTATATAGATAGAGCAGTAAAATTCAAATATTATTTAAGCTGAAAACCAATATCTAATAGTAGACTAACGTACATTAATCTTGTGTAGTATATTCTCTCATATTTTACCTATTAAATGAAAGTATATAAATAGACTCTTATGTTCAATATTTAAGAGGTAAGTGGAAGATGTGGACGGCCTGAGAACAAATATATGCACATACACGCACACATATACTACGTTCACACATAGTTTTGAAAGCGTTTCGGATCCAATTCGTTTTCAAAACGATTCCCGTTCATACAACAAAAAATACAGGTGATCGAAATATTTGTTTTCGAAATCTCGTAACGGTTACGTCACGAGTAAAACCTTCTTTCTTGTCACCTAATATGTCCGCGAATTTTTACATTTTATTTACAAGTTTTTACAGGTTCTTTATAATATTAACTTTTGTTTAAAAACGTTTTTGCAGTTTAAAAAAAAGAAACAGAAGCTCACGAAAACTTAAAAGCTTCAAGAACTTAAAAAGTGGATAAGAGTAAAATAACCTGGTATCTCGATCCCCTCCACGACCATACGAGCGTTTTGAATTTCGATCCCCCGTTCACGTATTTTTGGTGGAGCGGATCTAACCCGATACGATCCGTCGATCTCCGTTCGTACAGCGTTTTGAACTAGCGGATTGTTTTCAAAACCGTTTCCAAAACGACGTGTGAACATAGTAATATATCGTATTGCTTCGAATATAAGACGCATTTTTTTCGTTTTTGAATCACGAAATTTGGGTTGCGTCTTATATTCGAGTTGCGTCTTATAATCGATGTATTCAAGGTAACAGATCTAGCAATTTTTCCACTTTTTGCTTCCGAGCTTACCTTTGGTAACGGAAGCATTTTGTTCACTTTTGAGAACGAAAAAATTTTATGATTTATTTTGATAAAATGTTCAATAATAATTAAATTTACCATACGGAAACGAATAAATGGAAAACACTGGGTCAAGTAATTAAGAGTTCGTTTATGAGAAAGTTTGTTTGAGTTGTCTCTGACCGATTTTTTATTTTACACTTTTTTATTTTTTTCCATTTTTCTTCGAACTTCTCTTTCAAGAGTACCACTGAGATCTTGCTTTTACTTATCCGGGATATCATTGTCAGATCCTTTTTTTTCATCAATTTTAATTTCTTAATGAAAATGTCTTACAATGGGGTTCCATTGTACCTAAAATGTATTTCTTGTTAGCTTCAAAATTTTATTTTTAATATTTAACCTTGCTATTTCTCGGTCAGCAAAGCGTATATCTTATATCTAAATAAAGATTCAAATGCACCTTACATCTAAATAAAGATTCAATATTCCAAAAATATCCATAATAGACTGCCTACATTGACGTCTGAACAAGTTGTGAAAAAAGAAAACGGAAGATTTTCTTTTTGAAACAGGTTGCGTCTCTCTTATATTCTTATAATATAAGAGAATATAATATTCTCTTATATTCGATGCATTAATGTTTTTTCGTAATTCCCGCGGTCTAGTTTATATTTCAGCGGCTGAAAAGAAAGTGCTGTTGCTGTTGGCGCCTGCGTCTCAGCTTGCCCCTAGCCTGCTTGGGTTTAAGACTTGAGATGGAAAAGTTTGAAAGAAATGCTAAGTTACAAAGATCCATACTTCAATGCGAAGTTATACCCCACCCTTCCTATTGGTTTTATCATTTATACAAACTAACCTCTAAAGTAGTAGTAGTTTGTTTTACAGATGGCGTGCAACTATATACTATATACATTTATTGATTATATTTAGTTTTTCATTTTATGAATGAATATATTTTGCTTCCGAGCTTACTGAAAGGGAACGGAAGCTATGTGATCGTTCTGAAGAACGAACATTTTTTATGTCTCCGATGTTAAAAATTCCAAGACAAAAATCCGTTTCGGAGATCAGGGATCGTTTTTGGTTCATTTTTGGTCCTTCTGCCGGTTTGTCGCTCAATTTTTTGTAAACCAACATAATATCTTAAAAACTACCTCTCCAATTTTAATGAAATTCAGAAGTTTAGTCATAATTAGCCCATTGTTGGTCCCATATACCTTTTAACCTTCTGTGTTCATTTGTTTCTCTTCCAAACCTATATCATCAAAAGCACTCAGATGTCTGATTTTTATGAAATTTGGTTGGTTTGTCGAAAGCAGCCAACAGATAGCCCTAGATTAATTTCAACCGACCAAGCTCTTTCAATTTTACCAAAATTGATTCTTTGATTCATGTAAAAAATAAAAACAATTTTGATAGATTTAAAAAAGCGGGTGGAAATTAAATTAATTTGGTAATAACAGGTTGTAAAAGTATAATAGTACATTACGCGTCGAGTGCGGAAAGTAGCATTTTGCATGCGAGTGTGGAGTTTGCACCCGAGCGACAGCGAGGGTAGTAAAACCACACGAGCAAAGCAAAATGCCGTTTTCGCACGAGTTGCGTACCGTACTTTATCTACGATTGTTAGATTTAAATAATAAATACAGAAAAAACAAACTTGCTGTATGTAAGTTCGTATCTCTCTCGATAAAGATGGCATTAATTCATTAGTTGTATTTTTTCCCGAATTAATTATTTCTGGAGGAGTATTATTCTCCATATTTTCGTCAAAGTCACTTGATTCACTCATTGTTTTTCACCAAAAACTCGATATAAACAGTTACTTTAATAAAAGAACACCAAATTTGTTTTGTTAAATGTAAAAAAACTCGCTAATCGTGCGTAAAGCTAAAGAATTCCTCTTCTTTACCGCGGTAGCGTGGTAAAGAAGAGGAATTCTTCAGAACTATGAGACGCGCATGCGCAATGAATACAAGTACGTAAATAATCACTTTCTACGCATCTAAAGAGAGATATAATGTTTATATTTCGTATCAATCGTAGATAAAATCATTAACGTATAAGAAATAGGACGCGAGGAAGCTATGTACCACTCTAACTGGCAGATTATTTTTTTAAATGCTTTTCAAAATATGTTGTAGTTAATATTTTACGATTTTCGTAGTATTCATACTACGGAAAGATTAAATATAGAGGCCCGTGGTTCAAATCCCGGCGCTGGAGTGTATTTTTCTCTGTCTGTTTCCCGTAGTTAATAATAATTATAATCTGATTTAAATATGTTGTAGTTTAAATGAAGTCGAAAAGAAGAGAAATCAATAGTTGGTAAAGAGCCAGCTCCTTATAAACCAGCTAGGTATAATTGTTACAAATTTTAACGTAATTGGAAATTTTTTTTTAATATTTGCTGAAAATGTAAAATAGGTTTATGACGTAACAACTTAATGATTTTCTGAGCAGCACAACTATATGTCAGGTCTCATTTTTGTACAAAATTTCAACTCTGTAGTTAAAAAATTGTGAGAGTTATGCGCGCCACAGACAGGTAAAACACACACAGTCAGTTCTAGCTAAAAAAAATCATTCAAATGGTCTTAAAAACGTCCAAAACGGATAATTCCGTTGAAATCTTGGTTTCGGATTTTCGGAACGAAGCTTCTTATGCCACGTTCTGGAGCCCGGGAGTGAATCCAAAAAATAACGACCAAAATCACCGTCACAAAACCAAGTGTCACGAAATCTACCGATGACGATAACTTGAGTAAAATATGACCGAGTGAGTTAAAATTTGGTACACATGTTCATTTTTCCTGCCCAGGCTGAGTTTGATGGACAACGTTATCCGCCTATGCGTTCACGCGCAACGCTCGCGTAAACGTAAGCTTCAAATTTAAAATCAGAAAAAAATTCTAACTTCATCTATTTAATGACACAAACAACTTTTATAAATACATTTTTACTTTCTCATATAAAGAGAAAGTATTGTGATGGCGCGAAAATTCGATTTTGAGATTTTGATGGATTTACACGTTTTGAGGTCCCCTGAGTCCAAAAAAGTGGTTTTTAAAAAATGTCTGTCCGTCGTCTGTCGTCTGTCGTCTGTCGTCTGTCGTCTGTCGTCTGTGCAGACGCCTAGAGCCTAAACTACTGGGCCGATTTTGACGAAATTTGGCATACATGTTCAGAAAAATCATACCCCGAGGCGAAATCGAGAAATGAATTTTAGCTCTAAATTTGGGGGCGCTACCCCCCAAAAACTCTGAAAAAACCGGGAAAAAAATTATTTCTCGAAAACGGTTCCGACGATTTTGATTAAAAAATTCTAAAATGTAGTCCATTGAAATACGAATCCAACGATATAAGCCGTTTTCCCGGGAAAAATCTAGTTCCTGAGAAAATAGCTTAAAACGCGGACAGAGAGAGCCCGGGTTCGATTCCCCGCCCAGGAGAAGTTATTTTTATGATAAATTTTGATAAAATGTTCACACTGGGCTATGTAATTATGAACTCGTATATGAGAAAGTTTGTCTGAGTTGTCTCGGACCGATTTTTTTAGTAAAATGAACACCGACATGAAGTGATAAATATTGCTAAATTTATTAAAGCGGACCTACACGTTTAAAATAATGAAAACAACGTGTTTACCGATATCTTACGTTCTAACGTAACGATTTTAATAAAACTTCTTACACATCGTCTAAAGTACAATTGAAACAGGCACGTAAAATTTCAAACTGATACAAGCAGATGTTTTTGAGTAGGGACGACATATATTTTTTAATATTTTAAATTATTAGGCCGGGTAGGTAGAAAACAGTTCTTTTCTCTCAGGCTATATACTACAAACATACTCTTTAACTATAAACTCATCATGATTAACTTTTTTCTCAATATTCAATACATATTTATTGTAAGACGCTTGCTTTAATGATACAAATAATGCTTCTTGTTTATTTTAATTTTGTCTCTTAACTCCGCTAGGTGCAAACAGTTCGTTACTTTTAATTTTGTCTCTTTTCTAACTCCACCATGTATAAGTAGTTAGCAATGTATACGTACTTAGCAGTGTGATTTTATAATTTATATTTAATGAAAAATGTAAGCAACTTCGTTCCTACCGGGTGTCCCGCGACACCACAAGTATTTTTTTATGGAAATACATATCGTTTAGGTAAGGAAAATTAAAAAGACCACTGAACCACTGCTGCTTGAACCACCGCTGATATTTTTTTGATAAAATTAGTACACTCATCTTATCCACGTATTCTCAAAAACAGTGTATTTTGAAATAATTTTGTTGTTATGCATAAACTTTATTACAGAGAAATTATGTAAGAGAGTTGCTGTTAACAAAAGTTGAAAAACAAAGGTTGGTTTAGGCCTAGGGCAACATGTGGCAACGCTTGGTGTTATCGCAACTCTATTATTGATCCTTCATCTTGGCCTTGGACTTATTTGCCCTCACCTAAGCTTTGTATTCTCGTATATTTTATTTCTTCTATTTTTTTTTTTTTTTTAAAAAGCTTTATATAAATATTGAATCGGACTTTTTATTTCATCTCTTATTTTTTTTATAAAAAGCTTTATATTAATATTGAAGTTGTATTAAAAACAGTGAAAATTAAACCTATGTTTTATACAAAGCCCGAGATTTCTTTTATGAAGGAAAAATGGAAAATTTTCCTGTTTTTTTATTAAATGTATTTATATTATTTTTAACCTTACTGATATAAAGATTAATTTTAACAAAGAAAACAATTTAATTTAAAATTCTTTTTCCTTTTTACTTTCTCATATAAAGAGAAAGTATTGTGATGGCGCGAAAATTCGATTTTGAGATTTTGATGGATTTACACGTTTTGAGGTCCCCTGAGTCCAAAAAAAGTGGTTTTTAAAAAATGTCTGTCTGTCGTCTGTCGTCTGTGCAGACGCCTGGAGCTTAAACTACTGGGCCGATTTTGAAGAAATTTGGCATACATGTTCAGAAAAATCATACCCCGAGGAGAAATCGAGAAATGAATTTTAGGTCCAAATTTAGGGGCGCTACCCCCCAAAAACTCTGAAAAAACGTGAAAAAAAATTATTTCTCGAAAACGGTTCCGACGATTTTGATTAAAAAATTCTAAAATATAGTCCATTTAAATACGAATCCAACGATATAAGCCGTTTTCCCGGGAAAAATCTAGTTCCTGAGAAAAAAGCTTAAAACGCGGACCGAGAGAGCCCGGGTTCGATTCCCCGCCCGGGAGAAGTTATTTTTATGATAAATTTTAATGAAATGCTCAATAATTGAAGCGAGCGTAGCGAGCTTCCTACATTCAACGAAATATGCTCCGTGTCTGTCTGTCTGTCTGTCTGTCTGTCTGTCTGTCTGTCTGTCTGTCAGTAACGTTTACGCGTGTGACGATAACTTGAGTAAAAGTTGACCGATTTAGTTGAAATTTGGTATACATGTTCCTCTTACTAATACTCAGGCTAAGTTCGTTGGACAGCGTGATCCGTCCAAGAGTTCGCGCGCAACGCTCGCGTAAACGAGAGGTACAAAAATTAAATTGGAATTTCAGGACGGGAAAAGATTCTATCATCATCTACTCGATGAGACGAACATTTTATTCAAATAACATTTTTTACTAAAACCAACAGCGACATCGCTATGACTTAATAAAGATCGCTAAAACTATTAAAGCGGACCTAAACGTTTATAATAGAGAAAACAACCTTTTTACCGATATCTTACGTTCTAACGAAACGATTTTAATAAAACTTCATATACACCATCTAATGCACAATTGAAACAGGTATGCAAAATTTCAATTTGATACATGCAGTAGTTTGTTTGTAGCAAAGAGATACAAATTATAAATATTGAAATAGAGATGTGTGGTTAGAAGAATAGTAAGAATGCGGGGTGGTTCCCTTACTACTAGCCGCTGCACTACTACCAGACCCATTATCTATCAACTCATCATGATTCACAATAATCTTTTTTTTCAATATTCAATACATATTTATTACTATACGCTCGCTTCAATGATAGAGCCACGCGATGCCTAGTAATTAAATTTACATACGAAATCTAATAAATGGAAAACACTGGGCTAAATAATTATGAACTCGTATATGAGAAAGTTTGTCTGAGTTGTCTCGGACCGATTTTTATTAATAAATTTTATTAAAAAACTGTTTTATTTAAAAGTCTCATTTTTAAACATCAATAGTTTGTTCATAGCTTTATTTTAATATACTTTACATTATTCAAGGGCTTTACAGTCGTAAATGGACTCTTTACATTGGACTTTTGTCCTCTTGAACATTGGCTCATATCAAATTTTACCGGGTGTCCCGCGACACCATATAAAGACTTTCTTTCTCATATAAAGAGAAAGTATTGTAATGGCGCGAAAATTCGATTTTGGGATTTTGATGGATTTACACGTTTTGAGGTCCCCTGAGTCCAAAAAAGTGGTTTTTAAAAAATATCTGTCTGTCTGTCGTCTGTGCAGTCGCCTGGAGCCTAAACTACTGGGCCGATTTTGACGAAATTTGACATACATATACTACGTTCACACATCGTTTTGAAAGCGTTTCGGATCCAATTCGTTTTCAAAACGATACGCGTTCTTACAACAAAAAATACAGGTGATCGAAATATTTGTTTTCGAAATCTCGTAACGGTGACGTCACGAGTAAAACCTTCTTTCTTGTTACCCAATATGTCCGCGAATTTTTACATTTTATTTACAAGTTATTAAAAGTTTTTACAGGTTCTTTATAGTTTTAACTTTTGTTTAAAAACGTTTTTGCAGTTAAAAAAAAAAGAAACGGAAGCTCACGAAAACAAAGAACTTAAAAAGTTGAAAAGAGTAAAATAACCTGAAACCTCGATCCCCACCACGACCTGTTCACACGAGCGTTTTGAATTCGATCCCCCCTTCCGATCACGTATTTTTGGTGGATCGGATCTAAACCGATACGATCCGTCGATCTCCGTTCGTACAGCGTTTTGAACTAGCGGATCGTTTTCAAAACCGTTTCCAAAACGATGTGTGAACGTAGTAATGTTCAGAAAAATCATACCCCTAGGCGAAATCGAGAAATGGTTTTCAGCTTCAAATTTGGGGGCGCTACCCCCCAAAAACTCTGAAAAAAACGTGAAAAAAAGCTTTCTCGAAAGCGGTTCCGACGATTTTAATTAAAAAATTCTAAAATATAGTCCATTTCAATACGAATCTAACGACTATTAGTTTTACTAGTTCAGTTAGTTATATATTACTAGTTTCGACTAGTTCAAACAACTATTATTTTATAATTTGTTAGCCAGTACCGCAAAAAAGAGGGAAATTATACAGTTGATAAATACAACATTGGTTTTAATTCCCGGTAGTTCCCTTGGTGTCAAAAACATGTTTAAAGCAGTTCTTTAAACAAGTAGAATAAAATAGTCACGTTTCTGGGTCGGTCGATCCATCTTACTCCATCTCAAACGAGTCTACAAATAATTAAAACAATTGTTGTTTTTCAAGCATCTTCAAAACGTCTATAGCACTTGCGTCATTTAGTGGGTATCTGTTCGTGACACGTTAGAAGAGGTGGAAAAATATATATTTAGGTTTTTTGAAGATAGTGATAACTTTTATCGCTGATGAGATAATTCGTGACATAGACCTCTATAAGGGAAGAAAAGGCATAAAGGACTAGTTTCTCTTCTTGATTTTTCAATATTTCAAAATTCCGTACATTTTCCTCTATTTTATTACTCAAAATACCATCTTGCAATACTCTGTTTATTGAGATTCTATTATCCTCTGCAAAACCTAAATACTTCTTGCATAAAACTAGTGGTACTGATAAACTATTTAATGTATTTGAGGGGGGGTTAAATTGTTCAAATTTTGGACCTCCCCTGTCAGTTACACAGCTAGATGTGAGCCAAATTTCAAGTTCTAAGCTATTCTGAAGTCATGCTTACAGGACTTGTGTATTGCCGTAATAATTATCTGTTAAAGTTTTTTTAGAATGGTCATTTAATTAATGGGAGATAGACTTTAAACTTTAAACGCACGAAAGAGGTTACGATTTATTTGGGTGACTTTGATACAGTTAGGCTACGGCCACACCGGAGCTACCTCGCTTGGAGCCTAGCGGCTTGGTGAGTCGCCATGTAGAACAAAATGGACTGTTCGTCTAGCGGTCTAGCGACTCGCTAGGTGACTCGCCTAGTAACCAAGCGCGCGGTGTGGCCGGTCTCATATGTTCTAGAAGGTTGGTTCACATGGATTACACGCCTGGCGACTCACCAAGCCACTAGGCTCCAAGCGAGGTAGCTCCGGTGTGGCCGCTATCAATCCAGGCGCCTAGTGGCCTGGCGACTCGCCAAGCCACTAGGCTCCAAGCGAGGTAGCTCCGGTGTGGCCGCTATCAATCCAGGCGCCTAGTGGCCTGGCGACTCGCCATGCCACTAGGCTCCAAGCGAGGTAGCTTCGGTGTGGCCGCAGCCTTAGAGGTGGTTGGAAGTGGTTAGAAGTGGTTAGAGGTGGTTAGAGGTGAGCATAATTTAAAAGGTAATGATTCAAGGGGTCATGATTTATTTATGACTTAGTTCAGTCAAATACAATTAAAAACTTTTCATGCTGGAAGAAAATGAAGGAGTGGAACGATAGGTATTTTTTTTAGAAAGAAGCATGGCATTCTTATGCCTTAAGGGGAAGGCAGGGAGTTTAGGTCGAGAAATAGCATTCTATAGTTTAGCTTTAGGTCCCCGACCTCTTTGAGGTGACGTTCATGAACTTGATACCATATTTTCAAGTCCTTTCTTTCAGGTGTATCAAAATTCACCGAAACCAAGAATGTTTTTTATCTACTCGCGGCAACAAAATTAAACATTACTTAACTGTTTTTAGGCTGGAAAGTACTATTTCCCTGATTTGTTATTAAAATATTAAAAACAGGCAGGAAAGTAGTTAATACAGCCAGGAAAATACTTTCTCTGCCTAGGCAGGGAAATATTTCCCTGCCTAGGCAGAGTAAGTAACAGTGTTTACCACTGCGTGTCATAACCTCTTATTTTGGCAAGAACAGTTTATACTATTATCTCTATCTTATACCATCATATATTATAGTTTAATAAGTAATATTTAATAAATAAACGTTTTAATTATAAAATAATTTGTTAATTCTGTTAAATAAGTTCAATGATTTGTAGATCTTTAATTAAAAAAAGTAGTAGAGTCACTGGCTATACTGCAGCGTCATGTAAACATTGAACATCCATATTATTATTATTATTGAATTCATTCTAGATTAGACTAACTACTTTTCTTGATTTATCCTAGTTATTTCTTTTCTTTTAAGCAATATAAGATATCTTTAATACTTTTAGTAATTTGAAGTAAAAATATAAATAAATATTTTATATTGCGTGCATTATTCATTCAGAAGTTATGTGTGTTATATACGTGTGTTTTGTATTTTGTTGTTATAGATTGAGTTTGCTTATCACTTATTGTTATTATTCTCAAGTTTCTTATTTGAACATTAATGTTAGTTAATACATATGTTATTATCTTTATTAATATGACTCATAGTTATTAACTATGTTATATTAATAAAGATAACATTTTAGCAGCTTCATTTTTCTGCCGCAAGTAGATAAAATATTGTATGCAACAAGGCAGCAAAAGAAACATTTCTGCCTCGTTTATTCATTGCCTAGCCAGTCAAATAGGTAAATTACCTGCCTCGGCTTCGCCTCGGCAGTTAATTATCATAGCCTGTCCTCGCCTTCGGCTCGGAGGCTAATCTAATCACTCGTCAGTAAAATTCCATTTTGCTGCCTTGTTACATAAATAACTATTGTAGTATCGCCGAGGAAGATGATTAAAAGATAAGAAGGATTTTTTAATGAAAATCGATTCAGTTTAATAACATTACACATATTTTAACGTGAGTTTCTTGTTAATAAGGAATTGCTTGTTATGAAGAGGTAACATGAGTAGCAGAACAACTTTAGACTCTCGTAGGTTGAAGATTTTAGTTTGAAGTCCCAACTGAAATCTTACCTCTCCCCCCTATCAGATTCCCTGACTTAACTACCATTGTTATAATTAAATGTAGAGGTATAAAAGCAAATGATAAGATGCTTTAGGGTTAAAACTTTTGACACGTTAGTGAGAGACTTAATCACGTGTGAGTTAAGGGCTTAATCAAGTATGTATTTGTATTTAAGGGAGGAAAGGAATTTATTATTAGAGTTGATTGGTTTTCATCATAGGCTTTTTTAAAGCACCGTTTAAGTAACATGTTGCTTCGGTACTTCTTTAGATTGCTATTCCCTGGTTTTTTTTTTTTTTTTTTTTTTTTTTTTTAACTTGTCCTCACCTATGGTAGTAGTCCAGGAGATAGTGTGCAAAAAAGTGTCTGACTAACATCAAGCTAGAATTTTGTATACAAGTCAATCTTTTAGCGCCTTTTAAGAATATGAGGTCGGCTAATTTCGTCTGCGGGACATAGCTTGGCAATAGGCGTTTGAAAAAAAAAAAAAACCGGTGGAGAGCGGCCATGTCTCACCAATTATGGTGGACAATGTGATTTTCATGATCCTGAGTACAAAATTAGTTAGTAGACCAAAAATCAAGTCGATGTTAGTTTGTCCCTTGACAGGTGACCACGTTGATTTTTATTAATATTTGAATAGCTAACCTATCAAGTGTAAAAATAACATCGACTTGATTTTTGGTCTACTAACTAATTTTGTACTCAGGATCATGAAAATCACATTGTCCACCATAATTGGTGAGACATGGCCGCTCTCTCTTCACCGGTTTTTTTTTTTTTTTTCAAACGTTTATTGCCAAGCTATGTCCCGCAGACGAACTTAGCCGACCACATATTCTTAAAAGGCACTAAAAAATTGACTTGTATACAAAATTCTAGCTTGATGTTAGTTAGACACTTTTTTGCACGGTATCTCCTGGACTATAGAAAAAGTATATTGTTTTCACCAAAAAATTGTTTTTCGAGATTTCAACTGAATTGTCCGTTTTTGGGTGTTTTTAAGACCTCTTGAGTAGTTTTCAGCATGACGTCTGTATGTATGTGAGTATGTATGAGTGTATGTATATGTTTATGTATGAATGTGTATCATGTATCATCGTAACGCCCAGGGTCCAGGGTTAACCTAGAGAGTTGAAACTTGGCAGAAAAATCACTCATAACTTCTAGTTGTGCTGCCCGTAAATCAACATTTTCCACCATCTTGAATCAAGTTTCCTGAGTCAGCAAACATTTTAAAACAATCGTAAAAAGTTGTCCGATCGAGTTGAAATTTGGCACGATTGTACCTCTATCTATAAAAAACAAATCCACTAAATTAAATTGTAATATTGGCTTCCATTTTGAAGTTATCGGTTTTTAAATTTTGAAACTTTAACGGTTAATAATACCGAATGTATAAATACGTTTGTGATGTATAGCATATCGTTGGAACAGGTAAAAAAAATAAGGAACAATAATTACTAGATAAAAATAACTTTTTATATATGTACTACGTTTTTAAATTTTCTGCCATTAATAATAAATTTGACACCCGTCAAAATGAAGATTGTAAATATGGGATATGTCAAAACAAATAAAATAACTTGCGGATTTTTTTCCGAACTAACGTTCTATACAGCAAAATTTGCTGAAAACGAATAAATTCTGCTGAAAGATGGCTAAAAGTATTAAAATAATGCCTTGTCATCGAGTTCTGAGCTATTCTAAAAGTTTAAAATGTGTAGCTACTCGGGAAGTTAGTTAAAAATCAATTGCAAGATTTGTACTGGACAAACAAACAAACAAGAAAGCAAGCTAATAAAAACGTAGTAAAAATCAAAAAAATTCGATTAATTAATTTAAACGTTATAAGCCAACATAATGATTAATTATAGTGTAATACTTTGGTTAAACGTCAAAGTTTGTTAACATCTGTCAAAACACCGCCAAAATTCAAATAATTAAATAAATGAAGTGGCCTCCAAAGTGAGGAAAAGTTTCGAGGTACCCCGTGCCAGTTTTTTTTTTAAGAAAGTAACAAGCTAAAGAAAAGCCATTGCTTTCTTTGTTTGTTACTAAACAATTTATATAATGTTAGTAATATTAACTAATATTTTGTGGTATTTATTTATATTTATGATAAATAAAAATCCCCACATGTTAACTGGATTTCTAAAATCAGTTAAGTTTAAAATTAGGCAAATATAGTAAGTAAAATGGTCGAACTACTTTAAAATAAGAATGCTCATCTTTATGTTATGTTTAATTTGATAAGAACAACATAAAGGCGATTGAAGGATAAAGCAATTAAGAAAAATAATTCTTGTTTGAAAATGATAATTCTTTCTATTAAAGAAATAAATATTATTTAAATAATAATTATCTATAAATGCTTTGATATTATTTTTGTAAAAGAAAGCAATACAACTTTTAAATTACTCAATGAGACCTTTAAACCGACCCCTCACTTAATACAATCAGACTAATTTGACATTTTATAAATGGTGGAGAGGGATTTCTGACATTTTATTGTAAAAAATAAATTTGGAATAGTATCTAAAAAAATTATTAATTATACTTTTTCTTGACTAGTTAAAATTTAGTCCGGTTTCCTCTTTTACGATTTTAAATAAGGTTTTAGATTTTTTTGGGGTACAGGGTACATTTTGAGCAGAAAGTAATACTTTACATTTTCATTTAAGAACAAGCAGGAGATATTATGAAGAGTGTCTTTTCTTCGAAAATTGAAATTTACATGTATAGGCAATTCCATCCGTGGACACACTGTATATATATACAGTAGAGCCTCGATAAGAAGGGGATTAGGGAAACAGTCTTGTTATCGAGGTGCTCTTTTTGTTGAGGGTCGTGTTATCAAGGTTATTTTAACATATCAGTTGTGTTATAGAGGTTAATGTGCGGGGTTTTCAAGTCTAGACTTGTTCAAGGTCGACCCATTCCTGTATAGAGTCGCGTTATAGAGGTTGACTTCTCAAAACGACTTGTTATAGAGGTTCTGAGTTACGTTGTGAATTGAAAAAAATCCATGTTATTAAGGTAGTTTGGATAATAATAGTCGCGTTATAGAGGTTGACATCTTAAAAGTTAAAACGACTTGTTATAGAGGTTCTAAGTTACGTTTTGAATGGGAAAAAATCCATGTTAATTTACATTATGTGTTATGACAATCTCAAGGGGATTTGAAAATTTCACTTGTAATTGAGGTTGTCGTGTTATTGAGCGTCGTGTAAGCGAGGTTCTACTGTATATATATAAGCATACTTGCGCGCTATATATCCAGCTAGATCTCAACTTCGTCGCACAACCCATGGGAATGCCTGACAGCTTCAAAAAGATAAATGCTTATAAATTTATTTACCCAATGTTAAATATTGGGACAACTTTATAAGATTTGTATACAAATATTTTGAACTCTCCGACAGAATTATTCCTCGAGTTTCCTCTATGCTGAATCAAGTTTCTGTTTTACATTTTTGATGAAATATGAAATAAATTTCCAAAAGTTATAACAAATTTAAGATATAATAGCAAAGAGGAATTAACTCATAAACGAATTCTTAACTTTCTCTTTTCTCCCTTTCATTCTATTCATTTTATTCCTTCAAATGTCATATAATTCATAAATTTCATTTCTGTAAATCATTATGCATTTATTGACCTTTAAACATAAAATTGTTTTAATTCTGTTGTCTTATATAGTTGACACCAAACTTCACCACCAGTGTTCAATTAGTTTCACATTTATATTATTTATTATTAATATTATTTATATTTATATTTTTAACTGCTTATCTTATCACTATGAACTTGGTGATAATTATGCAGTTTATAATAATATTTTGTTCTATCTTTAGAGTTATGCTTGCATATTTAGTTTACTTATCATAAGTGATAGGAATTTATGTGTCAGATTAAATGCTCCAGTTAGATTATAGATAGAGAGTAAGCGTTATAAGATTGCGAAGTTAATTTAAGTTTAAAATATTGTTATCTCTAATTAACTCTTAAGTTTGCATTATAATTTTCTAAGTAATAAAACAGTCTCCATTTCGACTTATTTTTGTTCTATTTAATTAATTTAATTGAAAAATTGTACCTCGGAACTTTTCCTCACTTCGGAGGCCACTAAAGTGGAAGCAGCATTGGGCGTGGTCAGTACTTGGATAAATAATTTTTTTATTATCACTTTTCATTAAAAAAAAAAATATATAAATAAAAAATAAATAAATAAATATATATACATTATTTTAATTTATTTTATTTCATTTATTTAATTATTTGAATTTTGGCGGTATTTTGACAAATGTAAACAAACAAAAGTATCAAACTAAATAATAATTATGTTGCTCTTAACTTTAAAAATAATTAATGGAATTTCATCGGGTTTTTTTAATGTTTGTTCCTTTTTTCCGGTTCAAACGATATGCTGTGTATGTCAAAATCGTATTATACTTTCGGTATTATTAACCACCTAAGTTTAAAAATTCAAAAATCGATAAATTTAAAATGGCGGCCGACATCGAAATTAAATTTGGTGGAGTTGTTTGTCATACAGAGAGGTATATTTTCATTGTTTGTCATAAAGTGTTGTTGTTGTTGTTGTTGTTTGTCATACAGAGAGGTATATTTTCATTGTTTGTCATACAGAGTTGTTGTTGTTGTTGTTGTTTGTCATACAGAGAGGTATATTTTCATTGTTTGCCATACAGAGTTGTTGTTGTTGTTGTTTTTGTCATACAGAGTTGATGTTGTTGTTGTTGTTTGTCATACAGAGAGGTATGTTTTCATTGTTTGTCTTACAGAGTTGATATTGTTGTTGTTTGTTATACAGAGAGATATATTTTCATTGTTTGTCATACAGAGTTGTTGTTGTTGTTGTTTGTCATACAGAGAGGTATATTTTCGTGCCAAATTTCAACTCGATCGGACCCCTTTTCGATTTTTTAAAATGTTTGCTGACTTAGCAAACTGGGTTCAAGATGGCGGAAAATGTTGATTTTCCGGACGGCACGACTAGAAGTAAGGACTGATTTTTCTGCCAAGTTTCAACTCTCTAGGTTATATACCCTGGGAGCTACGATGATAACACACATACACTCATAGACACATACATACACACGTATATACGTCTTGCTGAAAACTACTCTGGAGGTCTTAAAATCACCCAAAACGGGGATAATTCAGTTGAAATCTCAAAAAAATAATTGTGTGAAATAAAACACACCTATTTTTAATAATAATGCCAATTAAACTTTATTTTTATAAATTAAAAGAATTTTAATTTTATATATCCCACGTGTTTTGGAGATATTTTTAATGACTATAAGACGTAATTAAGAACATGTTCTGCATTATTGGCAGCCTGCTTGAAAAACCTTTCGGCCCCCGGTCAATAATTACTGCCCTAATGTAATATTCTAATGCTGCATTGTTTTTTTCCACAAATGATGTGTTTGATTCGATTATTACTAAGACATAATTATTATTAAGTCTAATAATTTATTATTTAAAACCTTTCCTTTCGGTAGGCTCGGTAGCAAAAATATTAATGATATACATGAATTATAATTACACAGCTTCATAAATAGATAAGAATCGGAAACAGACGAAATAATTGATGTCGGAATAAATAAAAAGGCGAATTTTAGTACTTTTGATTATATATTTGTTATTGTTCATGTATTCAATTGACTTTTATTATTGTATTTATATAAAGTGATTAAAGCCAGGTGGAATGTATCGCGTGGTTTTTAGTTGTCGCGTGTTTTATGAATAATAATGAAAAGTAATTTTATTGATTTTAATTACTGAGAGATGCGTGCTAGACCCTATAAAATAAAAACTAGATAAAAAGATTGGACGTTGTTCATACAATGTTCTTTTGTTTAATAAAAAAATATTTAATGTATTAAGTTAAAATAAAGATTTTACCTCAATTCTAATCCTCAATTATAAATACATATTATGTATTTCTCTTTGAGGACGGGGCTAGACATTTGGACGATGGCTTATCGACGATATGCTCGCAATTCGAAAATTTATTGACTATTAAATTGTGTTTTTAATCATTTTTAGGGTCCGTAGGCAAAACCAAGGACCCTTATATTTTCCTGCGTGTGTCTGTCCGTCCGTCCTCTCACGTGCTCTCACGGCTACACCTTTCGTCCGATCACTTTGAAATTTGGCATGTATGTGTCTTGTACCTGCCCACATATTTTAAAAATATAGCGACTTAAAAAAAATATTTTTCAACAAAATTAGGGTAAAAAAACTAAAGGGTTAAAAATTTTTTATTTTTTTTCGACACCGTGAGGGGTATCATATATGAAAGGGTACGTCGAGCTGATGACAAAAATATATAATCCTTATGAAATATATAATTCTTTGGATATAACTTTGATAGGGCGAGCGTAGGCAAGTTTGAAGTGGGTGTGAAACGTGTCCCCCCCCCCTCTATCACGCTTATGTGAAGTGCAAAAAATCTGAAAACATTTTTTTTTTTTTGGTTCTGTGGCAAAAAAAAAACTTTATCAGAGTGTGTGCATTCTTCTCAGCAAACTCGGTTCATTTGATACACATATCATGGACGTGCTAAAAAAATAATTAGTCATCTTGGGCTGTCCTCCATATTGAATTTAGAATGACGTCACTTAGGTAACCATGCATCCAAACTAAACTTGTATGCAAAATTTAAATTCAATCGGTTGAGGATAACTGCTTTAATACTCAGTTGCAAGATTTCACCCCAATATACATTCATACAAACATTGCAAGTTAAATAAGAGCTTGTAAAAATACATGTCATCTAAAATCTAAGGTATTGAAAGAAAGTATATAAGTATGGCGGGTTTCACACTGCGTGCGAGGACAAGCGAGACGAGACCGACCCTTGCGAGTGCATATTCACACTGCGGGCGAGTCTGAGCGAGACGAGACCGACCCTAGCGAGTGCATATTCACACTGCGGGCGAGTCTGAGCGAGACGAGACCGACCCTAGCGAGTGCATATTCACACTGCGGGTGAGTCTTAGCGAGACGAGACCGACCCTAGCGAGTGCATATTCACACTGCGGGTGAGTCGAACCGACTCTTGTTAGAAGCTTCCAACAGCATTATTTACAGAAGTTGACGGCTTAAGAAATAATTTAATTTCCGCTTTAGGACGACACGCAAATTTTTCTTTTAGATTCTTGAAATAATCAATTTTCAAACCTTTTAAAGTTTATCAACGACCCCCCATAATCCCTTGAAATACTATAGATCCCTTTTAAATTTCCATAAACCCCCGAAGGGTTCACCTGGACCCCGTTGGGAATCCCTGGTCTATACAAATATGTTGGCTTACTTTTAGATGTAGTATTATTTAGTTAAAAAACGTCCTTCATACACGAGTATATAAATATATATATATATATATATATATATATATATATATATATATATATATATATATATATATATATATATATATATATATATATATATATATATATATACATATACATAAAGGACTACGATAATAAGTATAGAACAAATACATTTCTTAAACAATGATTAAATTAATCCATCTAATAAATTAAATATCTAAAAATATACGATTAAATAAATACGATTTATTTCTTTAGCAAATACCGCATTTTAAATTGTATCTTAAGAAAATATTTTAATATAAGATAATAAATATTTAGTATAATTAATCAGATTAATTATATAATGTAATCAACCGAGCTCTTAGCTTTGGCAACATAGTGTGGTTGGCTGTATGGCTGTAGAACTATAACCAAATAACAAAAACACGGTATAGTGAACTTCTGCCAAAAAACTATTTTTTTTTTTTTTACCATGAATAAAAGTATTAATTTTGCGATATTTAATGTGCGCATACGATTGTAACTTATATTGGACCATCTGTGGGTTAATTATGACCTACCTACTTTCTAAATTTTATCATAACTGACTAGTAGTTTTTAAGATATCTTAGTTTGCAATATGTTTTAACTACAAACAGACTGACCGGAGTGCGAGGTGCGGGACCATAACAATTTCTTGATGGAGAACCATCAAGAACCACAACTATTTGGTGGATTTTTTTGAATTTAGAGTATCGAATAATTTTCGATCTACAGTATAAGCACAATATTTACGTTACCTTCGGGTAAGCTCAGAAGAAATTGATAAAATGATATGTTATTGGATTTAAAATCAATCTTAATATTGCATGAGAAATTTTATTTAAGCTTGTCGTGCCGATTTTTTTTTAACATAATTTAGTGTTTGCAACAATTCAGTTTATATTTTACTTATTTAACTAGGGCATCGCGTGGCTCTATCATGCGAGTTTCGTTAAGCATGAAGACATTTTAGAAAAAAAATGATAAAAAGAACTTTTTATATACTACGTTTTTAAATTTTCTGTCATAAATCATAAATTTGAAACCCGTCAAAATGAAGATTGTAAATACGGGATATGTCAAAACAAATCAAATAACTTGCGGATTTTTTCCGAACTAACTTTCTATACAGAAATATTTGCTGAAAACTAATTAAATTCTGCTGAAAGATGGCTAAATGTATTAAAATAATGCATTGTCATCGTGTTCTGAGCTATTCTAAAAGTTTCAAAAATCTAGCTACTCGGGAAGTAAGTTAAAAATCGACTGCAAGATTTGTACTGGACAAACAAACAAACTAACAAACAAGAAAGCAAGCTAATAAAAACGTAATAAAATAGTTAAGCATGATGAGTTGGTAGTTAAATAAGATGATTGTAATAGAGAGCCGTTTAGTGGGAGAGAAGGATGCCTTTCTACATATTCCTTAACTTGACATGTTCCGACCACCTTCATTTCAATTATTATAAAATGTATTACTTAACTACTCAAAACATTCTGCTTGCATCAAGTTTACATTCTTTCAATTGTACTTTAGACGATGTACATATATGAAGTTCTTTTAAAATCGTTACGTTAGAACGTAAGATATCCATAAAAACATCTTTGTCTATTTTAAACTTTTTAAACATCTATTTTAAACGTTTTATCGTAGATCTAAACTACTAGATATAGCGCTGATTAGATTTACAAATTAATGTTTTATCATAGATCTAAACTACTAGATATAGCGCCGATTAGATTTACAAGTTAATGTTTTATCATAGATCTAACCTACTAGATATAGCGCTGATTAGATTTACAAATTAATGTTTTATCATAGATCTAAACTACTAGATATAGTGCCGATTAGATTTACAAATTAATGTTTTATCATAGATCTAAACTACTTGATATAGCGCCGAATAGATTTACAAGTTAATGTATTATCATAGATCTAACCTACTAGATATAGCGCTGATTAGATATACAAGTTAATGTTTTATCATAGATCTAAACTACTAGATATAGCGCCGACTAGATTTACAAGTTAATGTATTATCATAGATCTAAACTAGGGGTGCCCAACCTACGGCCGCGAGCCGATTTTATGTGGCCCGCCGTGTTGCCATAAAAACGAAGAATTTACAAGCATTTAAAGAATCTAAAATATTTTAATTTCCTAATGCCAAGCAGCCCAACTTTGTAAAATGAAACACTAACTTTTTTGTAATTCATACTGTTATTGTTGTATTTTTATACTTGTGTGGTTAATTACAATCATATTAATACATATTTGAGTGTTTTTTTTTCTGCAAAGTAAAACTAGGCTAGTAACAGAAAAAACTTTATTAATATGGTGTTTCAGCTAAAACCAAAACAGAAAATTGACCTTTTAGGAAACATAAAAACGTGTTTTATGAGGGTAGAAATTCTAAAATTTTCTGGGGTAGGACCCCCCCCCCCCCCGGTACACCATCGGCCCCCGGCCCGCCTTCCCTTTGAATGTTGACAATGTGGCCCTTGATTAAAAAAGGTTGGGCACCCCTGAATCTAAACTACTAGATATAGCGCCGAATAGATTTACTCGAATTTAATGGATTTGTTTTTCATTTTAGAATACAGTTTTCAGTAAATAGAAGCTGTAATTTGATTTAGAAAACAGCAGGGCTTGTAGTGAGTCACTGAAAGTCACTAAAAGTCACTTATTTTGACGAGAGTCACTTTTTTGTCACTTATTTAAAAAAAAGTCACTGAAAGTCACTTATTTGGGCTTACAAGGATTTTTTTTTTTTTTTTAAATACAAAACATATATTAAAACTGTTTTTCAAAAGGGGTTTTGTAACCTCAAGACTTTTTTTTAACTATGAATCTTATATTAGGCCTACTTTGAACTGTAATGAATGATGAAGTTTGTAACAGTTTCACTAGATTCAGCTGGCGTGTGTTGTGTTTTATCGTCAATATTAAGAAGATGGATGAAAAAAATAAAAAGAATATAAAGATGAAAAGAATATTTTATTCCAAACTCTAGGAAAAGTATTGTTTTCACCAGAAACTTTTTTTTTTTGAGATTTCAACGGAATTATCCGTTTTGGGCATTTTTAAGACCTCCTGAGTGGTTTTCAGCATGACGTCTGTATGTATGTATGTGTGAATGTATGTATGTGCGTGTGTGTGTTATTATCGTAGCGCCCAAGGTATTTAACCTAGAGAGTTGAAACTTGGCAGAAAATCAGTCTTTACCTGTAGTTGTGCCACCTGGAAAATCAACTTTATTAGTAACGTTATTTATTATTGCAATAATTTTGGTGACGTCAAAGTTTGTTCTGTCAAAATACCGCCAAACTTCAAATAATTAAATAAAATATATTAAAAATAAAGTTTTTTTAAGAATGATGATAAAATCAGTTCAAAACGGTCACCCATCCAAGTACTGACCACTTCCAATACTGCTTCCTCATTCAGAGGCCACTTCGGTGGCCTCTGAAGTGAGGAAAAGTTCCGAGGTACCCCGTACCCGTTTTTATTTTATTTTATTTATTGCATTTGTTTAACAGTGCAAAACAACAAAAAGTAACTAACATATTTTTTTTTTTACTTAAAATTTAGTCACTTAAAGTCACTTATTTGGGGAAAACAGGTCACTTAAAAGTCACTTATTTTGAAAAAAAAGTCACTAAAGTCACTTAATTTTGAGGAAAATCTGCTACAAGCCCTGAAACAGCAGAAATTGTAGTTGGAATCGAATGAGGTTTTGGAATTCAGGTAAACCCTGTTTTGTCTGTATTGGAGTTAAAGGTAGTAGAGAAGGGTTGAAAGATAGAGCAAGGGTAGTGTAAATATATAATGGGGTCTAGAAAGGACGGTTTTTGTCTTTGTGTGAATATATCCCGTATGAAGTTTACTGCTCGTGCTCGTGTGTACAGACTTTATCAGCCCTCGTCTACCGTTCAACCTTCCCATCCAAATCCAATTTTCCCTTATGTAATGTAAGCTAACAGACCCACGTGGGAGATTAGTGTCTTTAAACTAGCCATATTCTCACTATGCCTACCTTCCCATCAATCTTTCCCTCTAAATATGAATTCTATTTTGTCCATATAAATCAATCTATCACTATAAAAGGAAGCATTGGAATATGACTATTACGCATGCGCTACATTGTAAGATTTGACTCGATTATTGAACTTTTAAATGACTATTTATTTTGAATAAAATGTTAAACGAGCTAAATTTAACCAGTTTATTGACTAAAGCGGCCTACTCACATGGGAACTTGGTTCGCGAATTAAGTTCGTGGGGTGCGCTCTCTACACACAGTAGAGAGGGACACGAACAACGGTTCGTCCTAATCGTCAGTTTCCCTCTGAAATGAGCTGAAACAACGTTAAAAAAAGCGTTAAAAACACTGCGAGTTAAAAACGGAGTTAAAAGAAACAGCTTTAGAAAAACAAGGGAAAAAAAACAGCGATATAAATCAGCGTTAAAATAAACAGCGATAAGAAACAGCGTTAAAAAAACCAGTGTTAAAAGAAGAAAAAAGAAACAAATGAGTCAGAGGTATGGAGTCAGGATGTCTTTTCTGATAAAATAACGAACATCGGTTAGTGTCCCCTACACACAGACGAACCTGGTTCGCTCTGCCGGCGAACCGAACAAATGTTTTCCAACCAGATGGAAGACCAAGTTCGTCACGAACTTGGTTCGTTTACCTCTACAGGCCGCTTAAAAAAACAAAGCAATGTAACAATTATTTAATACAACCGGTGTCAATAAATTCAATGATCAAAATAAGCTTTCTAAGAAATAGGTTCTACAACCTAGATTAAAACTTATACTTAGTCGTACTAAATTTAAATACTATAATGTCTAATTTAAATAATTTATTATTAAAAAGAAGTTATTAACAGTTGTTAAATTTTGTTTTTAAAGTCGCATTTACGCATTTGTACGAATGGGAAGTGGAGTGGCGAGATAAAATAACTTATCTTAATAGATAATATGTATGAAATTAATTTAGTTAATTTTACTTTTTTTTCTAAATATAAAAGTAAGCCGGCTTAATTCTATCGGCTCGTCTATAATAACCGACAAAAAAAAAAAAAAAATCTACGATTGATACGAAGTATAAACATTGTATCTCTGTTTAGATGCGTAGAAAATTATTCTTTACGTACTTGTATTCATTGCACATGCGCGTCTCATAATTCTGAAGACTCCTCTTCTTTATACCACCCTAGGGCGGTAAAGAAGAGGAATTCTTCAGCTTTACGCACGATTAGCGAGTTTGTTTACATTTAACAAAACTAATTTGCTGTTTGTTTAATTAAAGTAACTGTTTATATCGAGTTTTTAGTAAACAACCATTAGAAATTTATGTCATTATGACGAAAATGAGATAATAATAATATTCCTCCCCAAATAATTAATTCGGCTCAAAATACAACTAATGAATTGAATGATATCATCTATATCAAAAGAGAAATACAAACTTACATGTAGGAAGTTTATTATTTATTTTTTAGATAAAGTACGGTACGAAACTCGTGCGAAAACTGCATTATGCTTTGCTCGTGTGGTTTTCTACCCTCGCTGTCGCTCGGGTGCAAACTCCACACTCGCATGCATAATGCTACTTTCCGCACTCGACGCGTAATGTACTATTCCTTCTCCGAATGGTTTAACAGTGTTTACTTTTAATTATGGAATGATTACGGAGAACAGCTGACGTAACATCGAGTATTCCAAGAATAGGATCGCATAGAAGTCAAACTAATGCAATTATTCCTTCATCTTCAATTCATTGAATACAACTCAATGTTTATTTTTAATTTAAATATTTAATTGCTATTCCTGTCCATTTTAATTTCTTAAATTATAAATTACGTGTAAAGTAAAATGTTTCTATTTCCAAAAATTGAAATAATTGTTTAATTTTTTTGTCTGAATTAGATTCAGGGAGAAAAAGTGAAATTTCCTTCCTAGTTTACCGGAAGGAAAGTTACTCATTTCACCCTGTCAGGTTGACCAGGGAGTAATAGAAAAAATCGGGTACACTTACCTCGGAACTTTTCCTCACTTCAGAGGCCACTAAAGTGGCCTCTCCTGCTGCGAAGCAGCATTGGACGTGGTTAGTACTTGGAAGGGTGACCGTTCTGAACTAACTGATTTATTATCATTCTTAAAAAAAACCCTTATTTTTAATACCTATATTTTATTTAATTATTTGAAGTTTGGCGGTATTTTGACAGATGTAAACAAACTTTGACGTCATCAAAATTATCGCACTAATAAATAATTATATTAGCTTATAACTTTTAAACTAATTAATGGAATTTCATCGTTTTTTTTTTATATTTGTTCATTAATTTTTTTCCGGTTCCAACGATATACTTAAAACCTATTTATACTTTCAGTATTATTAACCGTCAAAGTTTAAAAATTCAAAAAATTGATTACTTCAAAATGGCGGCCAAAATCAAAATGAAATTTAGTGGGCTTGTTTGTCATACAGAGAGGTACATTCGAGCCAAATTTCAACTCGATCAGGACCATTTTCGATTTATTACGATTTTTAAAAATTTTGCTGACTCAGCAAACTGGGTTCAAGATGGCGGAAAAAGTTGATTTTCCGGGCGGCACAACTACAGGTTAGGACTGATTTTTCTGTCAAGTTTCAACTCTCTAGGTTAAATACCTTGCCTGCTACGATAATAACACACATACACACATACATACGTCATGCTGAAAACCACTCAGGAGGTCTTAAAAACACCTAAAACGGATAATTCCGTTGAAATCTCGAAAAAAAAAAAAAAATTGGTGAAAACAATACTTTTCCTACTATTAGTAGTGAGGAAAAGTAAAAAGGGAATAATAAGAGTTAATGATTCCCTCCAGTGTTGCCCTTGATAAAAGCACCAGTAAGTAAGGTTGGTGCTAATACACAATTTTATTTATTAACTTTTGTTTAATGACTAAATCTATATAATGTCATCTTCACACATGTCATAATGTCACCTCCACAACGGTTATCATGGTGATTCATCTGTAAAACAAACAAGTTAAAGGTGAAATCATAATTTCTAAATGTAGATCTACTAATCTATATGTGTATGCATTTATCAGTTGGCAATTAAAATATTATTCAATGTTTTTTCCTCCCTTCTGTAGATAAAATCTTGTACGTAACTCGACTTCGCCTCGGAAGTTAACATTATGAACTTCATCGCTCAGGGTACAATGACTGGGTACAGACTATTCTGACGTTACATGGGCCCACGTCATAATGCGTGTGATATAAAAAAGTAACACAGGGTTTTGTGAGTCTATGTTCACATTGTTCTGACGTGACGTGGGAACGTGAGATATGATACTATCTGACGCCACATGCCTTATGACGCGTGGGAGGGATCAGAAGAGTCAGGTGCTATATTTTACTACTCTCTGTAAATTTGTTACATACCGTTTTTTAGTGATTTTTTTGAAGATGGAAGAAGACATGTTAATTGAATATGTTCGGGTGAATCCGGTTTATACGACCCTACACACCGGGAATATAGAAATCAAAATTCACAAAAGGAGGCTCCTTCTATAAGATGTGGCATTAAATTATAAAACTCCCCGAATTCTTCTCGCTCTGCATTGATTGGATGTATCCATTCTCTAGAAGAAGAAATGGCTGCAGTACACAGAGCAGCCATTTCTTCTTCTTCTTCATCCAGCATGTCAAAAACATGGAGAACATTCATTGTAGAAGGCTCAAAACCAACTGAAGGGAGAAGCAACAAGTGCGAAGTGTGTTCTTTCATGTGTCTGACGTCAGAACAATGTGAACACTACCTCATGTCTGACGTGGTCCCATGGTATTTGAGTTGACGTGGGAACACGTCACGTCAGAGTAATCTGTACTTAGCTTTACTTTAGTCCCTTGGTATGATAATAACTATTATAACTGCTAATGATACCCATAGAATTATTGAAGTACCTACTTTTACTTTCCATGTTTAATTACGGTGCTTCTTGTGTATTACTGTATGCTACATGTTACATTATTAATGATGACGCTTCGTACATACACATTACCTTATTTATTTATGACATTATTAATTACGACGGTTCGCATTCTACAATTTCTGTTCGTGTTGAGTGCAAAATTGAATGTGTACTTTACAGGGTCAGATTTCAATAAAAGATATCCATTATCAGTTACTACGTTCACACATCGTTATGAAAGTATTTCGGATCCGATTCGTTTTTAAAACGATACATGTTCACACAACAAAAAGTAGGTACTGATGATCGAAATATTTGTTTTCTATATTTCATAAAGGTGACGTCACGAGTAAAACCTTCTTTCTTGTTACCTAATATGTACGCGAATGTTTACATGTTATTTACAAGTTATTACAGGTTCTTTAAAGTATTAAGTTTTGTTTAAAAATCTAAAGCATGCCATCGATATATTTAAAATAATATAATCGATAAATAATATAATCAATATTTCCTGTTTTGCTGTCATTCAATGTTTATCGTTTCCAAATTTGAGACCCGTCAAAATGAAGATTGCGTAAATATTGGATATGGCAAAACAAATAAAATAACTTGCGGATTTTTTCCGAACTAACTTTCCGCACAGCAAAATTTGCTGAAAACTAATTAAATTCTGCTGAAAGATGGCTAAAAGTATTAAAATAATGCATTGTCATCGTGTTCTGAGCTATGCTAAAAGTTTCAAATGTCTAGCTATTCGGGAAGTTAGTTAGAAATCGATTGCCTGATTTGTACCGGACAAACAAACAAACAAACAAGAATGCAAGCTAATAAAAACGTAGTAAAAAAGTGGAAAAGAGTAAAATAACCTGATATCTCAATCCCCTTCATGACCTGTTCATACGAGCGTTTTGAATTCGATCCCCCGTTCCGATCACGTATTTTTGGCGGAGCGGATTTAAACCGATACGATCCTTCGTTCTCCGTTCACACAACGTTTTGAACTAGCGGATCGTTTTCAAAACCGTTTTCAAAACGATGTGTGCACGTAGTAAGTGTCAGAAGAACATTATAGTAGCGAGAGTGACAGAATAGAATCATTATATCATTAACATGATGCCATGATGATGATAGAAAAAAACTAAGAAACATTGCTACATTCTGTTAATGACCCCTTGTAATCTATAATTAGTTCTAAGATAGTTATTATATGTGTTTGTTGTATTATTATTTTGAAGGCCATGGATTCTTCATCTAGTATAGCTGAAGCTTACCTGTTTTCTGAACGGGGTATTTAGGTGTTTCTAGAAAGATCTAGAACTATCTTGGCTTTTGTTTCGTCTGTCAGACTTTCACTGAATGACACATTCTATTTAGTAAAATACTAGATAAGGATTGTCTCTATTATATTTTACCTTGCTATACCTTCAAATCAAAGCTTCCCCAGTTCACTGCCACGTTATGAACAGCTGTCGTCGATCCTTGTTTTCTTGTATTTTACATTGAAATCACCCTAGGGTCTGTGAGACGTGTGACCCTACACCCTTCCTTATCTACTCATTAGTCAGTTTTATTTCATAACTTCTGGCAATATTTTATTATATTATATTCCCTACTAAATCATTATTTTTCTAATTAATAATTATTATATTCTTTTTATTATGGTTTCTTAATTTTTTTCTGGTTGTTTATTTAATTCAATTTAATATTATTTTTGGTCTTACTGAACCACTCATTACAGAACAAATTTACTTAACAATAATGCTAAAAGAAATAAGAAAGTTTAGGAAAACTACGAAAGATAATGCCTCCAAATCTCCCTCACTCCAAAGAATAATTAAATTGTGGAGTTGTTCGTATTATGACAGAAAAACTTTTGTGAACTTGTTAATTAGGAGCCCTCCCTAAAAGTTAGAGAACTAACCACCTCTAACTTTTAGGGAGGGCTCCTAATTGACAAGTACCAAAACTTTAGCATTTAGACGGTTAAAGTTCATTGCTCAATATGAATAAATGGCACACTTTGAATCTGACTGAACGCCTCTATACTGTTTAGACCAGTGGTTCCCAAAATATTTTTTACCACGCCCCCCTACAAGCAAGAATAAAACTTCCCATGCCCCCCCCTTACACAATTTTATGTGGTAATGAAAAAAAAAAAAAATATAAAATAAACAAGTATTACATTGAGTAACCATACAGTTATTTTTATTACAAGTTTTTATACCATTACACCTACAAGTTGCAATTTAAACTGAACAAGTAAGAGACAAAATATACCAGTGAGATGGATGAGCTTGTATTTTTTTTAACAAGATTCCCTCTTCTTGGATGAGCATTAGAGAGTGCACAAAAAAAATTATTAGCAACATCAAGTTTGCCCCGAAACTTTGCTGAAAAGATGAAGAGATTTTTCACATTAGACGTTCGTTCGGCAAAGCTATCTCGATCTCGAGGTCCCACGCCCCCCTTGACATGTCTTTACGCCTCCCTTGGGGGGCGCTTCCCCCACTTTGGGAACCAATGGTTTAGACGAAGCAATCAAATTATATCTCTCAGTGTTAACAAAGCCTTGTAAAAACCATGACATATGCAGCTGAAACTGTCCATTCCATCAAAAGGAAATTGAACTTTTAACACAGTTCAATTTGAAGTTTTTATGGAGCCATTCAATTAGATTGCTTAAAAAGTTGAACTAGTTTAACTTCTTTTTGCAGTGAGCAATTTTATTTAATTGTTGTTTATATGTTTTAATTTCACTGCAGTCTAGGAGATAGCGTGAAAAAAAGTGTCTGGCTAATATCAAGCTAGAATTTTGTGTACAAGGTAATCGGTTGGAGCATTTTAAAGATATGTGGCCGTCTAAGTTTGTCCGTGGGGCATAGATGGGCAATAGGCATTTGAAAAAAACAAACTGGTGGAGACCAACCATGTTCCGTCAAATAAGGTGGACCATGTGATTTTCATGATCCTGAGTAAAAAATTAGTTAGTAGATCCTGAAAATCAGGTTGATGTTAGTTTGTCACTTGATAGGTAACCACTAATTTGGAGTGATATTTGATTTGAATAACTAACCTCTCAAGCGACAAACTAACATCAACTTGATTTTCGATCTGCTAATAAATTTTGTACTCAGGATGATGAAAATCACATTGTCCACCACAATTTCAAATGCCTATTGCCAGGCTATGTCCCGCAAACAAACTTTGCCAACAACAAAAAGGGACTAAAAGATTAACTTTTACACAAAATTCTGGCTTGATTTTAGTGAGACATGTTTTTGCACGCTATCTCCTGGATAGTTGATTCAGTCAAACTGAAACGTCCAAACGCACTTTTAGGTATTTATGAAGGCTCAATTTCAAATCTAAAGGCTTTATAGAAATGCAAGTCCAACATAAGAAAATTGCTGATCGATATATTATGATCCTCAATCAACACCTTTGAGTGGAAACGCACATAAAAGGAAGTAACGTAGATGGGAAGAACATGGAAAAGGAGATGGATAGGACACACCTTAAGATGCAACGTGAAGCACATTTGACGGTAAACTCTAGACTCTAGATTGGAACCGGAGAAAGGAACGATATGGACAATGGGACGATATGGCTAAACCAACAATTTAGAGGTATCCACTATAGGGAAATCCTGGGGGGGAGTGTAACTCACCTCAAAGAACCCCATCATAAGATGAAGATCTCGGGTGGAAGCCCCATTTCTATTCCTCCCACTCTAGCGAATCATCAGATGAAGATCTCGGGTGGAAGTCCAATTTCTATTCCTCCCACTCCTGCGAATCATGAAGTGAAGGTCTCGGGTGGAAGCCCCATTTCTATTCCTCCCACTCCAGCTAATCATCAGATGAAGATCTCGGGTAGAAGTCTAATTCCTATTTCTTCCATTGGAGCGAAAATGAAGTTATGTACAAGGAAATCAAATTACCATCCATCTTGCCTATAGTTGGTGACTTTTTTTTTCATTACATCAGCAGTTAGGTATAGTTAATTTCAAAGAAGCAAAATTGTTTTGTTAAATAATTATTTTCAATTTAACAATAATTGTTTATAAACAAAATTACATATCTAATTAACAATATAACAAATTGTTTTAAGGATGAGCATATTAATTAAATTATCCCTCAATGATAAAATTACACGAATATAAAGAAGCTTTTCACTAATTTACATCCCAAATAAATTAAAAAATTAAAATAAGATAATTCAATTTTGTTAACCTTGTTATATTAGGTGGGTGATATGGCAGGTGTAATTAGAGGTAAATTTCCAATGAAGTAAACATAAAAGAGAATTATTGAATTACCTATTTCTACTTCAATCATCTGAAAAATATATATACATATATATATATATTTTTTATTATAATATAAAATTATTAAATACATTTAAATTTAGTTAGGGCCAACAAAGCTTGTTTCTACCAACTTAAATCGTAAAGAGAAGCAATTGAATATTAGATTTTGTTTTTCTTGTTATGATCAACATATTCATTAATCAACTCAGTTGTTTAAATTTCTGTTCTTTACAGAATTGTTTTATTTTGCTCTATTTTTATTAAGTATTAAGTTAACAACAACAACACTTAACAAACACTTAAGTTAAAAGTTTAATAACACTCTTCAAGATTGATAATTAAAAGATTTATAATTATTAGATTAATAATTTTTGTGTCCAAATTGATAATTTGCCCTCCACAATGACCTCAATAATATTTTACATCTATTTAAGATCTTTGCATATACTGCTATCACAAATTCCATGAGTCCTTTTATGATTATACTCTAATCCTTATCTATAAGTAATATTCTATACTTTCTTAGTATCTATATCAATATAAAATAAACAAATAATAGTTTATTTGTATATAAAGCTTTTAAGTTTTTTACAAAGGGTTTTTTTTTTTTTTTTTTTTTTTTTTTTTTTTTTTTTTTTTTTTTCTTACAATACATGAATAATAATAACAAAACTTAGTAATAATAAAATAATACAATTATTTAACCACTTAAGTAAAACAAGACTTACTAAATATAAAGACAACATCCTACTCCAGTTTATACCCAGTACTTAATAGTTATAATGACACCGAGACAAACTACTTAAACACAGACAACCACAACACATACGTTACACAACGAGTCCTTGCACAGCTAAGAACATCCGGACGAGACAGTATACAAGTAATAGTTAGAGGCATTCTTTATATAATAAAAACTAAAGAAATGTGTATGGTTTGCAATATGAAGGAACCGGAAACTCTTGGCTCATATATTTTTAAGATGCCCGATTTATCTGCCACAAAGAAAAGCATTTTTGCCGATGCATCTGGTTGGTGACGAGTGGTTAGATGAAACCAATGTAGCTTCGATAAAGGGTGCGGGATCTCTCACTAGGCAAGCAGCATCAAAAATATTTTATTTCATTGTAAATACTCGAAAGAGAAGTTTTATGCTAAATGAGTAGTAACCATCTTTCTACTATTTATTTTTCTACTACTGAATTATTTTTATTTTATTATCAATATAAAATATAATGAACCTATCACAGATACGTTCTCATATTAAGAGATAGTATTGTGATGGCACGAAAATTTTAATTTGAGGTCCATTAAATCGGTCTGAGTCAACTCAGACTAACTTTCTCATATAATCTTGGTCCCAGATCCCAGAAAACATGAATATATTGTTATCTAAACACACGGATACGCGTGTCGATCTGCTAGATGTGAACCCACTTTTAGCAGGGTTACCATAGAACCTTCCAAGTAAAGTAAAAGTCCCACCCGGTACTATCGTCTACTCCAGAGTTTCTCAACCTTTTTTGGTTCTCGGCACACTTTCATACATCACAATAATTTTCCGTGGTACATCCTGTTTTGACGGTACTTCCTTAGATTGTTACTACCCTAAGGTAGTCCCTTGTTTTAGAATAAAAATAACTTCGCCTAAATAACTATTAAGAAAAAGGGATGTTTAGAGCAATGTACTTTGGGACAATGGAATATCCCACTTCTGTTTTGATAAGAAGAGTATAACATTCTAAAGAAGAGCATTCCGTACACCTTATTTAGATTATTACTCCCCTCTTTGTTTTATAAGGGGAGTAACAATCTAAAGTAGAGCATTCCGTACACCTTCTTTAGATTGTTACTCCACTCTATGTTTTATAAGGGGAGTAACAATCTAAAGAAGAGCATGCCGTACACATTCTTTAGATTGTTACTCACCTCTATGTTTTATAAGGGGAGTATAACAATCTAAAGAAGAGCATTCCGTACACCTTCTTTAGATTGTTACTCCCCTCTATGTTTTATAAGGGGAGTAACAGTCTAAAGAAGAACATTCCGTACACCTTCTTTTGATTGTTACTCCCCTCTATGTTAAAAAGGGGGGAACAATTTTAAGAAGTGCATTCCGTAAACATTCTTTAGATTGTTACTCACCTCTATGTTTTATAAGGGGAGTATAACAATCTAAAGAAGAGCATTCCGTACACCTTCTTTAGATTGTTACTCCCCTCTATGTTTTATAAGGGGATTAACAGTCTAAAGAAGAGCATTCCGTACACCTTCTTTTGATTGTTACTCCCTTCTATGTTTTATAAGGGGAGTAACAATCTAAAGAAGTGCCGTTTTGACAACACCGTGTACGCATAATATGTATAGTAGTATAACCAAAGGTTTGCCCAACTCAAGTCGGCTGCAGGGCATGGGGGGATGAGCAAAGAAAATAAAATTAAGAAAACTAAATAAGTAAGTGTATAAAACCAAATACAATTTATGTAATAAATTATATATCTGTAGGCTTATTATTTATCTGTAGGCTACTTTCGACAAACCATCCAAATTTCATGAAAATCAGATAAGTACTTTTAAAGTTATAGGTATAAATAAATGTACGTTTGTGCTCATTTGGAAGAGAACACTTAGGCGCAGAAGGTTGAAACGTATATGGGACCAACAATGTGCTAATTATGACCTATACCATCTAAATTTCAATAAAATCAGATAAGTAGTTTTTACGATATTGTTGGTTTGCAGTTTGCAAATATTGAGCCACATAGAGACCGACAGATAGACACGGAACCAAAAATGTTCCCTGACATCTGAAACGAATTTCTGTATTAAAATTTTTGGAATTGGAGACCTAAAAATATGTTTGTTCTGCGGAACGATCACATAGTTACAAAACGGAACGATCAATTAGTTAACAAGATTATTTTTTAAAGACACTTTAACTCTATTAGAGTCTAGTGATGCTTCGAATAAAAATATCAGTAGTAAATATGATTTTGAAACAACACAAAATGCTTTAATCTGTTTGGATGTAGATAAGTTTTAATCTGAAAATAAAAAAATAATTTTAAGTCTAATCAAATCGGGGAGATAGGGAAGGAAATTGGAGCTGTGAAATGGAAGTTTTAATTAACTTATCTGACCGTATAGGAGCACAAAACCATTAAATAAGGCAAACATGTTCACACCTAACGCAAACTCAACACATTTATACCTAACGCTGACTACTTCTGAACAAACATTATTCAACGGTAACAAAACTACAGTTTATCACTTCTATATATACACATGTGAATCTGAAAATGACTCATCCTTAGAGATATTTTGTTTGATAAAGATAGTGCTTCTAAATAAATTCCTTTATATACGTTTGTTACGAAATATAAACATTGTATCTCTGTTTATCTACATTGTGATTCTTTACGTACTTGTATTCATTGCGCATGCGCGTCTCATAGTTCTGAAGAACTCCTCTTCTTTACCATCCTAGGGCGGTAAAGAAGAGGAATTCTTCAGTTTTACGCACGATTAGGGAGTGTGTTTACATTTCAACAAAACTAATTTGCTGTTCTTTTATTAAAGTAACTGTTTATATCGATTTTTTTGTGAAAATCAATGCGTGATTTAAGTGATTATGACGAATATGAGGAGAATAATACTCCTCCTGAAATAATTAATTCGGCACAAAATACACCTAATGAATTAATGTCATCTTTATCAAAAGAAATATACAGACTTAAATCCATGAAGTTTATTATTTTTTTCTGTATTTATTATTAAAATCTAACAATCGTAGATAAAGTACGGTACGCAACTCGTGCTAAAACGGCTGGTTTTACTTGCGTCGCTGTCGCTCGGGTGCACTCCGCACTCTCATGCAAAATGCTACTTTCCGCACTCGACGCGTAATGTACTATTACATGAAGTTGTCTGATAATATTGTAAAGGCTGATATTCATTTAATACTGTAAATCACAAGCTGATTATCAGGTAAACAGTTGATAAAATTAATAATGAATAAATAAATATATCTGCGAGACTGATGCGAGACAACTTTCACAGACTTTCTCATGTGTATACGAGTTCATAATTACTTAGCACACTTTTTCCCATTTATTAGTTCTCGTTAATAAATTTCATTATCATTGAACTTTTCATCAAAATTCATCTTAAAAATAACTTCTTCTCCGCGGGGAATCTAACCCGGCCTCTCTCCGTCCACGTTTAATGCTACTTTCTCAGGAACTTGATTTTTCTAGGGAAAACGGCTTATAGTCTAGGAAATAGCGTGCAAAAAATGTGTCTGACTAACATCGAGCTAGAATTTTGTGTATAAGTCAATCTTTTGGTGCCTTTTAAGAATATGTAGTCGGCTAAGTTCGTCTGCGGAACATAGCATGGCAATAGGCATTTGAAAAAGAAAACAAAAAAAAAAAAAAACCGTAGGAGAATGGCCATGTCCCGCCCTTTTTGGTGGAAAATGTGGCTTTCATAACCCCATAGAGTAATATTGAATAACTAACCTAAGTACCATCTACTTGATTTTTTGTCTACTAACTAATTTCGTACACAGAGTCATAAAAGCCACATTGTCCACCAAAAGGGCTGGACATGACCGCTCTCCAACGGTTTGGTTTTTTCAAATGCCTATTGCCATGTTATGTCCCACAGACGAACAGTTCGTCAAAAAATCGTCAGATCAGTTTTCGATATTTATTTTTTTTCGCGTTTATTTCAGATTTTTTGGATGCCCTCAAATTTGGATCTAAAATTAATTTCTCGATTTCGACTTAGATAATGATTTTTCTGAACATTTATACCAAATTTCGTCTGAATCGGTCCAGAGAGTTTAGTGTCCACGCCCCCTTTTAGAGCTAAAATTCATTATTTTATTTCACTTCGGGAAATGATTTTTCTGAACATAATATATGCCAAATTACATCTAATTCGGCAAAGTAGTTAGGCTCGACTCTCCCCACATACAACAGACAACAGATTTTTTTGTTTTATTTCCTTTTGCTTCCGAGCTTACCGAAGGTAACGGAAGCTACGTAGGATCGATCTGAAGAACGGAAACTTAGGTCTCCGATTTCAAAATTCCAAGACAGAAATCCGTTTCAGACATTATGGAACATTTTTGGTTCCGTGTCGGTCTGTCGCTCTATTTTTGCGAACCAACATATCTTAAAAACTACACGTCCGATTTTAATGAAATTTGGATGGTAGGTCATAATTAGCCCATTGTTGGTTTAATATAAGTTTTAACCTTCTGCGCGCATTTTTTTCTTTTCCACATGCACACAAACATACATTTATTTACACTTATAGCTTCGTAAGTACTTATCTGATTTGTATGAAACTTTTATAGTTTATCGAAAGTAACCCGCAGATAGCTTCAGATTAATTTGAACCGCCTGCTTTAACTTTTGCTAAATTGATACTTTAATTCATGTAAAAAATCAAAACAATTTTGACAGATTAAAAAAAAACAGGGGAAACAATTAAACAAATTAGACAATATATATATATATTTTATTCCAAAAAAATAAGTTTACATAATAATTTTTTTTTTATACATTGGTTCATATAGGAATCACCCCAATGAGATAAATCTCGTGTAGGGGTGTAACTTCTGTAATTTTACTGTTTATAAAATGATCTTACAAAATGTATCTTAAGTATAGTCAGAGATTAGTTCAAGTGCTTACAATTTATTTGTTTAGATTTTCTTTGTACAATTAATTAATTTATATTTATATACAGATGCATACACACACATACATACACACATATACATATATAAATATATATATGTATGTATGTATATATATATATATATATATATATATATATATATATATATATATATTTATATATATATATATACATATATATATATATATATATATATATATATATATATATATATATATATATATATATATATATATATATATATATATATATATATATATATATACATTACATACATAAATAAAAAAATAAAAAAAATTACTTAAAATAATGACTTGTAATAACACAAAATCAATAAAGTACATGATAGGATGCGAGGAAGCTATGTGCCACACCAATTGGCAGTCTATTTTTTAATAGATATGTTTATACTACGTACCAATATGAGAAACAATAAAGCAGATAATTATAGTAATAAAAAATAAATACTTTCTAGATGAAATTATTTTTTCGAGGTTTGTCCCAGTTTTATTATTCTGTTAAAGAACTATTATAAAAATATATTTAACTGAAATGTCATCTCTTCTCACTGAATATTTTTACTTTGTAAACTGTACAGTTAGTCAAATATGCATATAATTTAAATATATATTGCCAAGTCTAATATATTTGTCTGCATGAAAGTTTAAACTAAATAGTGCTGTAACTTTGCATATCTCCTTTATTTCATAAATCATCCTAAATACGTCACCAGACATGAATTATAGAAGTAAGGTTATTTTAAAATTCCTCTAAGACTACAATCGACCCCCCCCCCCCCCTAGTAAATTTAAGTGAGATAAAAAAGATACTAAACCCTTTTCTTCGTGTCCTATTTTTTGTGTTAGAAAAAAAAAATCTCAGTTTTGAACCCTAGAATTCTTTATGAAAATTACATTTTTGTAAACGGTCCCGGATGGTTCGAGATAGAGCTAGTCGTAACCAAAATTCTCTTTTATGTTTTATTTATTTATTTATTTTTTTTTTCTAAAAAGCTTAATATTGATAGCTATCTATAACATTATAGTTTATAAAAAAAAATATATAGAGAATACACAATATTTAATTTTTTTCTGATTTTAAATAATTTAAAGATTATTAACGTTAAAAAACAGTAAATATGTTTATCTACGATTGATACAAAATGTAAACATTATATCTCTGTTTAGATGCGTAGAAAGTGATTATTTACGTACTTGTATTCATTGCGCATGCGCGTCTCATAGTTATGAAGAATTCCTCTTCTTTACCACGCTAGCGCGGTAAAGAAGAGGAATTCTTCAGCTTTACGCACGATTAGCAAGTTTGTTTAATAAAGGTAAATTTTATGTCGAGTTTTTTGTAAAAATCAATGAGTGATTTAAATGATTATGACGAATATGAGGAGAATAATACCCTCCCGAAATAATTCGGCACAAAATACAACTAATGAATTAATGTTATCTTTATCAAAAGAGAAATACGAACTTGTATACTGGAAGTTTATTTTTTACTGTATTTATTATTTAAATCTAACAATCGTAGATAAAGTACGGTACGAAACTCGTGCGAAAACGGCATTTTGCATTGCTCGTGTGGTTTTACCACCCTCGCTGTTGCTCGGGTGCAAACTCCACACTCGCATGCAAAATGCTACTTTCCGCACTCGACGCGTAATGTACTAGTTCCATTTATAGTTTTTAATCTATGTAATTCATTGAACATTTTAAAGCTTTTACTGAAATACTGTCTATCTCCCGTTGTTAATAATAATTATAATTTGATTTAAATTAAAATTTAAACTTTCCGTAGTATGAATACCAAAAAGTTAAAAATGAAGTAATGCCCTGAGATATTCTCTCAGAACTTTGTATTCAACTTTGTAAGCAGCATTTTTCGATTGTTTTTCATTTCATACATTCCGAAAACCAAATCCGGTCTTAACTTTTTTCGTGTAAGTGTGTCTGTCGCCACCAGTCAGACTTTATAGGCGCAAAACTGGCTGAACGAAGTTGATTAATTTTTTCGCAGAGATGTGTACCAACATGTTGCGCATGCTGTTGGCTTGATTTAATCGAAAAACATTGATTAGAATCAAAGTTATTAACAATAGTATAAAAAAATCACAGGGAAGTACTTGCGTCCAAGTACTTTTTAGGGTTTTGTAGATGATAAAGCATACCAGTTATGAATTAATGATTTTCTTTCTTAGATCACAAAGGTCCCGGGTTCGATCCCCCAAGGGGGTCACAATGTTTTTCATTAGTAATAACCAGAGACCTTCAAAATGTAGCATTTATTTTTACGAAATGTGGCACTAAAAAGCGTGGCAATATGGCACTTATTTTGGCCAAATGTGGCATTTATTTTAGCTAATGTGGCATTTATTTTTCAACTTTCCAACCCCCTCCCCCCCTTTCCATTGTAAAAGGGATATTAAATCGTGCAACTTGAGTCATATTAACTACTTTATTACAATTTACAGGTATTAATTATTACAATACCCTACAATGACCCACATTGACCCGTGATGAGCTAGAGCTAATGGCTCTTAATCCTTAGGTTAGTGACACACTTTGCCACCTGGGTAGCACCACCCGGGTGGCGCCACCTTGTTGATGTGACTTGCTTCCGACACCTGTCTTGCGCCACCCAAGTTTTTACTTTTTTCGGGCAGTCGAGAAGAGGAACTGTGCATGCATATCATTATGTTTGTGAAAGAAGAAGGTAAAAAGGCGTTTCTGAGTTTATCGAATAATTTCAGATAAAAAGGAGACTACTAAAAAAAACTTCGGTTGAGAACTTTTAAAGCAGTGAGTTTTTAAAGTTGGGCATTGTCAAAATGTGCCGAAAAAACGGCTCTTTTTTCAACTATCCCGCAATAAAGTAATTAAATATTAACGTAACAAAATAATTATCCATATGCTATAAAATTTTAGTAAATTGTCTAAATAAAGAAACTTGTTTCATCTACATACAAATTTCCGTTTAGAAGTTACAAGGGTTTAAACTCGAGGGTCTAGAATTATTTTATAGACTGTAGTTTGTTTCATACAGTGTACCTCGCGTCAAAGAGGACAGTAACAGTTGCCGAATGTCGCGTGGAACTTTTAACGAATTGCTTAGAATATTGAAGAACAGTTTGACCAGTAAAGACACTTAGCCCCTGATTTTATTTCCCCTAGATTTGATTTGAAGAAGTGGGGGCTGAGTAGCAGGGGCTTGGGTGGCAATGTCTGACGGGTTCAATTAAAAACAATGGGCTGACCGGGTGGCGCCACCTGCAGGTGGCGGCTAGCCAGTGGGATGGTGGACCGGGTAGTGCCACCCGGCGGGTGGCGCCACCTCGTGTGGCAGGTTGCATTCTATTCTCATTGGAATCCTGCCCTGCAAGGGCGTATCTTACCTGGATTTATGGGTTGTAGCAGAGCCCCTTAAAATATTATAATATTTCTATTTTTTTCTCAGAACTTTTGGCCCAAATAAGGCAAAATGTGGCACAAAGTGTGGCATTTTACCGAAAATCGGCAAAATGTGGCTTTTTAGCAAAAAATTGGCAAAATGTGGCATTTTAGTATGGCGCCATGGCAAAAAGGCATTTGAAGGTCTCTGGTAATAACGACTAGATAAATTACATTTTTTCATCGCTCCACCATAAGGTATAGCCATGAATTATTTTGAAATTTTAGGACCAGCCGTTGTATATTGTTGGGGTTGGGGATTTTTTTTTGGGGGTATATTTTGACTTATAAAACCAATAAAGAATGAAAAATTTAAAAAATGAAATATATATTTGTATCCTACTCTTCAGCAGCTTTAATTTGATACCCCACTCAAAATTTTAAAAAAATAAAATTTTGGGCGCACTTCAAATTTTCGCGCACAAAATTGGTAATTTTTAAAAACAAGAAATGAACTCGGAAATATCATCGCCCCACAATAAGGAATTAGCATGAATTATTTCGAAAATTTAGGACCAGCCGTTGTATAGTGGTTGGGGGGGGGGGGGGAATATTTTTGGGTATATTTTGATTTTTTTTCCCAACAAGGAATGCAACATTTAAAAAAGCATATATATATATGTGTGTCCTACTCTTCAGCAGGTTTCATTTGATACCCCACTCGAAAATTAAAAAAAATATACATTTTTGAGTTTACCACATTTTTGCGAATTGCGCATGCTCATAGTAAATTTTTAACTTCTGTATAATTTTCCTGTGGTTGGGTCAAAATGTTGCACCAGTGTTTTAAATTTCATCACTTTCGCTTAAACGGTTCGGGCCCTATGAACCAAAAAGCGACGGACGGACACATCACCCTCGGTATAAGGGTTTTGAGAAGTATCTAAAAAAAACCCTAAAAAAGACACATCACCCTCGGTATAAGGGTTTTGAGAAATATCTAAAAAAAACCCTAAAAAAGATTTCCTATAGCGCTGACATTTGGACCAATTATACTACTTTATAAGAGAAATAATTTCCTTAGAATTTCGTTTTGATTTCTGCCGCCATTTTAAAAATATCGACTTTTGAACTTTGAAACTTGAAGCCGGATAATGTCGGAACTATTTAGCTAAATGAGTTTCTTTTTTTTTATTGGCCTAAATGAGGTTAAAATCTCACAAATTATACCTCTCTATAAAATGAATAATTTCCGTATATTTCAACTAAACATCCTCTACCTTTTTCGTATAATTTGGTGAGGAAAAGTTCTATGACGCATGCGTTTCATTTATTTAAATCTTAAATGAAAACTCTTGAGGCGTAGATTATTTTCCGTGCCTAGTTATAAAATGGAGGTTATTTTGGATGTAATAAACTGACTCTTAACTTCGATTCTCAGGGTATTGTATTATCAATAATGGAATAAATGATGTATAGTGTGCACTCCTGATTCGCTTCTATGAAGGGATGAAATTTTTGAGGTTTAAATTTTGCCTACTTGATAATAGGAAACCAATACTCACAAATTCCTAGCACGAGCTCCTTGCCACGAGCGGGGAGTAAAGGCAAGTATATATAAATATTTAATTAAAAAAATTAAAATGTCTATACTTTATTTTAATTGACGTGAAGATACGATGAGACCCAAAATTATTTTACTTTAATATAGGGTTAATCTTCATCTTCAAAGTATCTTTGGAACAGCTTAACTTATTAACTTTAATGGCTCTAAGTTAAGGTTTAAGACCGCAAGATCTGACTATAACCATAACCATATCTTCTGGTGAAAACTGAGCTCCTCTTTTTACCCTCGTTTGCAATAACTTTTTATTAATATTGAGTAAAATTATACTCGTTTTACAAACTTATGCAGTCCCCGACCTAGGGAATATAAAAAAAGTCCATTCATGCACCGTGACTTAATAAGCGAATTTTCAAAGAAATCTGCGTATTATTGGCTTATGATTTAGAATTTGCATGGGTGAAAAAAACAATTGGTACCCAGGGGTACGGGGTACAAAAGTCAAAATAGTATTTACCCTTCAAGATGCATGTCGTTAAAAAGCTCTTTAAGAGTACTGTAATTGTTGTTATGTACACTTTTATCATATTTTCATATAGAAGGGGGGTAAAATGGGAAAAACACTATTTTATGCTATTCTTGACCCTAAATCGTAACAATTTGACCCCTAAATGAACTTCATAAATTCTGGCCAACGAACTCATCCTTTCTTTTGATATTATTGACATTTTAAAATTTGTTTGAAATTTTTAAGTGCATCCTAAGGGGAGATATCGTCTGGAGTGACACATATATACATACATATATACATACATATATACATACATATATACATACATATATACATACATATATACATACATATATACATACATATATACATACATATATACATACATACATAAAAAAAAGTGTTAAATTTTAGGAATCGATTCAGAATAGTCTAAAACGGATTTCCATGGAAAAATTTTTCAAAAATTCGCATTACAAAAATTTTGAAGCCATTGCAATAGCGTAATTTTCTTTGAAAATTCGCTAAAAGAAGTGTTAAATTTTAGGAATCGATTCAGAATGGTCTAAAACGGATTTCCATGGAAAAAATTTTCAAAAATTCGCATTACAAAAATTTTGATGCCATTGCAATAGCGTAATTTTCTTTGATAATTCGCTAAAAAGTGTTAAATTTTAGGAATCGATTCAGAATGGTCTAAAACGGATTTCCATGGAAAACATTTTCAAAAATTCGCATTACAATAATTTTGAAGCCATTGCAATAGCGTAATTTTCTTTGAAAATTCGCTAAAAGGTAAAGACTTTCCTACCAACGTTAATTGGTGGAGGGCCTAAGATTTAGAGGAAAGTTGATTATGTATTGTTAAACTTCAATCAAAAATATTTTTCACTTACCAACTTTGACTTATGTAGTGGACTGTAGTCGACCAGTATTACTCTTATCAACCAGATCCTCGACTGTGGTTTTCTCCAATGAGTGTTCCAATGAGACTCACCATAAAAGGGTTTCTATAACCAAACAGCATTTTCACTCAAAATTAAAATGATTGAAATTAAAGCAATTGACCGGTTTCGGCTGATCTAATGTAGCCTTTCTTCAGATAATCTTAAGCTACAAGCAAAGTAACAAACATTAATTTAAAAGGTATACAATAAGGTAACATTCGAATGTTGAAAATAAGGTCCTATAATTTAAATGAGTAATTGTGGTAGATGTAAATATTAACAACTTATTTTTTGATTAAGTCTCAGTTATTGGTTTTGTTTCGATATTTTATTTTTTTTTATTTTTGATTTATGTATTTATTTATTTTTTATTTTGATTTATTTATTTATTTATTTTATCGTTATTGTAGCTGTTAAGAGTTGGTGTAAGGATTTATTTTACTTTATTTTGAAACTTATATTTTTCAATTTTATTTTTTCTGTAGTACTGAGGTTATTATTGTTATTTTTATTATTTATTTTATTGTTAAAAAAAGAGCACGATGTTTAGTTTGATGTTATATAGCATTATAATGTTAACCCCCTTTGTATAAAGAATTATCTTTAAATACAAATATTTTTTCATTCATTCATTCATTCACATTCGAATGTAAAGCAAGTAAAAATAAAATTAAAACATTAAGTGAAAATAAAGAAAAATAGACTGCCAATTCGTGTGGCACATTGCTTCCTCGCATCCTATCATGTACTCTATTGTTATATTAACATTAACATTTTTGTTATATTGTTTATTGTGAAATAGTACATTACGCGTCGAGTGCGGAAAGTAGCATTTTGCATGTGAGTGTGGAGTTTGCTTGTTTTTGGTAAAACCACACGAGCAATGCAAAATGCCGTTTTCGCACGAGTTGCATACCGTACTTTATCTACGATTGTTAGATTTAAATAATAAATACAGAAAAAAATAAACTTCCAGTATACAAGTTCGTATTTCTCTTTTGATAAAGATAACATTAATTCATTAGTTGTATTTTGTGCCGAATTATTTCGGGAGGCGTATTATTCTCCTCATATTCGTCATAATTATTTAAATCACTCATTGATTTTCACAAAAAACTCGATATAAAAGTTACTTTTATTAAACAAACAGCAAATTAGTCTTGTTAAATGTAAACAAACTCGCTAATCGTGCGTAAAGCTGAAGAATTCCTCTTCTTTACCGCGCTAGCGTGGTAAAGAAAAGGAATTCTTCAGAACTATGAGAGGCACATGCGCAATGAATACAAGTACGTAAATAATCACTTTCTACGCATCTAAACAGAGATATAATGTTTATATTTCGCATCAATCGTAGATAAAAACTATTAATAGTTTTAGCGATCTTTAACACTTTATAGGGGTGTCGCTGTAGGTTTTACTAACAAATTGTATTTGAAAAAAATGTTCGTCTCATTGAATAGATAAGGTTTAATTTTTTGTCCCGACCGAAAATTCCAATTTTAAATTTGAAGTTCACGTTTACGCGAGCGTTGCGCGTGAACGCTTGAACGGATAATGTTGTCCAACGAACTCGACCTGAGCATTGGTAAAATAAACATGTCTACCAGATTTCATCAAAATCGGGCAACATTTACTCAAGTTATCGTCGCACGTTTCACGATTCGCGGACACACAGACCGACAGACAGACAGACAGACAGACACGGAACCAAAAATGTTCCCTGATGTCTGAAACGGATTTCTGTCTTGGAATTTTTAAAATCGGAGGCATACAACTTTTTTGTTCTCAAAAGTGAACACAATACTTCCTTTACCTTCGGTAAGCTCGGAAGCAATACTTGATGGTTATTAGATGACTTTAAAAGTACAAGTGTGAAAATATCCATATTTTATTGGATGCATTTATAGTCTTAGGGTTCACTGATGATTTAAATTTCCGAAGAAGGCTGGATAGGAACAGCCGAATCCGGTTAATTGTTTTCTTTACAATCATTTTGTGTAAAGACGTTGTTTGGTTATTGAACCACACCATTTATTATGATGACCAATTAATATATAAACTAAACATGAACTGTTGCTTGGTGCAACTGTATAGCAATTAACTCTTTTCCAAACTAGCTTTTCATACCAAAATTTGCAGAAAACTTATTAAATTCTGCTGAAAGATGGCTTAAAGTATTACAATAATGCATTGTCATCGTGTTCTGAGCTATTCTAAAAGTTTCAAATGAATATCTAATCGGGAAGTTAGTTAAAAAAAAATACGTGTGGTGTCGCGGGACACCCGATAGGAACGATTTCCTTACATTTTTCATTAAATATAAAATCACACTGCTAAGTACGTAAACGTTGCTAACTACTCGTTCCAATAAATATTCTTGACTCAATTAGAAAATTATTTTAGTAAAATTATTACATAAAACTTATTACAAAAATCCCTTGATCCACTTATGAGCAATATTAATATTATTTTATTACATCAATTTATACTTATACATTTACAGTTTTACTGGTTAATAATTTACCACAGTCGACACTGCCAATTTCTGACGATTCTCTTGGTGCACTTTCCATTTTAAATAATATACGAATACTTTTCTCAATGATAGAAACAATAATTGAAAAAAGCGTTGTTTTGTGGATAAATTGCGAGTTTGACAGGAAGAAGGAGTAAGAGAGAGAGAGTATAGTGAGAGAGAGATGGAAAGATAGAAGAGTTGGGATTGCGTACGAAAGGATACCATAGGAAGTAAAGTAGAGGGGGAATCACTCTACATTCTTAATATTCCACCTATATTATCTACAAACCCTAGACTTACGACATCAACTTTTAAAAATTGTAAAATATATCACGTAACTGTAAAAAATCTGCTGCTTGTATCAGGTTAAAATTTTACATGCCTGTTTCAATTGTACTTTAGACGATGTGTATGAAGTTTTATTAAAATCGTTACGTAAGAACGTAAGATATCGGTAAAAAAGTTGTTTTTCTTTATTTAAAACGTTTAGGTCCGCTTTAATAAATTTAGCGATCTTTATCACTTCATAGCAGAGTCTGTGTTCGTTTTACTAAAAAAAAATATTTACAAAAGTTGTTTGTCTCATTAAATAGATAAAGTTAGAATTTTTTTCCGTCCTAAAATTCCAATTTTAAATTTGAAGCTTACGTTTACGCGAGCGTTGCGCGAGAACGCTTGGGCGGATAACGTTGTCCAACGAACCTGTCCTGGGCATTGGTAAAATGAACATGTGTACCAAATTTCAACTAAGTCGGTCAACTTTTACACAAGTTTTCGTCATCCGTAGATTTCGTGACGCTTTTAGAGTGACGGTGATTTTGTGACGGTTATTTTGTGACGGTTATTTTGTGACGGTGATTTTGTGACAGTTATTTTGTGACGGTGATTTTGGTTGTTTTTTTTTCGGATTCACTCCCGGGCTCCGAACCATAAGGAACTTCGTTCCAAAACGATTGCAAGATCTATTTAAGTTGGAATTTTCAGTTTAACTTAAAACATTTTTACCTTTCTGCTTTTCGAATAGAAATGAATATATGAAGTGTTAAGTGTTATATAATATGAATAACATGTAAAAATTGTTAAAAAACAACTTAGTGTGAAGAGTTGTGTTATCGATTAGGTGATTGTTTAGATGGAAGCCAGCTGAGAACTAGTTCCATACATTTGTTTTAGACAGTTTCTACTGAGAGCACTTGTCGTGGGGGATCTCCCGGTCTCTGTTTAGTTTAAGAGCAGTTTAAAATATTACTGCTGCTACAACTGCAGATTTCTCTCTCAACTTCTGTACTTCACAAATCTTTTTGCTCTTAAATTTTGTATCGGAAGCTTGAGTTTATATCTACTTTTCTTTTCCATTGGTGTATGTGTTTTCCATTTTTAACATTTTCATGTCTTGACTATGGGACATAAACTCGAAAAGCGTTTCCAAAAAACTAGACCAAAAAGCGTTACACGAGTAACAGGGAGTTAGGAGGATATAGGAGGTTTTTAATCGAGTCTGCCCGCTCTCGGTATAGTGATAGTGTCTCCACCTACCGCGCTTGGTAGGGCCCACGTCTCACTGTCTACGCTTCTCGCTACTGCTCCAGTAGTCGCTCGCTCTCCCTAGTGGCGCCCCCCCCCCCCCTAACTACAACTTCCGTTCTACTGCTCTGATTTGTATCGGACAAACAACATAACCCTTAGAATTTTATTCCTAATAAACTTACATACATAAAATTTATATTTTACATTATTATATATTTCGTCCGATCACTTTAAAATTTGGCATGTATGTGTCTTGTACCTACCCACATATTTTAAAAATATAGCGAAAAAAATATTTTTCAAAAAAATGAGGGTAAATAAACTGAAGGGTTAAAAATTTTACATTTTTTTTCGACACCGTGAGGGGTATCATATGAAAGGGTACGTCGAGCTGATTACAAAAATATATAATTCTTTGGTTATAACTTTGATAGGGCGAGCGTATGCGAGTTTGAAGCGGGTGTGAAACGTGTCCCCCCCCCCTTTATCTGGCTTATGTGAAGTGCAAAAAATCTGAAAAAATTCCTGAACATTCTTCGACCAAAAGTAAAGATACCACTTTTTGGAACTTACGAAAAAAAAAATTATTTTATTTTTTATTGACAAAATACGTTTTTTTATAATTATGGTCTTTTCGATGTATTTATATGGTTGTAGTCCGGTTCAGTGGCAAAAAAATTCTTTATCGGAAGTTTGTTTATGTGTTTTAAAGATACCAGACCCATAGGATAGTTCAAAGTAAGCTTTTTAGGATTTTAAAAAACACCATCAATAGGGTACTACTTAAACTATACACTGTGGCCTACGGACCCTCGCTGTGTGCTGACCAGCACACTCTTGACCTGTTTATTTTTAATAGCATTATACTCATAATATGAATTATAGTTTTAAATATTCTATATATATTATTATAATTAAAACACCAATACTTGTTCTATTCAGTTATGAGATGTTTGTGTAAGATCACATCTATCAAAATTGTGATTGGTCCTAAATTAACCATTTTAAATAATTATTATTTAAATATTGTTTCAGATTAATTGAAGATACGTGGTGTAAATAGAAATTGAAGGTTGTTTTTTAAGTTCCTAAAGATCATAGACTGATGGTAGCCAACTCAGCGTCTTTCATCGCTTCTTAGTTTTAGGTAAGACATTTTCACCTTTCTATATATTATTTATGGGGCGCCCATCCCTAAGATATCCCTGACACAAATCCCTGTGTCAGACACCACCTCTTACACAAATCTCTGTGTCAGACACCACCCCTTACACAAATCTCTGTGTCATACACCACCCCTTACACAAATCTCTGTGTCAGACACCACCCCTTACACAAATCTCTGTGTCAGACACCACCCCTTACACAAATATCTGTGTCATACACCACCCCTTACACAAATCTCTGTGTCATACACCACCCCTTACACAATTCTCTATGTCAGACACCACCCCTTACACAAATCCCTGTGTCAGACACCACCCCTTACTCAAATCTCTGTGTCAGACAACCCTCTTACACAAATCCCTGTATCAGACACCACCTCTGACACAAATCTCTGTGTCAGACACCACCCCTTACACCAATCTCTGTGTCAGACACCACCCCTTACACAAATCTCTGTGTCAGACACCACCCCTTACACAAATATCTGTGTCATACACCACCCCTTACACAAATCTCTGTGTCATACACCACCCCTTACACAATTCTCTATGTCAGACACCACCCCTTACACAAATCCCTGTGTCAGACACCACCCCTTACTCAAATCTCTGTGTCAGACAACCCTCTTACACAAATCCCTGTATCAGACACCACCTCTGACACCAATCTCTGTGTCAGACACCACCTCTTACACAAATCCCTGTGTCAGACACCACCCGTTACACAAATCTCTGTGTCAGACACCACCCCTTACACGAATCTCTGTGTCAGACACCACCCCTTACACAAATACCTGTGTCAGACACCACCCCTTACACTTACACAAATCCCTGTGTCAGACACCACCCCTTACACAAATCCCTGTGTCAGACACCACCCCTTACTCAAACCTCTGTGTCAGATAACCCTCTTACACAAATCCCTGTATCAGACACCACCTCTGACACAAATCCCTGTGTTAGACATCACCCCTGACCCAAAGGCGTGCCTATGTGGAGGCCAAGGTGTAAAGAATTTCATTGAGCTGAAGAATTAATCGACAATATTAATTTATTATGGAATAGATTCATTTCCAAGTGCGACAACTCTACACAAGCCCACAAAAATTATATTCGGTTAATTAATTCCTCCTTTGCCTTTAAAGTTATTTAGACAAAGGAATATATAAATAATTATATCAATTTAAAAAACATATGATACGATTTTGGTAGTATTCATATAACGATTAAATTTTAATTTAAATCAAATTATAATTATTATTAACTACGGGAAACAGACAGAGAAAAATAGACTCCAGCGCTGGAGTCTATTTTTCTCTGTCTGTTTCCCGTAGTTAATAATAATTATAATTTGATTTAAATTAAAACATATGAGGGTTAACTATCTAAAGAAGTACCTATAAAGCATACATTGTATGTGTATGCATTTATCATTGTAAATCTGTAAAGTGATGTCAGCGCTGTTTGTGTCCGAATTCCAAACTAAACCGAGATTTTGTTGTTAGAGAAAAAGATAAGAGCTTATAATATTTATTATGTCCGAACAGAGCTACACTCCTTTCAACTATTCGGTATTTACGATTTAAAAAAAAAAAATCGTTAAAAATTTAGAATGCTTATAAAATGTGTTATATAAGGTGAAGTATATAACTTTTTTGATTAGTATTAATAAAATATAAATTGAAGAAATGGATAAATTAGTTTTGAAAACGTATTTTAATAATGGTTGTTATTAAAAAAATATTATGATATATATTATGCGCAATAAAATATTCATTTTCAAAGATTAGTTTAATACGTTATTTCAGTGGGAAAACGAAAAGGAAAACAGTAATGGCGTCCCTCTGTTTTGATTTCGACTTCTGATAACCTGACTTGACGGCTATATCAACAGTGAAGTTGCGCATGCGCGTCTATGCAGTCTTCTTCCCTTATCTAAATGTATATAGCTTCCCCCATATCTCGGGGGGAATCAAAAGATATTCCTAACCTTGTTTAACTCCCAACTGATTAGAATATATCCTTCTCACTGGACTTTTTTGTGTTTATAAAACTTTTTTAATTATGTAGGAAGACAATATTCTAAAGAAAAGTGAACCTAACAAAATTTTTATTTTTTTTATTTTTATTTTTAAATACCTTTATTGAATAAACATAATAATATTTTAGTACATCAATTTATCTTTTTTATTGATTTTACAATTTAGCACTACATAAGGTTATCTCTCCACTAGAGAACATGTAGTCCTGTGCTGTGGAGTGAGTGGAGAAAATAGTTGAGTAGAAAAAAATTAGTCTTGAGATCTTTGGTTTAGCCAAATCTCCTCATGTACAAGTAAGTTCTACTAGGTCTAATACCAGTGGCGTAGCTAGACCATTGGGGGCCCCTCGCCAAAGAAATCGATGACCAAAAAAAAACCTCTTGCTTTCAGGATTGGGGCCTCCTCGACGTTGGTACATGGATAGTAATTCCAGTTATTTCTGGATTTGGCCCCCCCCCGCAATGCGGGCCCGCGCGGGCCCATAGTTACGCCACTGTCTAATACATCCAGTACAAGTAAGTGATGCTGTTAGTCTGTCCCCCTCTCTATTCTCTGTCCCACACAAAATCAAACTTGTTACTCCCCTCTTAATTTCTTATAAGGGGACTAACAATCTAAAGAAGTTCCTATAAAGTTATAAAAGAGATCGATTCCAGATCCTTAGCATGACATGGTGAACTTAACTTAAAATGTTCACAATTAATAAGCCTTAGATCGAGAATCATTAAATTGAGATTGACCTTGATTTTAATTACTATTTTTTTAAAAATATTTGTTTGCCTTTTATTATTCATTAACAAAACAGTAACAGCTGTTTAAGAAAGTGGCGAGTTTTCGATTCAAGGTCCTTATCTATTCTGGTTGTGTTTACCTATCATTGGGCCCCTGTTTGAATTCAAGTAATTATTTAAAATTAGCATCAAACCCCTCTGGTTGTATGCTAACGGAACATGTAGCCACACTTACTAGCTTAGTGCCAAATAGTTAAACGTTAAGATTTCATTATTTTTTTTTTTTAATTGTTTCTCTCTAGATACAACCAAAATCACTTGCCAAGTTACTGTTCCTTTACCCTTAGGTATTTGGCAGTTAGATTTGTTTGTTTGTGATACAATTTATTTTGTGTGAAAAATTATAAAGTTTATATTTGATAACAACAGCCGGTGTTTGTAATAAAACTATTTGTAAATGTTTAATATTTCATGTTAAATGGATGTCTTATAGGTGTAATAAAAAAATTTTATTTTACAGTTTGGGGGACGCTACGAAACACTGTCACAAGTCGGGCTGGAACAGTTTGGAGGACAGTACGAAACACTGTCACAAGTCGGGCTGGAACAGTTTGGAGGACAGTACGAAACACTGTCACAAGTCGGGCTGGAACAGTTTGGAGGACAGTACGAAACACTGTCACAAGTCGGGCTGGAACAGTTTGGAGGACAGTACGAAACACTGTCACAAGTCGGGCTGGAACAGTTTGGAGGACAGTACGAAACACTGTCACAAGTCGGGCTGGAACAGTTTGAAGGACAGTACGAAACACTGTCACAAGTCGGGTTGGAACAGTTTGGAGGACGGTACGAAACACTGTCACAAGTCGGGCTGGAACAGTTTGGAGGACGGTACGAAACACTGTCACAAGTCGGGCTGGAACAGTTTGGAGGACGGTACGATACACTGTCACAAGTCGGGCTGGAACAGTTTGGAGAACAGTACGAAACACTGTCACAAGTCGGGTTGGAACAGTATGGAGGACGGTACGAAACACTGTCACAAGTCGGGTTGGAACAGTTTGAAGGACGGTACGAAACACTGTCACAAGTCGGGTTGGAACAGTTTGAAGGACGGTACGAAACACTGTCACAAGTCGGGTTGGAACAGTTTGGAGGACGGTACGAAACACTGTCACAAGTCGGGTTGGAACAGTTTGGAGGATGGTACGAAACACTGTCACAAGTCGGGTTGGAACAGTTTGAAGGACGGTACGAAACTCTGCCACAAGTCGGGCTGGAACAGTTTGGAGGACGGTACGAAACACTGTCACAAGTCGGGTTGGAACAGTTTGGAGGACGGTACGAAACACTGTCACAAGTCGGGTTGGAACAGTTTGGAGGACGGTACGAAACACTGTCACAAGTCGGGTTGGAACAGTTTGAAGGACGGTACGAAACACTGTCACAAGTCGGGTTGGAACAGTTTGGAGGACGGTACGAAACACTGTCACAAGTCGGGTTGGAACAGTTTGGAGGACGGTACGAAACACTGCCACTAGTCGGGTTGGAACAGTTTGGAGGACGGTACGAAACACTGTCACTAGTCGGGTTGGAACAGTTTGGAGGACGGTACGAAACACTGTCACTAGTCGGGTTGGAACGGCTTTTATCCATTGCGCATGCCCGTGACGATCCCGCGGACGATACACTGCTTGGTTAGAACAAACCTATTGTTTTATTACCGGTTTATATATATTTTGCCCATTGTCGCGGGCTAAACTGGTCCCGCGGCTTGACTACTTGTTTTTGTTTATTCGTTTATAATTATTTTCATTGTTGTTGAATTAATTTTGTTTTAAAAGTGTCACAAATTCTCTTACGAGAATTATGAGAGAAATATACGAGAAATATAGAATAAAGATTATCAAAGTCTTCGTAAGAGAGTTGTTTTTATACTTCTGTTATAAAGTCACACGCGCTGCAAAGGAAAAGACGTTACAGCAGCGACAGTAAGAGAATTTTGAGAAAACATTTCGGTAAGAATTTAGAAAATTTTTGGTCGCAGTAAGTTACTCAAATTTTATAACAACTCAAAATGAGTCTACGTGAATCAAAGAATAAGGTAGAGGTTGGTTTTACCCGGTCTCTACGAAGTAATCGAGGCCTCTCTGAGAAAGGATTTGCAAATTTGGTGCAAGAAAAAACATGCGCCTTCCGTAAGCTCAGAAGTAATGCGGAAAAGAAAAGGGCTGAAGTCGTAACCTTCCTGGTGGAGAACGTGTCCTTAGTATCGGCAGTTCAAAGTTAAGCGAAGTTAAGAAAATTAGAAAAGGACTTCAGTTTGAACTGACGAGGTTTGATGAGGCCACCGTTGCGAACAAACGGGAGAAGGACTTTGCGCCGCTGATTTTGGACCAGCACGCCTACATCGAAAGTCTTGGAGTTTTCATCAATGGGATCGAAGGGAAACTAGCATCTTTGCAGCCAGACCTACCTGGCCCGAGCCGCCGAAGCCAGAACTCGGAAAGGGTTCTCAAGTGGTGTGAGCAGTCTCGAGCTGGAAGTGAAAGGAGCGCTTCTCAGGTTAACTCAGGTTCCGTTGTTAGTAAACTAAGTAAAATCTCTGATAAATTAACCAAGATCTCTGAGAGCTCAAATAGGGACGAGCTTCAAAGACAGTTGGCTGGAATAAAAAAGGCAGAAGCGGAGCTTAAAAATGCAAAATCACAGCTCTCAGAGAAGTTGGTTAATTTAAACGGGAAACCAAATTATAAAAATGAAATGATTGATGTCGATGATTTGAGTGACATATCGTTTGTATCAACAAATCATAAAAAATATAGTCATAATCCTACCTATACAATTAAACCTACCCCTAACTTAAATTTTTACCCCTCTTTTCCATCTTCTGATCCCTCAACCTTAATAGCTAAAATCCAATTAATTAACTCCTCTTCGCCCTATAAGTTTAACGGTGACAGTGCCAAGTTCCCAATCTTTAGGGAAGAAATCAGGGTACATTTAGAAGACGGCATTTTACCAAATCACACTAGAAAAATGCTCCTAAGAAATTTTGTTGAAGGAGATGCGAAAAAATTGGTTGATGCTAATATGTCATTGTCCTACGAAGGGTTGATAGAGCTTATAGAGGAAAGGTTTGGCAGCGGCTTGGCCGTTACAGAAGCATGGGTTAAGAAGCTAACTGAAGGACCCGTGATACCTTGGAATGACGTATCTAATCTTACCACACTCGCAGACTCTATTAGAACGGCCAGTCAAGTCCTTGATAGTTTCTCGCTACAGGAAATAAATTCGAAAATGTGTTTAAAAAAGATCGTAAGTAGGCTCCCGGTGAAACTTTTGGAAAAATGGATCCAATTTATAGAGCGTAAGGGTGGACGAGAAACTATCGACGACTTGTCTATATTCTTGTCCTCTCAGATTAGACGTATGAACCATCCAGTCTATAAATTGCCAATTGAAACCCCTGCTAAATCTTATATAAACCTAGAAAAATATAAAATAATTAATAGTGCCTCCGTCAAGGCAGATCAACCAAGAGTAGATGAGACTAGACAGGAGGAACCCGCTGTAAATAGAGCGAACACATCCATAACGTCATGTCTTTATTGTAAGAAAGGTTCGCATACTTTTTCTCAGTGCCTAAACTTTCGTATTCTGTCATATGAAAAAAAATTAAAATTTATTCGGGAAAATAATCTTTGTTTTTCGTGTTTATCGGCCGGACATAGTGCTAAAGGATGTCATAAAAGGATGACATGTGACAGATGTCAACGTAAACACCCTAGCTGTCTGCACCGAGAAAATATTGAAATTAAAGAAAATCGGAAAATCGAGTTAGCAAAAAATCCAAAACAAAAGGAGACTGAAGGAAATAAATTTAATAAAGTGACAACTAGCCGATCAGTAAAATCAAATAAAATTCAAAAAATTAGAAACGAAATTACCGAGATCACGGAATGTTATGCGACTATGTCCCATATCTTACCAATCAAAGTATATAGTAAAATTAATCCTAACAATAAAATAGTTACTTACGCCCTTTTAGATGACGGGAGCGATACGTGTTTTTTGAAGGAGAGTATTAAATTAGAGTTAGGCGCAGAAGGAATTTATACTCGATTAGAACTTAGAACAATATCAGATAAAATTATGACTAATTGCGAAAGAGTGAAAGAAATCATAGTGGAAAGCATCGATGGGAAAGAAAGAGTCGAGTTACCTTATAAGTTGTTTACTCGGCCCGAGATACCAGGGAGCTTAGAGGACATTCCTACGCCAGAATGTATTGATGACTACCCACACCTAATTAAGTTGAAAAATCATATTAAACCTGTTGAAAGAAATTTAGAGATAGGATTGTTAATCGGAAATAACTGCCCGGAAGCGCTATGTCCGCACGAAATTTTAAAGGGATCCGGTCATGAAGCGTACGGGATTAAAACCATATTAGGATGGGGTGTACTGGGACCTAAAAGGAAACCTAGTCAGAATAGAGAGTTATTAGGAACAATTAGAAGATTATCAGCCGATGTAGAGGGCGACGAAACAGTTACAATCAAGGAGATAATAAACCCATGGGCAAAACTAGATTTTCCGGAAATAAAATCTGAACACGGAGAATTAGCACTTTCGATTGAAGATAAAAAATTCTTAGATATTCTAACCCGTGGTATAAGACACAGAGAAGACTTGCACTATGAGCTACCCTTGCCATTTAGAACCGATTGTCCAAATTTACCAAATAATAAGTATTTAGCAATAAAACGGTTAAATCATTTAAAAATTAGATTTATAAAAAATGAAATTTACCGAAAGGATTACCTTACATTTATGAATGTAATTTTTGAAAGGAGTCAAGCTGAGCCTGTTCCCGATTCTGAACCAAAAGAGGGACAATGCTGGTATATACCACATCATGGGGTATACCATCCCAAAAAACCGGGGAAAATCAGAGTAGTTTTTGATTGTTCAGCCGCCTTTCAAGGTGAATCATTAAACGGAAATTTATTAGCAGGGCCAGACTTAACAGCCAACTTGATGGGAGTAGTAATTAGATTTAGGCGTAACCCCATAGCTTTTGCGGGAGACATAGAAGGGATGTTTCACCAAGTTTTCGTAAAACCGGAACATAGAGATTTCCTCCGATTTCTGTGGTGGAAAGACGGAGATTTTTCTCAACCCCCCCAGGAGTACCGAATGACTGTTCACTTATTTGGAGCAACATCGTCTCCGGGTTGTAGTAATTTTGCGCTAAAACAAACAGCTAAAGACTTTGGTCCTGAAATAGGGGACAAGGCTAGAGACTTTGTGAAAGAAAACTTTTATGAAGACGATGGATGCACTTCGGTAGAAACTATAGAGGGAGCTATTCAGTTAGTAAGGGAGGTTCAAGCTATGTGCGCCAGAGGGGGATTTAGATTCCATAAAATCATTTCTAATAATGCAGAAGTTTTACGAAGTATCCAGCCAGATGATTTGGCTATGAACCCATCATCTCTTAGAGAACTTAAGATAAAGGGAGATGCTCCTCCTTTAGAAAGAATTTTAGGCATATCCTGGGATACATGTTCGGATAAATTCAAAATTAATGTTAATGCACCAGAAAAAACTCCTACTAGAAGAGGAATATTGAGTTCGGTATGTTCTGTTTTTGACCCGTTAGGGTTTATTTCCCCTTATGTTATGAAAGGCAAAGCTATCTTGCAAGTAGCTGAGTTACACCATTTTTCAGACGCATCCACAATAGGTTACGGACAAGTTTCGTATTTAAGGTTAGTAGACGAAACTGGTAAAATTCATTGCTCATTTATCATCGGTAAGGCCCGGGTGCGGCCCCTTAAAGATATAACTATTCCACGTCTCGAGCTCACAGCCGCCTTGCTGTCAGCAAGAATGAGTAAGTTTATAGAAAGAGAAATAAAACTAACTGAAATAAACCACTTTTTCTGGACTGACAGTAAAGCAGTGTTAGGATATATAAATAACGAAGCTAGACGGTTTCATATATTCGTTGCAAATAGAGTACAAGACATTAGGGACATTACAGATTCATAACGATGGTATTATGTCCCGACCAAGCAAAATCCCGCGGATATTGCTTCAAGGAGCGCGGAAGCTGAAGTTTTTATGCAAAGTTCGTGGCTTTCTGGTCCCTCTTTCCTATGGAAAGACATGCAGTACTGGCCCTCCTTTGAGCCTGCACCTGAACTTCCCTTCGATGACCCCGAAGTAAAAAAGGCACACAGTAACATAATTCTCACCACCTTTCCCAACCTATGTACTCGATTAGAGAGATTTAGTTCTTGGAAAGGTGCAAAAAGATCCATAGCCATAATAATCAGATATAAGAATATACTAAAGGGGACTAGGGTAACATTAGAGAAGCAGCCTCTAGAAGTATCCGAATTACATGAGGCAGAAATTGTTATTTTAAAAACCTTACAAACCCTTTGCTTTAAAGAAGAAATTGACAGCATTAGTAGAACTAAACCTATTCCTCTAAGAAGTCCCTTGAAAACCCTTAATCCCTTTTTAGACATCAATGGCCTTCTTAGGGTGGGGGGGAGACTAGGGTTTTCAGGCCTTCAGAATCGCCATCCCATTATCCTTCCAAAGAAAAGTCACATCACCGATTTAATTGTCCGCAACTGCCATGAGAAAATCTTCCATCAGGGTAGGAATATGACTATTAATAGACTGAGATCAGACGGGTACTGGGTTATGGGGGTTTCATATAATGTTCGAAAACTCATATCCCAGTGCACGATATGTAAACGCGTCCGAGGTTCCTTTACAATGCAGCAAATGGCTGACCTACCGGATTGTAGAGTTACCGGAGAATGCGCTCCTTTCGAGTTTAGCTCTGTCGACTGCTTTGGACCATTTTACGTCAAGCATGGCAGAAAGCAAGAAAAGCGCTACGGAGTAATTTTTACTTGTCTTTCGTCGAGAGCCATTTCGCTTGACGTATTGGACTCTTTGACCACAGACTCAATAATAAATGCACTTAGAAGATTTCTATCACGCCGCGGAAACATCAGAGAGCTTCTTTCAGATATGGGAACTAACTTTGTAGGAGCTAACGAAGAACTTAAGAAGGCATTAAAAGAAGTTAACCTCAATAGAATACAAGGTGAGCTTACCCAAGAGTTCTGTCAATTTAAGTGGAAATTCAACACTCCTACCGCTAGTCACATGAATGGAGCTGTAGAACGGTTGATCGGATCCGTGAGACGCCTTCTTGAAGTAATGCTCATCGAACATCCTGGGCTTCTGACCGACGATTGTCTTAGAACTCTGTTATGTGAGTGTGAAAGTATAGTAAATGGAAGACCATTATCAGTAGGCAATTTACATGATCCAGACACCTATGAACCTCTCACCCCTAACCACGCTATTTTGTTGAACCCCAGACCACTATTACCTCCTCCTGGAAAATTTGAATCATGTCAGGAATATGTAAGAAAGCGATGGCGTAGAATTCAACACCTTGCAAATGAATTTTGGATAAGGTGGAGAAAGGAATATTTGGCAAACCTTCAAAAAAGGGAAAAATGGACTGAGAAAAAAGGAAACGTCGAAGTCGGAGATATTGTAATTTGCAAAGATGAACAACCCCCTCGGAACCAGTGGCCCCTAGCGATAGTCGAAGAAACTATCCCTGGCACTGATGGACTAGTCCGTCAAGTAGTCTTGAGGTATTCTGGAAGACGTCGTCTGAAGAGGCCAGTTCACAACTTTGTCATGATACTACAGAGAATTCGCGGTTCGATTCCCGTCGAGGAGCCAGCTGAAAAGGAATCCTTGCCACAAGGATTGGGGAGCCATGTCGCGGGCTAAACTGGTCCCGCGGCTTGACTACTTGTTTTTGTTTATTCGTTTATAATTATTTTCATTGTTGTTGAATTAATTTTGTTTTAAAAGTGTCACAAATTCTCTTACGAGAATTATGAGAGAAATATACGAGAAATATAGAATAAAGATTATCAAAGTCTTCGTAAGAGAGTTGTTTTTATACTTCTGTTATAAAGTCACACGCGCTGCAAAGGAAAAGACGTTACAGCAGCGACACCCATTTTTCCCTGCTTTCTACAAAATATATGTAAAAAAAAGTTAAAATCCGGTGGAAATCAATCTTAACGATGAAATGTCTGCTATTTGATTTATGTTGATTGTTTTTTATGTAAAAAATAAGAGTATTTTAATGTTCTAAAAATAGTACATTACGCGTCTATTCCGGGAGCGCATTCCCAATTTTTAAAAATTGTCAATTTTGTGCGCAAATATGTGAAGTAAGAGCGCCCAACATTTTATTGGCATTTTTATGTTTTGGCTATGGCACATTAACCTCGAAAAGCGTTACGTTACACGAATGGGGAAGATATAGGATCAAGGTTTTAGGAAGGTATAGGACATATAAGGTTTTCAATCGAGTCTGTCCGCTCTTGGTTGGGATAGTGTCTCCCACTACCACGCTTGGTACCGTTGTCGCTAGGGCTTCCCCTCCCCAAGCGATTCTAAAACGCTGTACACTGTACTAGGAGAATAGAAAAAGGTTGGAGCTAACTGAACTCGTTTACATCGCTGCTTAGAGGTCGGCTGAGTTATGATTGCAGTTTAATACTCTTGATAATACTCTACTAAACACCCCCCCTCCCCCCTCAACTACAACTTCTGTTCAACTGCTCTGATTTGCATCGGACTAACGTCATATAACTCTTAGAATTTTATTTTTTAATTAATTAAATTATTTTTTTAAAATTTATTCATAAAATTTATTTTTTGCTTTATTATTTTTTATTTTTGTTAAACTATAATTTTTTGGATTCATTATAAAAATATGGGTGACGAAGCTAAAAGATTACTTATTAATAAACTGGAAAAGAAGAAAAGTACTTTCTTTCATCGTGCACAACATAATATGTTCGATTAAATTGCTACTTTACAAACGCAAGGATCTGCAAGGTCGTTTTTTTTACATTTTCATGTCTTTACTTTGGCTCATAAACTCGATAAGCTTTACCAAAAAGCGTTATACAAGCATTACCAAAAAATGTTACATAAAAATGTCTCACTGTCTTGCAGACTCGTATGCAAGCATTTGTTTTAATTTTTGAGTGGGGTATCAAATGAAAGCTGCTGAAGAGTAGATAACAAATATATACTTTATTCTTTTTTAATTTTTTAATGGTTTTATAAGTAAAAAAATAATCCCCCCCCCCCCAACCACTATAATAAAGGCTGGTTTTAAAATTTTGAAATATTTAATAGTTATACCTTGTGGTGGGGCGATGAGAATTTCCGAAAAAAATGTAATGTATCTTGTCTTTATTAAAGTTAAAAAACATTCTAACCCCCCGGGGGATCGAACCAGGGACCCTTGAGGTTAAAGAAAAAGTCATAATTATATAACGGGTGTGCTTAATCATCTACGAAACCCTAAAAGTACTTTGACGCAAGTACTTCCCATGTGATTTTTTTAATTTAAAAAAAAAAAAAAAATGAAATTTAAAATTCGAAATTATAAACTGTTTCGTTCATTACTATTGTTTACAAAGTAAAGCGAAATTAAAACAGCTGTTTTCTGATGCGACGAAAGCTGTTACAAGTTTAATGAAATATTAATGAATTGATAAATGTTTATGCATTGGAATATCGATTACTTAAACTCTACACGATCTGCATCCAGAGATTCACATATTTGAATACATTAAAGAAACATTAAATATTCAATACCGACAAATATCGCGTTTATAGTTCAATCCTGATTTAAAGAGAATTCAAATCTTACCATTATTTGAAGTACGAAATTTGCATACTTTGTAATGAAATATTGCTTGTTTTTTGCTCTTCTCCCCTTTAAAAAATGTCAAAGTATATTTTTTATCTTTGATACGTATGTTATGTAACCGTGTTTTTCTTCTTCTTCTTTTTTTTTATCGTGCGAATTTAGGATTCAAATGAAATTCAAGAAAGCACATCTCTACTGCTAAAGATTAGGATAAGATTAGTTATTTTATTAGTTAAAAGATTTGTTATTTGTGCAACTAGTGCGCAAAGTGGCACTTTGCTACACTCGAGAGAAATATTTACTTTTCAAGTAAATATTTCAAGTAAAGTAAAAGGAAAGGTTTCTCGAGTGCAGCAAAAGACACTTTAAGCTCGAGTTGTACATTAAATTTTTCCTACAGTTAGTTTTTAATCTGTAAATAAAATATAAAATAATAGAGTGTTCATCAACATGTAAAAGGTTTAACAATATCAACTAAACCAGCCTTTCTGTTTATAGCCAGTGTTGTATTTTTTTTGCCTGATTCAGCAAACCTGACCAAGCGCTGTTATTATTTTTAATCATAACACTTATTCATCACATTTGATTTTTTTTTTTAGATTGTCTATCTTTACTTTTTTATATTTGATACATAGTGTTTAAATCATGTAGTTAGTTAACAAATGATCATTAGTTGTCATTGTTATTATTATTATAATTTGGATTATTTAATCTTTGTTTAGATTTAAGTTCTTTATGTTCGTAAGTTGGAACACAGGAGTGCGGTAAAGTAAAATAAGTACGGTAAATTAAAACGAGTGCGTTAGAGTAGTAAGTGCAGGAATGTGCTGTTTTGCGTACTATTTTGAGTGCGATAACAACCACTTTATCGGTCAACTATAGGAAAAATCATAATGCGGGAGTATTTTTATGTATAAGAGATTCTTAACGTGAATTCAAATAGTTTCCGATATCTCTTGTCATATTATTTTATCTACTATTGATACGAAATATAAACATTATATCTCTGTTTAGATGCGTAGAAAGTGATTCTTTACGTACTTGTAATCATTGCGCATGCGCGTCTCATAGTTCTGAAGAATTCCTCTTCTTTACCACCCTAGGGCGGTAAAGAAGAGGAATTCTTCAGCTTTACACACGATTAGCGAGTTTGTTTACATTTAACAAAACTAATTTGCTGTTCTTTTATTAAAGTAACTGTTTGTATCGAGATTTTAGTGAAAAACAATGAGTGAATCAAGTGACTTTGACGAAAATGTGGAGAATAATACTCCTCCAGAAATAATTAATTCGGCAAAAAATACAACTCAAGAATTAATGCCATCTTTATCAAGAGAGAGATACGAACTTATATACAGCAAGTTTATTTTTTCTGTATTTAATTTTTAAATCTAACAATCGTAGATAAAGTACGGTACGCAACTCGTGCGAAAACGGCATTTTGCATTGCTCGTGTATGGTTTTACTACCCTCGCTGTCGCTCGGGTGCAAACTCCACACTCGCATGCAAAATGCTACTTTCCGCACTCGACGCGTAATGTACTATTGTTGTGATATAAAGTATTGGATTTATCTCTGAGCCTTTACCGAGAGCCTGAAGAGAATTGTTTTGACGGAGCCAATTAGGGCCCTATATTCTGGCATCGTGTCAGATTGTCTAACGAGTTGAACAAATCTGTTGACATATTCCGCCACTTAAAAACATCTCCTTGTTTTATCACTGGTTGAGAGAAATATTGGGAACAAGAGAATTAATTACTAGTTAAGGCATGGCAGTGCACGATTGTACTCTTTCTTCTGTAATTACGATCACGATAATGTATACATTAAGTATTGATTTTATTATTTATAACTTCCGAACTTACCGTTGATAACGGAAGCTATGTTATCGATCGTTCTGAACAACGAATTTTTATTTGATTCACCGTTTTAAACAATTCCTACACAGAAATCCGTTTCAGTCATCAGGAAACATTGTTGACTCCGTGTCTGTCAGTATGTTGCTTAATTTTTGCGAACCAACATATCTTGAGAACTATTTGTCTGATTTTAATGAAATTTGGATGTTAAGTCATAATTAGGCCATTGTTGGTCACATATAAGTTTCAAGTTCCTCTTCGCCCATTTGTTTCTCTTTTACATGCGCACAAACATACTTTTATTTACACCTATATCTTCAAAAGTACACATCTGATTTTTATGAAATTTGGATTTTTTGTCGAAAGTAGACTGTAATTAACCCCAGATTAATTTTCAATTTTCTGCGATCTTTAAATATTGCTAAATTGATACTTTAATTCATGTAAAAATCAAAACCATTTTGATTTATTTATAAAATGGGGGAAAAACTTAAATAAATTAGACAATAATAGCTTGTAAAAGCATATAAAACCAATAAATTACATAATAGGAACAAAGAAAGCTTTGTGCCACGCTAATTAGCAGTCTATTTTACCTATAAAAATTCAATTAAAATCGAACGTGTAGTTTTAGGTTTCTGTACGAAGTAAAAAAAAAGAAACCTTATATAACGGCTCTGTCTGTCTGTCTGTCCGTTGCTTGTTTTAATTCATAAACTACTATAGCTAGGAACATGAAATTCGGCACACAGGTGCATCTCGGCATTTAAGACAACTTGACACATTTTGGAGTTTTCACACTTAATATTTTCAAGATGGCGGCCAATATGTCGGGCGACTAGAATAAGTTTTTAGTCACCATGACATGTTATACATCAATTTAAAGGTCTTGAAGTGTAGAAAATAAATATGCAACTGTTAAAACTTTACACTTAATATTTTCAAGATGGCAGCCAATATGGTGTGCGACTAAAAAAAGTTTTTAGTCACCATGACATGTTATACATCAATTTAAAGGTCTTGAAGTGTAGAAAATGAATATGCAACTGTTAAAACTTTATACTTAATATTTTCAAGATGGCGGCCAATATGGCGGGTGGCTTACGAAAAGTTTTTTAGTCGCAAAGACATATTATACATCAATTTAAAGGTCTTAAAGTGTAGAAAAAGAATATGCAATTATTAAAATTTTACACTTATAATTTTTACTTAATCTTACAGAAACCGGTGATTATCGCCTCGCGTACTTACGTGAAGCGCGCCTTACTTGTTTGAGATAGAGTTTATTTTTAAACATAAAATTGAGCAACAGACCGTCAGACAGAGACGGAACCAAAAATGTTCTCTTGATGTCTGAAACGGATTTCTGTCTCGGAAATTTTGAAATCGAAGACCTAAAATTTATTCTTCAGAACGATCACAAAGCTTCCGTTACCTTTGGTAAGCTCGGAAGCAAAATCAAAACAATTTTGACTGATTTAAAAACGGGAAAAATTAAATCAATTAGACAATAATTAGTTGTAAAAGTATAAAATCATTAAAGTATATGAAATAGAACGTGAGGAAGCTATGTGCCACACTAATTGGCCGAATATTTTTATTAGCAATAATCTAACCAGCTTAGCTCATTGTACAGTGAATTTAAGATGCCAAATTTAGATTTAACTAAATAAAGAGCTGTTAGGTTGTAGTAAAAAGTTAAAAAGCAACTACCGCCGAATTTTCATCCCTTGCATTGGCAATAATTCATTTTGGGAAGAAAATGGTAATCAATTGATCTAAACATTTTACTCAATATACCTAATCATACTTGGTCCATTGTTTCTTAAGTTATCAAGCTAACTTAAAAATCACTGAACAAAAAACCTTTTTCTTTTGTTGATTTGCGTAACACACAATCAAAAGCAACGTTTAAGCATCTTACTATTGCCTCTATAAGTAATTGCGCTAGGTAACATTTTGTATTACTTAATGAAAGAAAAAAGTTGATCGGTATATAAATAAATAAAATGGAGAACTATTGAGGCATATGTATACTTGACATTTTTTGTCTCATTTAAGCCATAGAATCCAAACAGTTACGGCATTTTATTGCGGGTCACCTAGCATAAAAATCGGATCAAAGTAAATAATATAGTATTAATATCCCAACGAAAAGTGAGATAGCGAAAGCGAAAGAGAGAGAGAGAGAGAGAGAGAGAGAGAGAGTTAGGCATAATTTTGGGTTAAAAAATAATAGAATCATATGTTGAGAGTTAAATGAAACTTAAAATCTTTTGACGTATATTTTCCACGAGTATTTCCCAGCTTACTCTTATTATTGGAAAAATATAGAAGGAAAACCAACTCCCGATTTAGTTTTATAATATTATTTAAATTGTTCACATGTTAATTGTGTTTTCATCTGTCAACATAATATGTTGACGGATGGGTAAACTAAAATGTTACTAAAGTAAAATGCTACTACCAAAATATAATGTTATACTTCATTGACCTCTTGTTTAATCTAAATTCGCAATTCTTTAAAAATGTATCCTAGTCATGGAGTTCTAACAAAAAATGTAATAAAAATCCTTGTACAAACAGGTAAAATTAATATTTAAAAATCTTATAAAAGGATACGATACTCTTTTATTTCTTATACAAACTTTTCATATTTAATGGAAGCATATATTACTTTTTCCTTTTCTCCCTCTCTCTCTCTCTCCCTCTTACTCTCTCTCTCTCTCTCTCTCTCTCTCTCTCTCTCTTTCTTTCTCTCTCACTCCCTCTCTCTCTTACTCTCTCTCTCCCTCTCTCTATCTCTCTCTCTTTCTCTCTCTCTCTCTTCTCTCCCTCTCTTTCTATCTCGCTGTCTCGCTTTCTCTCTTTCGCTTTCTCTCTCTCTCTCACTTTTCGTTGTGTTATTAATACTATATTTTTTCTTTGATCCGATTTTTATGCTGGGTGACCCGTAATAAAATGCCACAGCTGTTTGGATCCCATAGATCCAAACATTCATCCAAATCCAAAAGTTCATTTAACCCATAAGTTAAATGAAACATAAAACGTCAAGTAAACATATGCCTCAATAGTTCTCCAGATATCGATTTATTTATTTATTTTTTTTTTAGAGTGGTTCACGAAAATTTCCAAAAATTGCATAATATGTCAAAATCTAAATGGGATAGAGAAATTCGGCTAAGGAACAATTTTAAGGAGCATAAAAAAAACCTTTCAGAATCACTCATTGATTTTAAATTATCAGCTGCTAAGCTTCTTTTAACTCCTGTTACATTTCAAAATGTTTTTTTTTTTTTAAATTTAACCTCGAAATTCCAAAGCTTTCTTCTCTTAATTAAGGAATGTTAGAAGTGTAGCAAATTCTGGAAAAGTTCTGCTTTTCATAAGCTTTCGAATGGTACAATTAAAGTTTAGGATCAAGGGACTAGTTTTTAAATTATGGTAGATTGAATGTTACCTGGCGTGAAATTATTTATTCAGACAGGATCTCAGCCAATTCTTTTACAAAAGCTTAAAAGTTTTCCCTGAACGAAACCGCAATACTTCGGGTTTTTATATGAAATTGGACGCTGAACAAATGCGTTAATGGTAACAAACGGTATACCAAGATAATGGTAACGTACCGTAAACAAAAATAATGGTAACGAACCTTATACCAAGATAATGGTAACGAACCGTATACAAAAATAATGGTAACGAACTTTCTACCAAGATAATGGTAATGAACCTTATACCTAGATCATGGCAATGAACCGTATACCAAGATAATGGTAACGACCCGTGTATAACATGATAAAGGTAAGGAACCTTATACCAAGATAATGGTAACGAACTGAAATCCTAGATAATTTAAAAGAACCGTATAACATGATAATGTTAACTAACCGTATACCTAGATCATGGTAATGAGCCGTATACCATGATAATGTTAACTAACCGTATACCTAGATCATGGTAATGAGCCGTATACCATGATAATGTTAACTAACCTTATACCAAGATAATGGTATTGAAGGAAAATGGTTCACGAAATCGTCACATGGCTAAAACAACTGTCCCAACTCTGACCTATATCAGGATCAGGATGAAATCCTAAAAAGCTGAGACATATTTCACCCTTATGGTCTATGGCATTGAGTAGATGTGTATAGTACTACCACGAGTGCGTGTGTAATAACCAGAGACGGGACGTTTATGACTTTTATTTTTCCATTTCATGACCTTTATTCTATGACTTTTATGACTTTTATTATCCTGTTTTATGACGTTTATTTTAGAAAATTGGTTGTTTTATGACCTTTTAGCCAAAAGTATGACGTTTATTTTCTGTGAAAATTTAGCCTTTATGTGAAGCATTTCGTTATTTTGGAGGGAAACAGTTCAGATTTCAATATTTCATAGATACAAAATTGTATTTACAATATTTGTAATAAATTATAATAATTAGCAGAATGCTTCATCATTGTAAAAAGTAATCATGTGTTGTTCTTTTGTCCGTCAGTATTGAATTTTAAACTTGGAAAAAGACCTTTCGACGTCGGCAGATGAGGTTGGAGCAAATTTCATGCATGACACGTCATTAGCTTTTGCTTTTGCACGCCCTTCAACCGGGCAGCTATGGCCTGGGCGTGTTCCCACCCAGGATTCCTTGAGAGAACAGCAGTGAACTTTTCTTTCACCTTTTCCCCCACTCTTCCAACCCAATCGGTACCGCAAAGGGTCTTGATTTTTTCGACGCCGTTTGGAAATAGCATATCCTGTTTTTGCAGACCTATTAAGTCAGGAAATGTCCCAAAGTTGTCGTTGATGTAGTTCAGGTGGGTTTCCAGTCCTGGAGCCTTTAGGGCTTCTTTTGCATTGCGAATTGACGGCGCCTCTCCAGCATCCAATGAAGCTAAGACCTTGAAGATTTCAGGTACAAAGTAGGTGTAGAACTTACCTGTTTATCACATGGCTTACAGAAGAATGTTTCACCTCTGACACCCACTTAGCTTAAGCGCTAATTTGTTTGCAGGAGTTTTCGGCATTCTGACACGAGTAGAATCTATTAAGAAACTAGTTACACTAGTAAAATTAATCAAGAAACAAGTAACACGAGTTTCCTATTCGCGTTACTTGTCATCAAATGAGCAATTAAACATTCTACTCCCTTACCATGAATATATAATACAAAATTTTAATTATGGAACAGCCAATCAGGAGACTGCCCAATCCAATGGGTTTACTATTGGCTGTCTGGAGAATCTATCTTGAACTTCCTGGATTCTAATTGGAGGAGTTGCTCCAAGAAGGAGCCGATCAGGAGCCCTATTATTGAATTAGGGATGACCGTCGATGCCTCCCTGGTTGTAGGTATGCATTAGTTAAGTCCGAAAGTGGTCAGGGAATTAAGAGCCCAGGCCTTTCACTAAGCTGGTGTAAGGGTTTTTTGTTTGAACTGCACTTTTACCTGGAACCGGACCACAAATGTTCAATTTAAACATTTTCTTTAACAAAAAAATAAAACCTTTTTGCTAAACATTTGGCAAAAAAAGGCCATTTTATGACGTTTATTCCAAGAAACCCCTATTTTATGACGTTTATGCGTAAACTGGCTATTTTATGACAAAATCATATGACTATGACGTTTATGACTTTTTCCCGTCTCTGGTAATAACTTACCACATGTAATTGTTTACCTATTCATTATGTGCTAGATTTGAGAAATGAAAGGTTATATCATTAGGTTACTAAAAGTTTATAAAACAACGAGCCGTTAAGCCTGTGAAATTAAATTAACGTAAAATTAAAGACCTTAATTTTATGTATTTAAAAAAAAATAAATAAATAAAAATACAATTAAGTTATTATATCTATTTAGATAAATTATTATATCTCTTTGAAGACCAACAAATCAAAACAAACATATATTTTTATTGGAATAAATGTGGTTGCTTTAGCTTAGCAATAACAAATCATTTCGAGGTGTGTCCTCGTCCGGACACTACTTGATTGTAATAAATGATCAGTTGATCACCGATAAGTCCAATTTATTCCGTTGAATACGGTTAGTTAGAATTACTTATTTAAATAATGTTGTTGTTTTGAAAATGGTAAGACAACAAATGATAATTACTACCTTCATAATGCCACATGTTGTTTCGGAAGGATTATTTGGATACAGCGGTTATATGAATACAGATTTTCATGTCGGCTTTGTCTCACGCGAAATCTGCATTGCGAACCTCTTCCCTGGTTTAGTTCAAATGTAAACGAAGGCTAAGGGCTTAAAAGGGCGTATCCCAAACACAATGAAAGGGAATAGAGGTCATGGTCCGGCCGGCCCATTATAGACTTAGGTCCCACCTTAATTCCAAAAAAATAGAGCACTGTCTAACAAACCCTTTGGAATATTCTAATTCATTTATTAATTATTTTTTGGTACAACCAAAAATAAACAGGTCAAGTGCATGCTTGTCAGCACACACCGAGGGTCCGTAGGCCACACTGTATTATTTAAGTGGTACCCTATTGATGGTGTTTTCTAAAATGCTAAAAAGCTTACTTTGAACTATCCTATGGGTCTGATATTCTCAAAACACATAATCAAACTTCTGATAAAGTATTTTTTTGCCACTGAACCGGACTACAATCCTAAAAGTACATCGAAAAGACCATAATTATAAAAAAAAACGTATTTTGTCAATAAAAAATGAAATAATATTTTTTTCGAAATTTCAAAAAAGTAGTATCTTTACTTTTAGTCGAAGAATGTTCAGGAATGTTTTCAGATTTTTTGCACTTCACATAAGCGAGATTGGGGGTGGGGGGGGGGGGACACTTTTTCCACCCACTTCAGACTCGTCTACGCTAGCCCTATCCAAGCTTATAACCAAAAATTATATATTTTTGTAATCAGCTCGTCGTACTCTTTCATATGATACCACACGGTGTCGAAAAAACATTTTTTTTAACCTTTAAGTTTTTTTTCCCTAATTTTTATGAAAAATATTGTTTGTAAGGCGGTAAATTTTTAAAATGTGTGGTTACACATTTTAACAAGACACATACATGCCAAATTTCAAAGTGATCGGACGAAAGGTGTAGCCGTGAGAGCAGGTGACAGACGGACGGACGGACAGACACACGCAGGAAAATATAAGGGTCCTTAGCTTTGCCTACGGACCCTAAAATGAAACCCTTATAGTTTTGTTCCTGTGTCTGTCTGTCACTCTGTACGGTTCCAATAACTTTTGAATAAAAAAAGATACAAGCATGAAACATTCCAGTATTAAAGATCGTTTTGACACGCACACAGGAAAAATATAGCGATCTCAAAATTGTCAGCTGTTCAAATTCAAAATGGCGGACAATTCATGTTGCACGAAAAAAAAAATTGAGTGGAGTCAAATGAAAGGTATTGAAGAGTAGATTTTAAAAATATATATATACAAAACTTGTGGAAAATTGTTACTTCTTCATGCCATTTTGTCAAAAAACATCAACATTTTACGTGGAAGCTATGTGTCACACGTCATTATAACATTATGATCATATTTATAATTTAATGATAAGAACGACCATATGTTTATATTTATATCATTGTTATCAATATTAAGATGATGTACTTGCGAAACAAAATGAATTGGAAATTCACAGTTTAATGATAAGATATTTCATTATTAATTAATAAGATAGGAATAATTAATATTTTTTATAAAGATATGTAATATTATTTTAGTGATTATCTCTGTTTTTATACTTCCTTATCTCTCTTTTCTTCTTGGCTGCTTGAGGTTTAAGGAAGTATAGTTAGTTGATCTTGAATTTAGATATTATAAACACAATAATTGTGGCACATTAACACTCAACAATCTTTAGATTAGACACAACTCTCAAGAATTTAAAAAAAGTAAAAAAAAAAACCAAATCTTTAGGTTAAACACTTAAAATTACAAGAGCACTTATTTTGTCAGCTCTGCGTACATTCACAAAAGTGTTTTTCTTTTCGTTCTCATTCATTATAATTTATTCTGATTTATTTCTATCTATGTATAAATTGATTGTTTTTTTACCCTGTTATAATTTATATATATATATATATATATATATATATATATATATATATATATATATATATATATATATATATATATATATATATATATATATATATATATATATAGTGTGTGTGTGTGTGTAAATAATGTCTGTGACTAAGTGAATGGATGAATGTCATTCATTGGTGTGTGCATTATTTACGATGATGTGGCATTGAAACAACATAGAATTGAATATAGATGAACTACGAACAATTCCAAAAATCGGACAGATATTTTTATAAAGATTTATGATGGATAACCAGAAGTTGTAACGGATCAGGCATGGATTCTATCAAAATTGTTTTTTTTTTTTTCCTGACAAAAGTACCAATTCAGCAAAATTTATACAGGTCAAACGGTTGAATTTATATGGGACCATCTGAAGGCTGCGTTCGACATACCATCCAAATGTTTTAAAAATCAGATGAGTAATTTTAAAGATTTAGGTGTAAATAAGTGTGTGTTTGTGCGTATGTGGAAAAAAACAAATGGGCGCATAAGGTTAAAACGTATGTGGGACCAACCATGTGTTAATCATGACCTACCATCCAAATTTCATTAAAATCGGTCAAGTAGTTTTTTAGACAGACAGACACGGAAAAATGTTCCCTGATGTCTGAAACGGATTTCTTTCTTGAAGTTTTTGAAATCGGAAGCATATAGTATTTTCGTTTTTCGGAACGATCACATAGCTTCCGTTACCTTTGGTAAGCTCGGAAGTAAGACATATTTCATGGAGATATAGTGCATTATGCGTCTAGTGCGGAAAGTAGCATTTTGCATTCGAGTGTGGAGTTTGCTCTCGAGTAATAGCGAGGGTAGTAAAACCACACGAGCAAAGCAAAATGCAGTTTTCCCACGAGTTGCGTACAATACTTAATCTACGATTGTGGATTTTAATAATAAATACAGAAAAAAAAATTAATAAACTTCTGTATGTAAGTACGTATTTCTCTTTATATTAAGATGACATTAATTCATTAGTTGTATTTTGTGCCGAATTAATTATTTCGGAAGGCGTATTATTCTCCCCATTTTCTTCATAATAACTTAAATCACTTATTGTTTCTCTAAAAACTCGATATAAACAGTTACTTTAATTACAGAAACAGCAAATTAGAATGTAAACAAACTCGCTAGTCGTGCGTTAAGGTGAAGGATTCCTCTTTTTTCCGTCCTAGGGCGAAAAAAAAAAGGAATTCTTCACCTCATTATGAACGCGCATGCGTAATGAATACTGCTACGAAAAGAATCACTTTGTATACATATCTAAACAGAGATAATATATATTATGATATTTATATTTCGTATCAATTGTAGATAAAATAATAATCATATAGGTTTTCCTACCGTAATAATTCAGCTTTTTTAAAGAATGAAAATGATATCATTGTCTTTTACCGTATGAAATTAATAATTTTAAACTACTTCAAAAAAAATACTCATATTTAATAAGTGATTATATTAAAAATGCATTCCAATGATAATTTTTTTAAGAAAGATTATTATCGTTGGAAATTTCAAAAGATCACAATCTCCAATGATTTATCAGTTAATAAGTGTTGCCTCTGCTACGTATTAGGACTGTAACTAAAAGTATTCTTTTTTTTTCTCTCTCGAAATAATTAATTTTTTAATCTATTTTTATATTTTATTTTAAAGTTAAATCATTTTTTTATTTTAAACTAATATACTTCAGTGTATTCTTTTTATAACTTTTTTACGAGTGCATTCAAAATTAATCATTTAAAGTTTATTTAAAATTAGAAAATTTAAAACTCAATTTTAATTCAAATTAGAACTGAACCGGATAACCCGTCCTGCAATAACCTATTCTGTTGGTTGGGACAAAAAATAATTATAATTTGATCAATAAAAACACTAAAGGTATACCTTTTCCTGGACGCGACTCCAGTGTTAGCCGCAAATTCTGGGTTTATAGTATTTTATATTATTAAAGTTTTGACATTTTCATGTTTTGGCTATGGCACATTTCCTCCAAAAGCGTTACCAACAACTTGCGTTACACGAGTAGGGAAGATATAGGAACAGGGAGTTAGGAAGATATAGGAGGTGTTCGAGTCTGCCCGCTCATGGTATAGATAGGATCTCCCTCTACACTTTTCATGTCTTTACTTTGTCACATAAACTCGAAAAGCGATACCAAAAAGCGTTACACAAGCGTTTCCATAAAACGACACCAAAAAGCGTTACACAAGCTTTACCAAAAAACGACACCAAAAAGAGTTACATGAAAATGTCTCTCTGTCTTGCAGACTCGTATGCAAGCAATTTTTTTTAACTACATTTAACTTTCTTTTTTTTTTTAAATTTTTTATATATTTTAAATTTTAATTATTACGACCTCTCATGGAGGATATTTTTATAGTTTTTTTTTAACGTTTTAATTTTTGCACACACTGAAGTAACATATAGCTGTGATTGAATATGACCTCAGATACAATGAAAAGTGTCGAAATGTCTCATAATTAATAAGAAAAATTAAAACTAACCAATTTAAATTATATTTTTTTTACTTTTACACCTAATACCTATCAAAAAATAATTTATTTATATAAATTATAGAAGGTGTTTTAATTTAAACGCCTGAATTTATTTGTAAATTCTATGCAAATTATTACCGACAATCACACCTAGATATTAAGTATTAGTAACAGATTCAACTATAGTACAGGTAGAGGAATTTAGAGAGTTGTTGTGTATGTTACTCTGTAATTTAAGTGAAACAAAAAAATTTACTGACAGACTGATTTTAAATTTAATGCCAATTGGTCGAATGTCGTGTTATAACAAAGAGCTCGCTCCTCCTCTCAGTCAATTTTTATAATAAATATTCGGTATGAGTTGTATCATAGTTGAAGTTGTGTGGTCTGTCTTGCTTACCCTTTCTTTCCCATACCTATATATTTCTACTCTTTAGAAATAAACTTCCGTCCAAAGAATCTTCTAGAAGTTTCTAGAAGTTTTTAAGTACCTAAAACTTAACCTACTCCCATCTCACCTCTTGAATTTTAAAACCGTAGCCTCTTTTCCTTCCCCCTCCCTATTTTATCCTCTAGAAGTCAATATGGAAAAGTCCGATTAAAAAATAGACTGCCAATTGGTGTGGCACATACCTTCCTCGCATTTTATTGATTGTATATGCTTTTATCGCCCACCACTTGTAAACAGTCCAATCCTGAACTAACCGTAAAGTTCTGTTTTACTGCCCTAGGGCCTGTAATCATAGAGCATGCATTTTTACAGGCCGCTAGTTCGAAGCCGCGGCGTGCAGGAAGCGTTAGTAGTTCTAAGCGTCAGCTGTTCAATTTGTAACAATCAATATTTTTATAACTGCGGTTTGTTTTGGTACAGATGTAACCTTAATATGCATTTATGGTTTTGAAGATTACGGCAAAATAGAAGTGAAAAATTGTATTTTGTTATTTTTTCTTATTGGAGAGGGGGGAGGGGCGATAAAATAGTGTACGCTCCACGAGCAGTAAGCGCCAAGACAGCCCACGGGCGTTAAACGCACTCGTGCTTTCAAACTTCGCCCTCGGCCTGTAATAACGCCCTTACTGCTCTAGGTACGTACATAACTATTATCTAGGATTGATAAGAAATATAAACATTGTATGTCTGCACGCTTGAATTTTTTACATTATTTTTTTTTTTTAGATGCGTAGAAAGTGATTCTTTGCGTACTTGTATTCATTGCGCATGCGCGTCTCATAGTTCTGAAGAATCTATAAGAACCGCGGTAGCGTGGTAAAGAAGAGGAATTCTTCAGCTTTACGCACGATTTGCGAGTGAGAGTTACATTTAACAAAACTAATTTGCTGTTCATTTACTAAAGTAACTGTTTATATCGAGTTTTTAGTGAAAAACAATGAGTGAATCAAGTGACTTTGACGAAAATGTTGAGAATAATACTCCTCCAGAAATAATTAATTCGGCAAAAAAATACAACTCAAGAATTATGGCCATTTTTATCAAGAGAGAGATACGAACTTACATACAGCAAGTTTATTTTTTCCTGTATTTATTATTTAAATCTAACAATCGTAGATAAAGTACGGTACGCAACTCGTGCGAAAACGGCATTTTACATTGCTCGTGTGGTTTTACTACTCTCGCTGTCGCTCGGGTGCAAACTCCTCACTCGCATGCAAAATGCTAATTTCCGCACTCGACGCTTAATGTACTTTTACAAACCAATATTGTCTAATTTGTATAATTGTTTCCCCCGTTTTTTTAATCTGTCAAAATTGATTTGATTTTTTACATGAATTAAAGCTAAAGTATTATCAACAAGTTAAAGAGCGCAGACGGTTCACATTAATCTAGGGCTTATTGCGGGTTACTTTCGATAAACTATAAAAGTTTCATCTATAGGTGTAAATAGATGTTAGTTTGTGCGCATGTGGATGAGAAATCAATGAGCGCAGAAGGTTGAAAATTATAATATATAAACTCGCCAAAATGTATGCGACGACCGGCAGACAGTCAAACAGACAAACTGATAGACACGGAACCAAAAATGTTCCCTGATGTCTGAAACGAATTTCTGTCTTGAATGTTTTGAAATTGGAGACAAAATATTTTCGTTCTTCTGAACGATCACATAGCTTCCGTTACCTTCGGTAAGCTCGGAAGCAAAATTAAAACATTTTGTCATGAAAATTGTCTGAGAATTATTATTTTATTTTATTTTTTATACCTAAGTTCACAATACTTAGGTAGTGCAAGCGAAAATTATAATTCTATGCGCATGTGTCATAAAATTACGAGTATATAACAACTTACATTTTGCCAAGTCTTACAGTTTGCGATTAAAATATATGCATTTATTAGATGAATGAATACACATTAAGTATCTCTCTAAAATGCGGTATCTAGTCAACTGTATCTAATCATAAATATGTCTACAGACAACAAACGACATCTTTGTTCCTTTCAAGTGAGCTGAAATGATTAGAAGAGTTAAGCTTTGTCTTTTACCTCTTGCATTGTCATATCAATACCTGCTCGCTTGTTCAAAGTTATCAAATCAAACTGTCAAATAGTTCTAACTATTCATGATAAACCAGTTTGATGCAAATAGTTTAATGTTTCTAGGTATAAATGTAAAAAATAGGATGTCAATTTGCACGTAATCGATGCATAGAATGGTATCATCAAACCAGGCAGGGATAAGTCGATTTATATTTCCGATTCACTGAACATGCCATCTATTCAGTATATATATTGAGATTATTGATTGAAAGGTAATAGTTTAGTCTTTCTACAAATATTTACTAGCTACGAGTTTCACTTTAATAAACCATTTATGGATGTAATGTCGATTTCTCAGTCTTTAAGTACATAGAAATAGTTTGCCAATTATTATGGCACATAGCTTCCTCGCTTCCTATTTCGTATACGGTTTTATGCTTTTATATAATAAATAATAATAATAATAATAAATCATTTTATTCCTCACAATAATAGAAGTACAAAATATTTTGTTTACACTTTGATACATATTTAGTTATAATATATATATATATTTTTTTTTTTCTCACAGAGTGGGTGAGCGCCCCCCAAAAAAGCAGATGCTTGAACCTGGGGACGGCCGCTAATTTTAGCCATGCATTTTAACTAATATTTAATCTACCTCTTTTTAATCAACAAAAAATTAAATTAAATAAATAATAATCTTTTCAACAAAAGCAAATTAAATTATATTACAACATAATTTATTTATGTCAAATTTAGTGCGTAGGCTTCCGCGGGTAGACTCGTAATAAACAGCTTGGTTTTCCGGTGAAATCCGCTTCACGAAGGGGTTGAAATCCGATGTTTCGCTTCCACTACTGGAAGCATCTTGAGGGGTAACATCTTGGATGCAACTCGAAGCAAACACAGGATATATAGAAGACTGGAGAGAAGAACGGTGTATTTATATTGGTTTCCTAGACCGTATATTGTACCTGGATTTTCCAGGAGTTCCTTTACTCGGGGTAATCCTTTATCGGGATGATGCAATCACGAAGTCGCTGCCCTTGTCAATGTTTATTGTAGAGATGATGCAATCAGGCAGGTGCTGCCTTTGTCGGGTTTCCTTTGTCGAGCTAATGCCTCCCTTAACACCCTGTTGTGATACCAGTTGACAGATGCGAGTACCCGAATCTCCTCAAACTTGATGATATGGCGAGTTTGGTCAGGATGCTGAGCTATTGCTGATCTGTGATTCGGTTTTTTAACTGCTCTTACGTGTTCTTGTAAGCGCGTTGAAATCAAATCTTCCGGTTTGCCCGAAGATTGGTTGGTTCAATCTTCCGGTTTGCCCGATTTAGCTTTTGCCGCAACTGCAAGGGATTTGGTATACACCGCAAGTCTTGATAAGAAAGTGGTCTTTTGGCGACATCAAGCGGCTTCTGGTAGTCATGTGAGTGTTAAGTGGTCCCGATGCCGTGTTTGCTGAGAATCCTGCTTATCTTATATGTCGTACCTTCGATGAATTGGAGATAAGCTTTCCGCTGGTCTTCCTTCCTTTCTTCTTGGGTGCGGTTCTCAGTGGACTCTTCCCGATGGATGGTTGTCTGAATGTCTCCTTTCTTGAAGCCATTCTTTGTCAAGGCTGACTTAAGGTACTGCTTCTCTTCTTCCCATGAGTTCCCTTCCCTTAAATCCTGAAACCCCTTGAGACTAAGGAATGAATGACAGCTTTCTTGTGCATTGGATGGTGTTGTGACGCTGCGATGACGTACCTATCTGTATGTGTGGGCTCCTGTAGACGGCGTGTCCTGGAGCACCGTTGCTCTTCTTCGTTATCAGCACATCCAGTAAAGGTATAGACACTCCTCCTCTTCAATTTCCACGGTGAAATAAATTTTCTCAATCGTGTTCATATGACGAAAGAAGTCATCCAAAGACAAGACTCTCTTCCGTGTTTCCAATTTATGTAAAATTTATTTAATTTTACCCCGTTTGTTAAATCTGTCAAAATTGTTTTGATTTTGCTTCCGACCTTACCCAAGGTAACGGAAGCAATAGGTTTGTTCCAACCCCGCTATTTTTACCGTCCTTTGTATCGTCCCGCGGATCGTTCGAGAATCGTTTAGGACAGGTTTTATACGCATGCGCTAACATTGTACTGTAATAAAATCATGCCAGGTTGGAACGAGTTTAGGACTATTATTCGCACTGTATTAAAAACATTAAGGAAACCTAACAGTTAGGAAACCTTCCTGTTGATATTTGTAATTATTGACATAACTGCGCATGTCATACAAACCAGTACATGGTATTGTCAGAGGATCGTTGGGATAGTACAGTGAACGGTTCGCAAACGATCCCTGCCAGGGTTGGAACAGTTTCGTGTACGGTACGAAACACTGTCCCAAGTCAGCTTGGAACGGCTTTATCTACTGCGCATGCTGGTGACGATCCCGCGGACGGTACAATGCTCGGTTGGAACAAACCTTATATAATCGTTCTAAAAAAAGAAAACTATTATGTCTCCGACTTCAAAACTTCCAAAACAGTAATCCGTTTGGGAAATCAGGGAATATTTATGGTTCCTTGTCAGTCTGTTGTTCTGTCGCTCAATTTTTGCTAACCAACATATCCTAAAACTACTTGTCCTATTTTATTGAAATTTGGATAGTTGGTTATAATTAGCCCATTGTTGGTCCTATATAGGTTTCAACCTTCTTCACCCATTTTTTTTTCTTCCACATGCGCAAAAACATACATTTATTTACAGCTATACATTATACATTCATAAGTATACTCATCTAATTTTTATGAAATTTGTATGGTTTTGTCAAAAGTAGCCCGCAGATAGGCCCAGATTAATTTCTACCGTCTGCGCTCCGTACATTTTGCTAAATTGGCACTTGAATTCATGTAAAAAATCAAAACAATTTTGACAGTTTTAAAAAACGGGGGAAAATTGAATAAATTTGACAATTAATAGTTTTTAATAGGAGAAAATCATTAAAGTAGAACGCGTGGAAGCTATGTGCCACACTAATTGTCAGAGTATTTGACACGCAATAAGATATGCATTCCGTTATCATAATACAAACGTTAACAAATCTTATTTCCAGTTATTTCAGTTTAATGTGTGAGCCTTACTATTTATTAATTATATTTATTACTAGCTGGATACCCGTGCTTCGCTACGGAGTGTTATTTTAATTTAATAAGTTCATAAAATATCATCAAGAAACATTTAAATTATTATGCTATGCGAGAATATCTAGATTCTATCCCTCCCACTTATACTATACCTCCTTCTTTTAGACAAGATAATTGGCAAATATCCCAAATCAGACCCCCTTTGAAAAATGAAAATATGGTAAAACTGTACATAACAACAATTACTATACTTCTACAAAATTTCTTCGAGATCCGACTATAACTGTAGATTATTATAATGAACACATACACATATATTATTAGATTCATAGGTATATTTGTGTATGTAAGTAAGTAAGTAATTTATTTTTATTTGATTCAAAACATATTATACAACATATTACAAAGAATAAAACAAACAAAATATATATTTAATTTAATAATAGTATTTAACAGATATTTAAAATATGCATATATGTTTGTGAAATCAAAGAGCCTCCAAGAAGGAAAACCTTGAAACAGGAGGCTCGATGTTATATACATGTATTTATTATCATTACAGAAATAACAAAAAGTAATTTCCACCTTCTTTAATATTTTAAGTTAAAACTAGTTTTATGACTGATGTTTTTTATGTTTTGAAACACTTTGTTTTAGAACTGTAATAATATTGGACACCATTGGAGTTCTCTTGGGATTTCACCATTAAAACTAACATATTTATTGTGTTATCCATTGAATTTTAAAACTTTTTACTTATGGACGTCACAAGTAAACTATTAAGGGTACAACAAAGAATAAAAAATGTATAGTGATGGTTTCTTTATAAAAGGTTTCTACACGTGGAGGACTTTATGCAGCATAATATATTAAAATCACGACTTAATGCTAATATAGATCTATTATTTTTAATAGAAATTCAAAAATTGCATCATTTAAGGTAATTTAGGATGTAAAAACAACATTAGACGACATAATTAAAAAAAAGACAATAGATAATTATAAATAAGACATTATACAAGAAACAATACACGACATATCCTAAGAATCCAATAAAATATTTGTTCATTAAACAAATAATAAAACCTGAGTTATCCAGTCAAGTATTTCTCACCGGCAATTCTAATTTAAATTAAAATAATGCTTGCATAAAAGTCAGCAAGACATTGTGACATTTTCATGTAACGCTTTTTGCTGGCGTCTTTTGGTAACGCTTGTGTAACGCTTTTTGGTTTCTTTTTTTGGTAACGCTTTTCAAGTTTATGTGCCAAAGTAAAGACATGAAAATGTAAAAAAAATACGACGGATTCTTGCGTTCATATGTTGTGCACGATGAAAGAATGTACTTTTCATCTTTTCCAGTTTATTAAGAAGTAATCTTTTAGCTTCTTCACCCATATTTTTATAATAAATGCAAAAAATTATAGTACAAAAAAAAATAAAAAGAATAAAGTAAAAAAACAAATTTTATGTATGTACCTAAGTTTATTAGGAATAAAATTCTAATGGTTATGGCGTTTGTCCGATGCAAATCAGAGCAGTAGAACAGAAGTTAAGTTGAGGGGGGGGGGGGGCTTTAGTATTAGAGTATTATCAAGAGTATTGTAGGGCTAAGGGCCAGACGGAATGATGGTCAGTGTTGAAAGTGTAGTAAGTGTGATAGGGAAGGAGGAGAGGGTGACCTTGAACGAACCAATCATAATTCAGCTCTCTAAGTAGCGAGTTAAGCGGCGATGTAAACGAGTGCAGTTAGCTCCTACCTTTTTCTATTCTCCTAGTACAGTGAACCGCATTTTAGTCACTTGGGGAGGGGACGCTCTAGCGAAAGCGGACAATGCTTGATTGCACTTACCTTCAACCTCTTGCTAACCTTCTGATACGTTTTAACATAACACTTTTCGAGTTTATGTACTATAGCCAAGACATGAAAATGTCAAAAGAGTTTAAGATTTTTATCCACTCATATTATTTGTGAGTTAATCAATCATGCCAAAATTTGTTACTCTTCTGAATAATGCCCATGCTTCATGTTTTCTTGCCTACAAGAATAATCATTTAATTTGTTGTAGAGGCAACACTGCTTAGATCGCCCACGCGCACTATAAATTATAGATCATACAGTCCACAGACTATGTCTTCCGATGTCTAAAGGTAGGTTTATAGCGTGCGTTTTTTACGCGCGTTCGGGCTGTTTAGATAAAAATACATTCATGGAACAGTGCAGAAGTCACTGCGTGCTTTCCCCCACCCTTCCTTCCTTGCGCACTTGCACAGTGTTCCATATAGGTTATCAACAAAGACAAATATATTATTCAAATACAACACTAATTTTAAAAGGATGGTTTGAAAATGAAAATCAAAAAGTTTTAATTAATATTTACTATGTAAATAGATGACTCGAAAAATTATATCAAAAAAAAAACACGAGGGAAGAGGACAAAAATGTTTCATTCAAACGGGAGAAAGTTGGTCCCAAACCAACTTTTCTCGCTTCATGTTTTAGACAGCCATAGAATATTCTATAAAGCGCGTAAAAAATGCATGCTATGAGGGTTCGTAGCATGCGATTTTTTTCTTAGCTTGGCAAGGGCTGGATTGTTCTGTTGTAGCTACCCGTTACTATGGACCAGTCTCATGTGAGTTTTCAAAGCATCCATACAACTCTACAATGAATCTTGCTGTAACTTTACACTTTTGCTTTTACTACCGTTGTATAAATGAAGAAGAAAGATGAGGGCTAACCAAAATAGATAGTACTGGGTGGATACACCTGATTTGACTTTTTTTTATAAACTTCTTATTTTAAATTCAAATTATAAATAATAATTACTACTAGGTGTGCAATGCACACCCCAGGGTGCACCCCAGGGGTCTGCTTGTAATATTGAGCTGAGCGTGCATTTTAATCTTAACCAATAAGCATTTGTATTTATAAACAGCTGAAATCGGATCAAAAATAGTAAAATTTCTATTTTTAATTAAAAAATATTTTTTCCTGTTTTTCTATTTACCCCCTCTTAAATGAAAATATGACAAAAGAGAACATAACAACAATAACTGTACTCGTAAACAGCTTTCTAACGACAAGCATCATAAAGGGCGTATACTATTTTCACTTTTTTACCCCGTACCCCGTAACCCCTGTGAACCAATTTGGACCATTTCAGATTTATACCTTCCTGTGGTTGGTCACTATGACCGTGCCGAATTTCGTGCGAATCGGTTCAGCCGTTCAGGAGGAAACTTTTGTACCCCGTACCCCTGTGTACCAATTTGGACCATTTTAGATTTATACATTCCTGAGGTTGGTCACTATGACCGTTGCCGAATTTCGTGCGAATCGGTGCAACCGTTCAGAAGTAAACTTTTGTACACTCTACCCCATACCCCTGTGTACTAATTTGGACCATTTTGGATTTATACCTTCCTGTGGTTGGTCTCTATGAACGTGCTGAATTTCGTGCGAATCTGTTCAGCCGTTCAGGAGGAACCCTTTTTACCCCGTACCCCTGTGTACCAACTTGGACCATTTCAGATTTATACCTTCCTGTGGTTAGTCACTATGACCGTGCCGACTTTTGTGCAGATCGGTTCAGCCGTTCAGGAGGAGTATGCGTCAGAAAAAATGCAAAGTGTAGTATAAGAGCTTCGCTTCGCACAGCTCAATGATACACCCTTATAACTATATGAAGATAAGTAATTTGATAGCTGTAGAGGTGTAGAAAAAAATGCGTAGATCACAAAAACATTATGAGACGTTTCATACTAACTTTGATACTAATTAACAATAATGATTTACTTACAAATCCAGCCTGTAGTCGCTAACACAATTTAAAAATGTTTTCTCCATTGGAGAGAGTCAAATTGGGAGTCATGAGTCATTATAATTTAAATATTAAATCAGATCAAGCATTATAGCATTAGTGAAGGTTGATAAGAAAAGAAAACACTTTTACTTGTTCAATAATTTTAATGTCAAACCATAAATATATTTTGACTTACATACCGGTTTCGACTTATTCAGTCATCATCAGTGTAATGGTTACACCATTACACTGATGATGACTGAATAAGTCGAAACCGGTATGTAAGTCAAAATATATTTATGGTTTGACATTAAAATTATTGAACAAGTAAAAGTGTTTTCTTTTCTTATCAACCTTCACTATGAGTAAATACCATAAAATCTCAATCAATACTACTAACTTCATTATAGCATTAAACTTAATATTATTTTGTAGCAATTGAAAAAAGTTTGTAACGACTGAAGACGACTTTATAATAAAGTTGAAAGGTCTGAAGGGTCGACCTCACCACAAAATAAGTACCTATTTACTTCTCACAACAAGGTCGACATCTCGGTCATCATCAGTGCCGGTAGTCAGATGAGTGCTGGTAGTCTGATGAGTGCCGGTATTAGAAGCTTGGGGTCAGATGAGAGGCAAAAAAATACTTATTTTGTGGAGAGGCTTCCGTTTTTAGTATTCCATTGACATCAACACCATTTGAGCGCTTATTATTCAGCTGAAGTATACTGCCCTGCTAAGCGAAAATGTCGTATCTACATTTTTTGCCGAAAATGAGGTTATGTTATTTTTAGGGTTTTGGGGGGTGGTTTTTGCTGTTTTTGATGGTCCCGAAGCCGTATCTCCGTCCTAAATAAGAGAAACAAAAGGTTTTGTAGATACGACATTGTGAAAAAGAGGTAATATACTAAGCGAAATTGCCGTAAGTGAATATTAAGAAGCGAAAACGCCGTATCTGACAGTAGATACGGCATTATCGCTTCGTATAATACAGTTACGACTTTTTCGCTTCTGATTAGGTAGATAAGGCATTTTTGCTTCTGATAATCCCTGTTGTAAACGATAGTTTTTAGATGTTTTATGCAGTATCTAGCCAAAGACTGGAAGGGGTGAATGTCTTCGTCTCATCAAAGACACGTGTTTTATTGTTTTTTTAGAAGTGATTTAATCTAAAAGAGTGTTGTGAAGGAGATGGAGCTAGACGATTTCTTGTGCTGGGTGATGGTAGGATTTGTTATCGCAGTAAAAATAAAAAATGTTAATCGTCAGTTTGTGACATCGTTCAAGTCAAAGCAAGGAAGAGGCAGATGGACATATTTTATAAAAATTATTTTGATGGGCCACAGCAGAGTATACATTTAAAAAACAAATTTTGAGAAGGGGCTCCCTGACTCTAAAAGACATTCAAAACCACGAGGAACAACAGAATCAAGAAAAGAAGGAATAATTTTAAAACTTACTATCGGCGAAAATGCTTCTATTATTGCTCTAAATAGACAACATTTCTAGAGGAACTTATAAACATCTTCGATAGAAATTAGCACTGATATTGAAACACAATTTTTATCATTTGAAACTTACATTATGATGATATTAACATAAAATTTTAATATTTTTTGATCATTCATTGTACTATTTTTTATTAACTGTTTTATACAGCATAGATTATTATAATGACAGTTAATATTTTTATTAATTGATCATTTATCCATTAATAAGTCACTCATTTAAATAAACTCAAAAGCCTTATTTTGATTACTTAGTAACTGAATTATAAATTAAACAAAAAGTCCTTTAAATAGTGAGTACATAATATATTTAGATTCATTTACGGCATTTTTGCTTAGAATAAGATAAATACAGCGAATTGGCTTATGAATTTCACTCTCCCCAACCATTATAATTAGTTTATAAAAGCCTTATCTACAGGTATTTCAATATATCTTATTGCCCTAACAAATGTATTTTATTAATTTATGTAAAACCAACATGGCTCTAAAGAAGATAAAGTTCTGAATCTATTGATATTACTTGATAAGCAATTGAACAAATACTATGAGAGTAACGAGGCTTCAAACTTTGAAATGTTTAAAGTCAATTATCTCAAAAAAAAAATTTCCAAAAATCCTGTAGATACGACATTTTCGCTTAGCAGGGCAGTATACCTCTGCAGGAAGATAAGCAAATTAGAGGCCCGCACACTTTAGACTTTTGTCTGCAGACTGTTTTGACTTGTCTGAAGGGTGCATTGATGGAAATTAACAGAGAAGCCAACAGTAATTACACTATGTTTAGGGTAATTATCGTAACCAAACATTAATTATTAATCAGGTTCGAGCACGGTAATTCATTACCCTACGCAAAATTTCGGTAAACGGCCGTAAACGATGTCAATATTCCACATAATAGTTGGAAGGTAACGAGACAGATATCTTAACTGATTTAGTCCCTATTTATACGGGAATACGCAAATATCCTCCAAACTAGAAGACCCTGCGACCAAGAGACAGCATGTGTAATTAGGTGGCGCTACTCAAACGGGGATACACCAGTACCGGCGACTCAGTGACGCTACAACTCGGAAACGAGGCGACTCAACATGCTGGTCTCCGTGTCTCCCAGTCTCCCAGTTTCCTACCAAACGTTGCTTTAACTACGTGTCGCAATGATTGAGCAATTGTTAAATTTAAAATTCACGAAGGAAGTGGAGAAATTTCCCGTGCTGAATAATTACAGCCTTAAAGGGTATTCCAAAAAGGATTTGGCGGAGGAAGAATGGAATGGAGTATTCAAGGAAGTGAATCTCCTAGGAAAGTTGATTATCAATTTATTGAAAAATACAAAGAAATACACATTAAAATACATTAAATCCATACGAAAACCTAGCATTTGCAGCAACAAATAATCTACAATTGGTGCTCTTTTCGATTAAAGAATACATCCAAAACGATCTTACATTTCTCTTTTTGTACCGGCGGCAATAATAATAATGGATAACGATATCCTCATCGCTGCTAGAATCACTAGACATCTTGCAGGGAGTTGAATACACAATGATGGAGAGTACTGGGTATTGATTTACTCGGCCTATTGCCTGAGAAAATTGACTTCTTTTTCTATTTATTTTTGAATGGAAACAGAAGTTGGTTCGTTTGAGTCTACCAACATTTTATTTGAGTGGTACGAGAATGTACCGTTATTTTAAATGGAAGCTATAACGAGAACAGCTGAGCTTGGGTTGGCAACCCTAGTGCGCATACTTAAGTCAAGACAAGCTCAGACAAAAGTGTCATAGTTCGCCAGACAGCCTCCGAAAATGTTGTCTACAGACTGTCTTAGAGCTCAATGAAAGCTATGGAGGTGGAGACGATAGATATGAAAGACCGTTTACCATTACCCTCTCCTCTTACCTATTAGTAACGTAAATATTCGTTGCTGTTCAAGGAATCATTCAGAATACCCGTCAAACTCCTGTAAATATAACAAACTCACCGGAAACTGATAATTCTATCCAAACTTACTTAATGAATTGTTTATATCACTTGTTGAAATAAATGAAAAACACTGTACTTGTAAAATATAAGTTTATTATAACAGTTTATAAGAATATAAAACAAATATTAAGTATGACGGCTATCTTCAGTGAGTCACTGAAGATAGCCGTCATACTTTGTATTTGTTTTATATTCTTAGTAACTGTTATATTTTGGTATTTTAGAGGCTGAAACCGGTCTGATTTATATTAAATTAAAATTGTGGTATAGAACAATAAACTTATATTTTACAAGTACATTGTTTTATTTCTTATAACAAGTGATATAAACGACTCATTATGTTTGATTACCACAAAATCTCAGTCAATACAATGAACTTTTTTCAAACTTACTTATAACTAATTTTTCTCAAGATTCGAACCCCGAGTTACAACATTAATTTGTAACCACCACTTAATTTAATTAATTCATTTAAAATAAAAAGATAAGTAATTTGATGGCTGTAGAGGTGTAGAAAAAATGCGTAGATCACAAAAACATTATGACACCTTTCAACTTTATTATAAAGTCATCTTCAGTCGTTACAAACTTTTTTCAATTGCTACAAAATAATATTAAGTTTAATGTTATAATGCTTGATCTGATTTAATATTTAAATTATAATGACTCATGACTCCCAATTTGACTCTCTCCAATGGAGACAACATTTTTAAATTGTGTTAGCGACTACAGGCTGGATTTGTAAGTAAATCATTATTGTTAATTAGTATCAAAGTTTTTGTAATAATTAGATTAAAATTTGGTTTTTGGGTTTTAATTTATGTTCAACCCAGATTTAAATTTATAAAAAAAAGGAACTGAGATTACAAATGGAATTAATATTATTGGAATTGTATAGCTAATATTTTTTAAATTCTTATTTTGTAGCAATTGAAAAAAAGTTTGTAACGACTGAAGATGACTTTATAATAAAGTTGAAACGTCTCATAATGTTTTTGTGAACTACGCATTTTTTCTACACCTCTACAGCTATCAAATTACTTATATCTTCATATAGTTATAAGGGTGTATCATAGTAATTATTATTTATAATTTGAATTTAAAATAACAAGTATAAAAAAAAAGTCAAATCAGGTGTACCCACTACTATCTATTTTGGTTAACCCTCATCTTCCTTCTTCATACAACGGTAGTAAAAGCAAAAGTGTAAAGGTTACAGCAAGATTCATTGAAGAGTTGTATGGATGCTTTGAAAACTCACATGAGACTGGTCCATAGTAACGGGTAGCTACAACAGAACAATCCAGCCCTTGCCAAGCTAAGAAAAAAATCGCATGCTACGAACCCTCATAGCATGCATTTTTTACGCGCTTTATAGAATATTCTATGGCTGTCCAAAACATGAAACGAGAAAAGTTGGTTTGGAACCAACTTTCTCCCTGTTTGAATGAAACCTTTTTGTCCTCTTCCCTCGTGTTTATATTTTTGATATCATTTTTCGAGTCATCGATTTACATAGTTTAGAAAACCGTTTAGAGAACGGGTTTGGCATCCGAAACCCCATGGAAACAGTGATTTCAAAAGGTTTTTAGTTCAAGGTCACTGCAGCAAATGTTTGGTATTGTTCAAATTAGTTTCTTGAAAAATACGTGAGTTGAAATTTGGTACACATGTTCATTTTACAAATGCCCTGGATGAGTTCGTTGGACAACGTTATCCGCCCAAGCGTTCACGAGCAACGCTCGCGTAAACGTAAGCTTCAAATTTAATATTGGAATTTTAGGCCGGGGAAAAATTCATCTATTTAATGAGAGAAACAACTATTGTAAAAATTTTTTTTGATACAACGAACACCGACACTGCTATGAAGTGATAAAGATCGCTAAATTTATTAAAGCGGACCTAAATGTTTAAAATAAAGAAAACAACATTTTTACCGATATCTTACGTTCTAACGTAACGATTTATAATAAAAACTTCTTACACATCGACGAAAGTACAATTGAAGCAGGCATGTAAAATTTCAACCTGATACAATTAGTAATTTTTGAGTAGAGAAGAGATATATTTTATAATATTTTAAATTAGTAGGCCGGGTAGGTAGACAACAGTCCTATTTTCTACCAAAACTACAAACATACTCTTTAACTATAAACTCATCATGATGAACTTTTTTCTCAATATTCAATACATATTTATTGTAAGACGCTTGCTTTAATGATACAAATAATCATTTTCTATTAATTTTGCCTTAACTCCACTAGGTACAAACAGTTAGTTACTTTTAATTTTGTCTCTTAACTCCGCCATGTGTAAGTAGTTAGCAACGTATACGTACTTAGAGCAGTGTGATTTCATAATTTATATTTAATGAAAAATGTAAGAAACTTTGTTCCTACCGGGTGTCCCGCGACACCACACATATTTTTGTACATGTTCAGTGCATGGTTTGACTACACAGATTTGAATAGTAATACGGATTGCTGTTGAAAGTATGTTGCAGTATATAAGCGACGTGAATACCCGATGCGTGTCTGACCTTGCCGAGCCTCGCTCTCGGTATTAAAGCATTAAACACCCCCCTCCACTTTACTTTTGTGCCATATCCCTTCGTTACTCAGTTATATCGATCTGCATGGCTGTACACTGTACAATGGCTGACGAAACGTTTGCACGTGCCGCCTCGGCCTCCCTTCCATCTAATATTCTCGCCGAGTTCTCATTTTATTTTCAACTTTAATATGATTTCTCTCTTGTTTATTTCCTTAACATGATTAGAATTGTTTAAACTTTACCGCAGGCGCTGGAGGGTAAACCTAGTTCTATCATTAGAGTAGGTAACGATAAACTGAGTGAGTCTATATAGTATAAAATAATTTTTCCTACTGCTTTTAGCAATATTTAAAGATCGCAGACGGTTGAAAATTAATCTGGGGCTATCAACAGTCTACTTTCGACAAACCATCCAAATTTAATATAAATCAGATGTGTATTTTTGAAGATATAGAAGTAAATAAATGTATGTATGTGCGCGCATGTAGAAGAGAAACAAATGAGCGCAGAGGAACTTGAATCTTGTATGGGACCAACAATGGCCTAATTGTGACCTAACATCCAAATTTCATTAACATCGGAAAAATAGTTTTTAAGATATATGTTGGTTCCCAAAAATTAAGCAACAGACACGGAGTCAATAATGTTTCTTGATGTCTGAAACGGATTTCTGTCTTGGAATTCTTTCGATCGGAGATTCAAAAACAATTTCGTTGTACAGAACGATCGATAACATAGCTTCCGTCACCTTTGATAAGCTCTGAAGCTATAAATAATCAAATCAATAAATAGTATATACTTTATCGTGATTTAAGTGCGAAAGAAAGTGGGAAATCGTGCAATGCGCTGCCTTAACTTGTAATTCTCTTGTTCCCAATATTTCTCTCAACCAGTGATAAAATAGGGAGATGCTTTTAAGTGGCGGAATATGTCAACAGATTTGTTCAACTCGTTAGACAATCTGACACGATGCCAGAATATAGGACCCTAAGGGCTCATTCACACTGGGATTCCGGAATGCGATTCGTGTATGAGATTCAAAAAAGTATCAAGATTCAGTATCTCGGCGGCTTCTTCCCCCCACTTTTCCTAGCTTTAATCCCACTTTTATTATACACTAACATATATATGTATTTAATTTTTAAATAATTAATTATATTATATTTATTATTATATTCATAATTAACCTATTTTATTTAAAGTAAATAAAACAATTGAAAAAAAAAATATATATTAAATAATATATTACATTGATTTATTAATATATTTATATAATTAAAATATTTTATGCAACGTAAATAAAATGATTTATTATAAAATATTATAATTAATGATATTACAGTAATTATTATGAATTTATAATTAAAATATTTTATTTAAAGAAAATAAATAGCAAGAGGATTGAAGCAGAATGCGATTCAGAATCGCCTAGTCTAAATGGGCCCATATTCCATATAGCGCAATGTATCATGAGCCGCTTTCTAAGAAGAATTCTAAAAAGAATCGAGGCGGCTCACGGGGACGGGATACTCGATTTGAGAATCTCATACGAATCGCATACCGGAATCGTAGTCTGAATGGACATAAGCAAAATACATAGGCCGCCTGGTATCATTAGAATCTTCGATTCGTGAATCGCATTCCGCAATCTCTAGTGTGAATGAGGCCTAATTGGCTCCGTCAAAACAATTCTCTTCACGCTCTCGGTAAAGGCTCAGAGATAAATCCAATACTTTATATTACAAGAGATATTGGAAACGATTTGAATCCAGGTTAAGAATCTCTTATACATAAAAATACTGCCATATTATGATTTTTCTTGACCGATAAAGTGGTTGTTATCGCACTCAAAATAGTAGGCAAAACAGCAGATTCCTGCACTTACTACTTTACCGCACTTGTTTTTCTTTACCGCACTCCAGCATTCCAACTTACGAACATAAAGAACTTAAATCTAAACACAGATTAAATAATCCAAATTATAATAATAATAACAATGGCAACTAATGATTATTTTTTAAATAACTAAATGATTTGAACACTATATTATATCAAATATAAAAAAAGTAAAGATAGACAATCTAAATAAAAAATAATGAAATGTAATTAGTAAGTGTTATGATGAAAAATAATAACAGCGCTTGGTCAGGTTTGCTGAATCAGGGAAAAAAAAGGCAACACTGGCTATAAATAGAACAGCTGGTTTAGTTGATATTGTAATAGTATACATTAGGTTTGTTCCAACCACCAGTTCCGAATCAGTTTCGGATTAGTCCGTGATTGACGTAATGCGCATGCGCGATCACTGACCGTTGGGAATTGATTTGTGATTTCGTTTTTGTTGGAACGCTCGTTTGCCGTGGTAGGTTTTAGCACTGTTATCAGAACAACTTTTTGAGTTGATCGTTTATGTGATTTTGCGTTCCTGTGCTATCGAAAATACCTGAACTTATTTATATTAAAGATATGGATGATGGATAAGTCAATAGTTGATGAAGATAAGTGCCAGTCGCTTAAATCAGGGCCTGATTTAGGCAGCCTGGGGGCTCGCACAACAAGGGGGCGCCACACCACAAAAGTTTCATTTTCTAATGCTAATTAAGCTCGAAAGTTGGAAGTAAAACCTACATGCTCATAGAGGATATGACGAAAATACATGCACACATTTTAGAAATGTTTATTTAATACATGAATTCACGATTTCATTTCGATTTACGCAATTCACAATTTTCGGGCTTACTGAGGTGAGCCAGTTTTAGTAGACTCACGGCACACTCGTATTCGTATTTTTATTGATATAATCCTAAATGTTCTTTTGTTTAAAAAAAAAAAAATTAATCTTAGTCCAGTTAACGAAAGAAATATTGCCGAAATAAATCGGATTCTTTCGATATTTGATTGAAAATAGAATAAGTATCAAAAGTCCATCTTGGAAAATAGGTCCAATTTTTATTTTTTTCAGAAATATCTAGAAAATGCCAATTATATGCACAAAAATTCATCGTCGCATTCGTACAAAAACATTTTAAAAAGAACAGTTGATTCGCAAGAAAGGAGAATAATTATAATAGGCGAGCGAAATCAAAACAAAAACAATGAAGCGGAGCGGAAGGTTACGTTTCTGTTCACCCAAACTCAATCCCAAACTACTAGTCCCTGCCGCCGATCGCTGACTGCTCTGACTGGTTCCAAACTAATCCGTAATTCAATCAGAGCGTGGTTGGAACAGCCGATTAACAGTCGGAGTCAGTCAGAGTTTGAGTTCGGGCTCGTTGGAACTCTTTTTTCCAAATGCGCATGCGTCGTACAGTTCCAAACCAGTTTGAAGAGTGGTTGGAACAAACCTATTACGCGTCGAGGGCGGAAAGTAGCTTTTTGCATGCGAGTGTGGAGTTTGCAAAAAAACCACACGAGCAATGCAAAATGCCGTTTTCACACGAGTTGCGTACCGTACTTTATCTACGATTGTTGGATTTTAATAATAAATACAGAAAAAAATAAACTTCCCGTATACAAGTTCGTATTTCTCTTTTGATAAAGATAACATTAATTCATTAGTTGTATTTTGTGTCGAAATATTTCGGGAGGCGTATTCTTCTCCTCATATTCGTCATAATCACTTAAATCACTCATTGATCTATATTGCATCATATATATTGCAATTATTAGTAATTATTGAAGAGCTGGTTTAATAAGTGATAAGGCGTTTCTTTTCCTATCGAAAAACACAATGATAACTCAACTTCAACATCATTCATAAACTCTTACGATTTAAAGAATAATGTTTACGACAACGTAAAAACATTAAATATCAAAATTGAAAATAGTACATTACGCGTCGAGTGCGGAAAGTAGCATTTTGCATGCGAGTGTGGAGTTTGCACCCGAGCGACAGCGAGGGTGGTAAAACCACACGAGCAATGCAAAATGCCGTTTTCGCACGAGTTGCGTACCGTACTTTATCTACGATTGTTAGATTTAAATAATAAATTCAGAAACAAATAAACTTGCTGTATGTAAGTAAGTTCGTATCTCTCTCTTGATAAAGATGGCATTAATTCATTAGTTGTATTTTTTGCCGAATTAATTATTTCTGGAGGATTATTATTCTCCACATTTTCGTCAAAGTCACTTGATTCACTCATTGTTTTTCACTAAAAACTCGATATAAACAGTTACTTTTATTAAACAAACAGCAAATTAGTCTTGTTAAATGTAAACAAACTCGCTAATCGTGCGTAAAGCTGAAGAATTCCTCTTCTTTACCGCGGTAGCGTGGTTAAGAAGAGGAATTCTTCAGAACTATGAGACGCGCATGCGCAATGAATACAAGTACGTAAATAATCACTTTCTACGCATCTAAACATAGATATAATGTTTATATTTCGTATCAATCGTAGATAAAACCTTTTACATGTTGATGAACACTATTATTTTATATTTTATTTACAGATTAAAAACTAACTAGGAAAAATTTAATGTGCAACTCGAGCTTAAAGTGTAAATAACTACTTTCGTTGAGAGATGTACATTTTTCTTTTCTTTGAAATTAGTTAGTTTTATGGTTTCCTCATTAATTGCCGATTGAAGCTAATAAGTAATGGGCAGATTACTTATTAGAGTAAACTCTGACCAGGAATATTTGTGGTCGAAATCTGATTTAGAATTAGTTAACTTTAGTTTCGTGGAAATATAAATGTATTCTCTTTGATGCGATTTGTCTGCTGGCATTTGTTTAAAAAATCCTTTATATTGACTTCACTTTGGTGTGGTTTTGTTTGTCGGTGTCAGTCACATAGACTCTCTACCAATACAAAATATTATAACTAATTAATTAATTAATATCTTTGTTAAAAAATAAACCATTAGTTAAAACCAAAACCAAAATATTATTATATAACTATTTTTTCATTTAAAATTATTTTTAAAAAATCGGTCCGAGACAACTCAGACAAACTTTCTCATATACGAGTTCATAATTATTTAGCCCAGTGTTTTCCATTTATTAGTTTTCGTATGTAAATTTAATTATTATTGTGCATTTCATTAAAATTTATCATAAAAATAACTTCTCCCGAGTAGGGAATCGAACCCGGGCTCTCTCGATCCGCGTTTTAAGCTTTTTTCTCAGGAACTAGATTTTTCCCGGGAAAACGGCTTATATCGTTGGATTCGTATTCAAATGGACTACATTTTAAAATTTTTTAATCAAAATCGTCGGAACCGTTTTCGAGAAATATTTTTTTTTTCACGTTTTTTCAGAGTTTTTGGGGGGTAGCGCCCCCAAATTTGGAGCTAATATTCATTTCTCGATTTCGCCTCGGGGTATGATTTTTGTGAACATGTATGCCAAATTTCGTCAAAATCGGCTCAGTAGTTTAGGCTTCAGGCGTCTGCACAGACGACAGACAGACGACAGGCAGACATTTTTTAAAAACCACTTTTTTGGACTCAGGGGACCTCAAAACGTGTAAATCCATCAAAATCTCAACATCGAATTTTCGCGCCATCACAATACTTTCTCTTTATATGAGAAAGTAAAAAAATTAAACTTTCCTAAGTATGAATACTACCAAAACCTTAAAAATTGATAATGTATAAAAACTTTTGTTTTTATGGGCTAAAATTATTAATAATTAATTATCAACCCTATAGCCATAAATAATCAACTTAATTGCGGATGAGAATTGTCTGTAAAAGCCTGATTTTATCCACTAAATAATTAACGTGTTAAAAAATACCCTACGCAAATTGAGTAAAAAATTCTAAGAAATTAAGTTTAATCATCGGCTCCTTAGACTTCAGTTCAAAGGACTTAAAGACTTAAATACTTAGGACTTCAAGACTACAGGCTAAAGGAGTTAAAGTCAAGAAGGAGTTTTATAACAAATTAACTTTTAAACAAAATCGAATCCACTGTAAATGAAGAATATAATGTGTAAGATAAAAGCTATAGAACCCTTACAAAATATAACTTATTTAAGTTTTAATAATTGTTACTAACGATAAAGAAATTTAAGAAGAGAAAAATCTGACTAATAATTTTATAACCAATCAAAATAATTTTCAATAATATCTTCATACTCCTGATCCACTAAAAGAATTTGAAAACTTTATTAATCGAGGATATTTCAGGATTTAATTGTACTATGGCCGTCAAATTTGGAAGTTGCTTTTGTGAAACAATTTTTCCAATCTGCCATTTTAATTCCATACGTATTTGAAACTATGTTCCCTCACTAAATCACCATTTCTTTGAAACTCTATAAAATCATTGTATTTGGCACTAAATACCAAACACACTAACAAATCACACTAACTAAATCACCAAACACACTAACAAATCACACTAACTAAATCACCGTTTCTTTGAAACTCTATAAAATCATTGTATTTAGCACTAAATCACCAAACAAACTAACAAATAACACTAACTAAATCACCATTTCTTTGAAACTCTATAAAATCAGTGTATTTAGCACTAAATCACCAAACAAACTAACAAATCACACTAACTAAATCACCATTTCTTTGAAACTCTATAAAATCATTGTATTTGGCACTAAATCACCAAACAAACTAACAAATAACACTAACTAAATCACCATTTCTTTGAAACTCTATAAAATCAGTGTATTTGGCACTAAATCACCAAACACACTACCAAATCACACTAACTAAATCACCATTTCTTTGAAACTCTATAAAATCATTGTATTTGGCACTAAATGACCAAACACACTAACAAATCACACTAACTAAATCGCCGTTTCTTTGCAACTCTATAAAATCATTGTATTTGGCACTAAATCACCAAACACACTAACAAATCACACTAACTAAATCACCATTTCTTTGAAATTCTATAAAATCATTGTATTTGGCACTAAATCACCAAACACACTAACAAATCACACTAACTAAATCACCATTTCTTTGAAACTCTATAACATCATTGAATTTGGGTATGATAATTATATATGTCTGCCAAAACAGGTGTTTCTGCGAAATTTCAGCACTAAGAAGGGAAGAGTTAAGGTGCAAACATTAGGAAATGAGGATAAGTCCAGATTGGTTTTCTTTTCTGAAGCTAATATTTGGGAGCACTTCTCTTGAGGTTGTAAGCATATTATATTAATAAAAGATAATGCAGAAGAAAACTATCTCTGGTTTTCCCGGAACGTTAACTTTTCAAAATGTTTCCCTAGAGGGCTGTTTCACACTTTACGGTTTTGACCGTACGTTAAAAATCAGAATTGGCAAGTCGTTCAAACTATTCTGTTTGTCCTCGGTTTTTTCCAATCAAAATGTTTTTAAAAGTGTAGTTAAGTGCTTTGAAAAGAACCGTAAACAAATTATTGCATTGTGGTTGTATATAATCGTCACAAAAAGAGAAGACAATGCAAACGCCGGATGTGGGAGCATCCTATAAATCAAAGGGGAGATGAAGTGAGCTTCATTTACGTTGTTTGAAGATCTTCGTAGAGATCAAAATAAGTATTTTAATTATTTTCAGATGTCAATTGCCTCATTTGATGAACTGCATGAAAATGAAAAGCTGAAGGATACACACAATTTAAAAATTGTATAAAACCAATTCATATACTAGCCATTACTCATTACAATAAGGTTATAGTACATTATGCGTCTAGTGCGGAAAGTAACATTTTGCATGCGAGTGTGGAGTTTGCACCCGAGCGACAGCGAGGGTAGTAATTAAAACCACACAGGCAAAGCAAAATGCAGTTTTCGCACGAGTTGCGTATCGTACTTTATCTATGATTGTTGGATTTTAATAATAAATACAGAAAATAAATATTTAATAAACTTCCTGTGTGTAAGTTTGTATTTCTCTTTTGATAAAGATGACATTAATTCGTTAGTTGTATTTTTTGCTGAATTAATTATTTCGGGAGGCGTATTATTCTCCTCATTTTCGTCACATAATCACTTAAATCACTCATTGTTTTTCATTAACATAACTATAGTATAAACAGTATGATATAAACAGTAACTTTAATTAAACAAACAGCAAATTAGTTTTGTTAAATGTAAACGAACACGCTAATCTTGTGTTAAGGTCAAAATTCTTCTTTTTTTTCGTACTAGGGCGGAAAAAAGAAGAATAATGAACGTGCATGCATAATGAATATAACTACGAAAAGAATCACTTTCTACGCATCTAAACAGAGATAAAATGTTTATATTTAGTATCAATCGTAGATAAATAAATATACAATTAAAAAACAAATTTATTCAGTAAAATGTGCGAAGAAGACCTGGCGAGAAGCTGGCCGTACGAATAAAAACCGTCCAATGTGTGAACGACTATGGGTACACGATTTTCATCCGGTCGCCGAGAGTTTAGTGTTAGTGCACGGTTGCTACACGGCGGTTGTGCGATTTTTTGCCGTCACCGTGTATGAACGGTAGACCCATCAAATTAGAAGACCCATCATTTTATAGACCTATCAAATTAGAACTAACTATATAGTTCCCATAAAACAAAATATTATGTACATTAAAAAAGCGAAGCACGCGGATACAGCTAGTAATAAAGTATAAATAGACATAAGTACCTAATGCATCAATTACTTTTATCTACGATTGATACGAAATATAAACATTATATCTTTGTTTAGATGCGTAGAAAGTGATTATTTACGTACTTGTATTCATTGCGCATGCGCGTCTCATAGTTCTGAATAATTCCTCTTCTTTACCACACTAGTGCGGTAAAGAAGAGGAATTCTTCAGCTTTACGCACGATTAGTGAGTTTGTTTACATTTAACAAAACCAATTTGGTGTGCTTTTATTAAAGTAACTGTTTATATCGAGTTTTTAGTGAAAAACAATGAGTGAATCAAGTGACTTTGACGAAAATGTGGAGAATAATAATCCTCCAGAAATAATTAATTCGGCAAAAAATACAACTAATGAATTAATGCCATCTTTATCAAGAGAGAGATACGAACTTACTTACATACAGCAAGTTTATTTGTTTCTGAATTTATTATTTAAATCTAACAATCGTAGATAAAGTACGGTACGCAACTCGTGCGAAAACGGCATTTTGCATTGCTCGTGTGGTTTTACCACCCTCGCTGTCGCTCGGGTGCAAACTCCACACTCGCATGCAAAATGCTACTTTCCGCACTCGACGCGTAATGTACTATTTTCAATTTTGATATTTAATGTTTTTACGTTTTCGTAAACATATTCTTTAAATCGTAAGAGTTTATGAATGATGTTGAAGTTGTTATCATTATGTTTTTCGATAGGAAAAGAAACGCCTTATCACTTATTAAACCAGCTCTTCAATAATTACTAATAATTGCAATTTATATGAAGGCCATTGTAAACATTCGTTATCTTGTGTTAATAAAGCGCTTGAGAACCATCACAGCCTTGTTTATCTTTCGTATCATAAGAATTCATTATTTGAGAGGAGGGAGATTTACAGTTTCGGTATACGAAACCTAAATAAAAAAAATCCTCTTATCATTTATAAGTGTTTCTCTTATCACAAAATAACTTGGTAAACGTATACGTTTGATAAACGTTTAAGTCCTCTTTCCAAAAAAAGTTGTGTTGTCATAAAAATGATACAGAAATTCTATATAATATGTATAAAATTCAAAAACCACGGAGTAACTCTTAACAATATCTCTAGACTACATTGTCTCCTCCTAGGTGCTCGCTAAGAAATATGTTTACAATCCACCGTTTTGATTCAAGATGGCGGCTATTTATGTGGTTATTTTGTCTAAAACATATCTCCGGAACCAGCTGCACTAGAAGCTTAAAATTTCTATTTTAGCTTCCATTCATAATCAAATCACCGTTGGTGATGGTGGCTTAAAGCCTTAAAAATCTTTTAACTTGAGTTTTATTTTACTACGTTTTTATTAGATTGCTTTCTTGTTTGTGGCTGGTACCGAAGTGCGCCAGCCCCCCTTCGGATTAGAAAAAGGTTACGGTCGAAGTGCGCTAGCCTCTTAGTCTAAAGGGTGAGGGTCAGGTAATCCCGGGTTATACCTCTTGCACCCTGTCTAAACCCATAGAACTTTGTAGTGGACTTCGAAATTGGAATCCAACAAGCCGTTCGAAATGTCTTCCCAAGCACTTTTCAATTCAGAATTTAGGATTTACTGAGGACTACCGATGTTCTACCAACGGCGGCCAACTAATATTAAGTTTATCTTCGAACTACCCTATATATATATACCCTGAAGAAGTTGAAGAATGTTATATTGAAGATTAAATAAGCCATCGCAATGATCGATTTTGGGACTATATCACCGAGAACTATATTGATCTGTCCACATCTAAATTCCCAATACCAATGTGGGATTCAAGCCGCCAGCGTTGGTTGTTTATAATAATAAAGTATCTAGATTTGAAGTGGGAAAGTCATTTTTAATTTATTTAGGAGTATGTACATAAATAAATTACACCTTTCAATATGTATTTTGTATTATATTTATTCAATTTTTAAGTAGTTGGTAGTTTTCATACTACGGAAAGTTTAAATTTTAATTTAAATCAAATTATAATTATTATTAACTACGGGAAACAGACAGAGAAAAATACACTCCAGCGCCGGGATCCCGGCGCTGGGGTGTATTTTTCTCTGACTGTTTCCCGTAGTTAATAATAATTATAATTTGATTTAAATTATATTTATTGAATATAGATTCAATTGTATTATAATGTATATTACCTACACGTATGCAGAAGATTTTAGTTTTCATGAGTACGTTTAAAGTTAAGTTAATCTAAGCCCTTCTAATAAATATTAGCACTTACTTATAAGTGAGTGTAATTTATATAAGAAACATTTCTTTAATTTTTATTATTAACAAAATAAATTGATTTTTCTCTCGTATTTTTGATTATTTTCTTAAATTTCCTATGTTTAATGATAATTAATTCTGATTTTGTAAGTTAGTTTTTTTTTCATTTTGAATATTCACAAATTAAAGTGTATCTTCTGACTAAATTTGGATTTTGTTCTTACGAGAACATTCTACAGATTCTCCTATGCACTGAGATTTGCTAGTGATCGCCGTATCATTCTGAGCAGTTTATTCAAAGTAACTTGAAATCGCTTTATATTGAGTATATGTGACTATTGACAACGCTTAGTCTTTAGATTAGAGGATCCGTGTCCGAGGTGGGTGGACTACCTGGGTCGAGAGGTAGGATTTACTCGGCGCACTTCGACCGTACCCTTCAAAAAGGGACTGGCGCACTTCCTCCGTGACCCTACCTTTCTCGGCGCACTTGGTGTACAGCCTTGTTTGTTTGTTTGTCCGGTACAAATCTGGCAATCGATTTCTAACTAACTTCCCGAATAGCTAGACATTTGAAACTTTTAGCATAGCTCAGAACACGATGACAATTCATAATTTGAATACTTTTAGCCATCTTTCAGCAGAATTTAATTAGTTTTCTGCAAATTTTGCTGTATGGAAAGTTAGTTCGGAAAAAATCCGCAAGTTATTTTATTTGTTTTGCCATGTCCCATATTTACAATCTTCATTTTGACGGGTTTCAAATTTGTGATTTTTATAAATAAGAGATAAACATTGAATGACAGCAAAACAGGAAATATATGCATTATATTATTTCAAACATATCTATGGCACGATTTAGATTTGGTGTTGGGGAGATCCGTTGTACAAAGATTTGTCCTTTTATAGGTTTAAGATCAGCTCTCTAGATTAGATGGTTGTCATTTATGTGTAAGTAAATAAATTCGGAACTGTTTTTTTTTTTTTTTTCACTAACATTATAATATTATGTACAATAACAATTATATTATCAACATTTCATAAGATTCAACAGAAAATTTAAAAACGTAGTATATAAAAAGTTCTTTTTATCTTGAAATTATTTTCATATAAAGAGAAAGTATTATAATGGCGCAAAACTTCGATTTTGATAGACATACACATTTTGAGGTCCCCTGAGTCCAAAATAGTTGTTTTTAAAAAATGTCTGTCTGTGCAGACGAGTGGAGCCTATTTTTCATCACACTACGTTCTCATTATATCCTGTGTACATTAGAATATAAGTTAGTAAACAAAGTTACACAAACTGCACTTCTTTAGATTGTTACTCCCCTTAGAAAAAAAGCAGTGGGTAGTAACAATCTAAAGAAGGTATACGGGATGTTCTTCTTTAGACTGTTACTACTCTTATAAAAACAGAAGTGTGGTATTCCTTTGTCCCAAAGTTCATGTGACTTAACATCCCTTTGTCTTAATAGTTATTTAGTCAGTCATTTATATTCTAGAGGTCGACCAAGAAGTCATGGAAATCTGAGGAGTGCGCTAGTGTCGTTGTTTTGGTGTCATGTATAGTCAGATTTTAATAAAATAGACCACTGTCAAAAAACACAGTGTTGTTCTTTTGTTATTAATAAGTTTATTTTTGATAACTTCTATATTTTTTTAATATTATTTGCAACAGGCAACACTGTCCCTGATAAGAAATCACTAATAATGTACGATAATATCTTTATATTATTATTTATTGATTATTCATAATAATATTATTTAAATTTAAATCGATTTTCTTCTTTCTTAATCTTTTTTTTTCTTCCTCTTTATTTCTGAGTTTTATTTGTATTTAGGACAGGTGTGACTACTATTCGTACTGTATAAAAACAAACAAAACAGGAAACCTAACAGATTGGAAACCTTCCTGTTGTTATTCGTGAGATTTGACATAACTGTGTATGTCATACAAGCTAGAAATGGGTATTGTCTTAGCACCCGACTGTACTGACTTCGGCAATACTCGGAAGTTCCGACTTTAAACGAAGCTAAGCTTTCTGTTTTTCCCGTGTTCATGACTTCTTGGTCGACCTTTAACAAAAACATAGGGGAGTAACAATCTAAAGAAGTACCGCGCAAAAACACTTTATTTATTTATTATTTTTTTTTTTATAATTAAAATGAAAAATAAATAGTTCTACGCTATAAACAGGATAATTAAAAATTTGATCAAACTCAATTCTCTCCTCACTATAACTTGCCCAACCTTAACTGGAGTTATGGCAAAACCGCGATTAGTGACCTTTTTTGTTTGTTTAATGGACTAACTGACATTAAAAAAACTCTAGATCTCATTGCCTTTCACTGTTATATCCCTTTCTCCTATCATAGAACGAAAGCTGCACCACACTCCCTGATGCAGCAATAATCAAATGATTAAAAGTCTTGACATCTTTAAAAAAAAGGTAAAACATTAAACATTGGCACAACAACCAACAAAAAAACTAAACAACCCTGAAAAATTGTAGAAAGGATTATTCTAGGCACGGACACATTAGTTTCTAGATTAATAGTATATAATTAGTGATAAAAACCAACTTAAGCGAGTGCCATAAAATCTCGCTGATGTGAAATTTCTCAACCTTAAGAAATACTTTGCGATGATGCAAACGTTCTATCTCAAATCGAAATATTTTGTTTGTGTTATCTTTAGTTGCAGTAATACCATATCGACATCAAGTCTTTACTCGATGTTGTGTTGGCGAAGAAATTATTACTTAACTGTTTATATATTTTTTACTCTTTCGAAAACAGATTGACAGGTTTGAATGGAATAATCTTAGAATAATACAATAGGTTTGTTCCAACCGAGCATTGTACCGTCCGCGGGATCGTCACCAGCATGCGCAGTAGATAAAAGACGTTCCAAGCTGACTTGGGACAGTGTTTCGTACCGTACACGAAACTGTTCCAACCCTGGCAGGGATCGTTTGCGAACCGTTCACTGTACTATCCCAACGATCCTCTGACAATACCATGTACTGGTTTGTATGACATGCGCAGTTATGTCAATAATTACAAATATCAACAGGAAGGTTTCCTAACTGTTAGGAGGATTACTGATAACATTGAAGCCAACTTTGGTTGTGTCCCTTAATCCGCGTTCTAAAAATTCATTTTTGAAATTTGTGACGTCATAACTCTAAAATTATTTGCCTTCGGTTTTTTAATTTAATTTTTAGTAAATTTTAATTATTGATAGTTAGTTTCGTTTATTGTAATATTTTTATTGTGTTTTATCTCATTTTTAGCTTGAAATATGCTGAAAATAATGTTTATTATATCATGCCGTGCGAGGTGAAAAAAATGACGTCAGAGTGAAACGTAAACAATAACCAATGGCAGAGGTTGTCTTCTTGATTGTTTGTGAGCGGGCTTTGAATAGTTACAAAAGTATGTCTAACCTTCTCCAGTATAATGAAAAAAATGAGTGTTGTTATGTTGGCAGCCTGGTCTTAAGGACACAACCTCTCGGCAAAAGTTGGCTTCAGTCTCTTATCAGTAATTGCTTAGGATTCCGATTCTATGCTCCTTCTAATATATAGTATTATTCTAAGGGAATAATTAAATAATAACTCTGACAGAAGCTGAGAAGCTTTCGCATGTCCGATAAGTTACTTTATGCATCTAAATCTAACAGATTTCCGGTGGATTTAGGCTTCATAGAAGAGATTCTTAAACCTCTACGTTTTATACATTTTTATTCTATGCAATTTTATTTCATAAGGTTCGGCTAATATATTGCTTCCGAGCTCACCGAAGGTAGCGGAAATTGTATGTCTCCGTTTCAGACATCAGGGAACATTGTTGGTTCCGTGTTTGTCTGTCGGTCTGTCGCTCAATTTTTGCGAATCACCATATCTTAAAAACTATTAGTCTCATTTTAATGAAATTTGGATCATAAGTTATAATTAGCCCATTATTGGTCTTATGTAAGTTGCAACCTTCTGCAAAAATTTATTACGCGCACAAACATTTGTTTACACTTATATCTTCAAAAGTACTTATCTGATTTTTATGAAATTTGAATGCTTTGTCGAAAGTACCCCGCAGATAGCCTCAGATTAATATTAACCTTATGACCTCTTTAAATTTTTCTAAATTGATAATTCATATAAAAAATCAAACAATTTTTACAGATTTAATAAACGCGGTAATATTAAATAAATTTTAAAATAATACGTTGTAAAAGCATAAAATCATTAAAGTATACGATATAGGACACGAGGAAGCTATGTGCCACACTAATTGGCAGACTATTTTATAATTATTTTGCAGGAGGAATTAAATATTACCTAATTAAAATTAATCTTAACTTAATAATTTTCGTAAGAAAGTTAAGTTCTGAAGAAGTGTTAAATTTAATACGTCCTTCCTGCACGAGCTTCACAGCTCATCTGAAATTATTATCTAATCTGTAATTGGTGGAATTACTTTTCTAAACAAACTAATTACTATTCTTCTTATGTTCTACTGTAGGGTAGTAGTAGTTCTAGTACTAGTAAGGTTCTTGCACTAGTACTAAACTAGTAGGACGAACCACTTGTTGGAACCTAGCAATTTGGTCCTTAGTACTAGCCTTTTGGTTTAGAGGTGCAGCCTTTTCACGCATTATACGTCTGTACAATGTACCGCCAAGGCGAGAATGGCGTGGTTATTAATGAGCCGTATAAATCAGAGTATTAAGGCGTGGGATCGAACCCTCAACCTCGTGCCTTCCTTGATTCATTGATGGCCGAGCCGACGTGACTAGCAATTAAATCCACTTTGCCACGCTGGCTACCTTCTAGAGTAGTAACTATAGATTGTTAAGATTCTCCAAAAGCTATTAATGGTGCGGAGATACCATAAATATGTATACAAATAAAGTTTATGCATAAATGGTTCTAATTGTAATATTTGGATGGTATTTTTTGTTTTTGCAGGGTGTAGGAGTTAGTTAAGACTGCGGAGGGAAGAACAGGTGGTTTGGTTGGTCTGGCAGATCAGCAGAGAGAGGCTTGATGAGAGCTGACAGGGGAAGGCGCCGCCTCATCACCTGCCTGCGGCTCAACACGCACGATTCAAACCGTGAAACCAGGCGTAGACGGACAGTAGTGTTTAGTCCACAGTAATGGAGCCTCAAGTCGTACGCAGTCCCACCGGAGGCCCTCCTCTCGTAGGATGGTCCGAACCCTCTGCTTCTATGGCTTCGGTCCTAGATTCACCCTATCGTAACGATTCCGATTCCGACGAAACTCAAACGGAAGAATTGTCTTCCTTCATCCCGGAGAAGAATAATAATAATAACGGACATGTTGTTAATTGTGAAGTTAAATTCGACGTTCCGGCGGAAGAGGGCGATTCTCTTGTTACTGGAAGCGCGAGTTCCGTGTACGATGACGAAGACGACGACGAAGAAGAAGAGGTGAGGAGGAATATCCCTGACGGTGGTTGGGGTTGGGTTATCGTGTTCGCTTCGCTCGTCATCAGTTTAATTGCCGACGGAATCAGTTACTCCTTCGGGCTCATATATATAGAATTTCTCAGGTATTTTCAAACTAGTAAGTCCGTGACATCCTGGATCGGTAGTCTCTTTCTAGCTGTTCCTCTTCTCTCAGGCCCTATTTGCTCGGCCTTGGTCGACAAGTTCGGCTGCCGATCCATGACCATTTTAGGCTCTATCATCTCGTGCATCGGATTCGTCATGAGTTCCTTCACACACAGTATCGCAGTTATGTACTTAACTTTCGGTGTGATTTCCGGGTTAGGTTTGGGTTTGTGCTACGTCACAGCTGTAGTCAGTATCGCTTATTGGTTCGACAAGAAAAGATCTCTGGCAAACGGTCTCGGGGGCTGCGGTTCGGGACTCGGCACCTTTCTCTACGCGCCTTTCACAAGATATCTCATCTACGAATACGGCTGGAGAGGAGCTATGCTGATCCTCGGAGGTACTCTGTTTAACATGGCTGTCTGTGGGGCTCTTATGAGAGAACCTGAATGGTTCATCAAGGAGAACCGGGGCTCTAGTGTGGCGACCAAATCTAGAGCTTCTTCTCGGGCCAGTATGTCCGAGGCCGAGTTTCCCGGCGTAGAAGAAATCAGAAAGATGATCCAGTCCGGCACAACACCTCAATACATTCTTACATGTATCGATTCGTCCTTGAACAGGAAACCATCGATGCCCAACGGTGAAGTACCGCAAAATTTCCAATCAGTCATCAATCTTCCGACCTTTGTTCGTCGCAACGAAAAGGTAAAAATTACATGTATATATCCTTTCGATCTATTTATAATTAGGGATTTAAAATGTTTCATTAAAGACCCTCTTGGTAGTTCTTTACTTATTACTTATTTGTACGAGGAGAATCATTAATTTTTTGGCCCAAAATTAATTGCAATGAATATAAAGTTTAAAATGCATACAACAGTATTTAGTCATACATACCATAAAGTTTAAAGATCTGTTCTAAAAGTTTAATTTTATCATGTATTTATATCATCCTCATTAATATACTTCTCTGACGCAACGACGTTTTATTTCCGTAGATGTCAATAATTTTATTTCACAGGTACCAGTGGAGGTCATGGAAGCACTTAAAAACAATCAGCCGCTCTATAATGTAATTTTAGAAAACTACCCTGGTCTAGCCATGAGTAGGAGTATGAGTGACCACGGTGCCTTAAGCGATTCCTCACCTGCTAGAACACCAGTTACCTCAAGAAGTCCTGAAGGACCTACTGTATGGAGACGCCGTGAAGCTGGCACCACTCCGAGTAGTCCACTTCTGGCTTCTCCCGTTCTTGACAGCAAAGCCAATAATGCTCTCGCACTTCCTACTGAGGTAATTTTCGCAGGATGTTTTATTTATTCTTCAGATTTAAGGTCGCCAACTAGTTTATTTCTCTAAGAGCTTGATAGCTACCCATGTTTTCTTTTACCTAAACGAAACCTTGAATGATAAATAACTAAAACAATCACCAGTTTTAATCCAGCGTTAACTCACTATCAATAAAGAAGGCGTTTTAGCTGCCTTTATGCTTGACTACTCAAGTTTTTAAAGCGACTAAAAGTTAGAGATTTTACTTTCTTTAAAAACAAGAACATGTATGTACAGCGTTCTATCCAATTAAAATACACCGGAGGATTTATTTTCTCTGTCCGAAGTGCCGATAGGTTAGTCCCATTATTTAACATACAATATTTTCCACAAGCCTAGGGGCCGAAATGTACTGAGTACGGATGAAGGACAAGACAAGAGGAATTTCGCTAGAATCTCACTATTTGGCCCCTTATAAACTTTTTACTTTCTCATATAAAGAGAAAGTACAAAACGTGTTTACACGTTTTGAGGTCCCCTGAGTTCAAAAAAGTGTTTTTTTTTTTTTTTTTAAAAAGTCTGTTGTCTGTCTATGCAGACGCCTGGAGCCTAAACTACTGGACCGCTTTTGACGAAATTTGGTATACATGGTCAGACAAATCATCCGAGGCGAAATCAAGAAATTAATTATAACTCCGAATTTCGGCACTACCCCGTAAAAACTCAGAAAAAATTATTTCTAGAAAACGGTTCCGACGATATTGATTAAAAAATTATAAAATGTAGTCCATTGACCATTTAAATACGAATCTAACGATACAAGCTGTTATCCCGGAAATAATCTAGTTCCTGAGAAAATAGCTTTAACTGTGGACGGAGAGCATGTTCTATTCCTCGCCGAGGAGAAGTTATTTCTATGATAAATTTTTATGAAATGTTCAATAATAATGAAATGTACCTACGAAAACTAATAAATGGAAAACATCTGGGCTAAGTTATTATGAATTTGTTTATGAGAAAGTGTGTCTGAGTTGTCTCGGACCGATTTTTCTAGAACCATTTTTAAATCACTCATCCTTTGGGAAACGTAAATATTAATCAAATTATATTTAAAGACGGGTGACTGACACAGAAAAATTGACTCTGGTGCCGGGATTTGAACCACGGGCCTCCGTATACAATATATACACATACAAATTGTTGAAGTCTATAATAATTATAAATATATTATTAAATTTTAAGTTAGCAACCGTTAAAGTGTAGATATGTGCGTAAAAACTTAAAGTTTTTTCTTCTGACCGTATCTCACTAACTCTCTCATATCTAAATATATTATGTTTGTCAGCATTAACGTGTCTGGCCAGTCTGTAGAATTGATAACTGCTATGTAAAAATAATAAGAACACCTGCCATAATACCGCACAGGGAATGCTGATTTGTATGAAAACGTTTTATGTTTAATCGATAAATTTTCTAAAGCTTACACTAAATGGTTATTTATTTAAAACAGGAACAGAATCCTTTTAGGCATCAAATAATGTACATACTGATTAATTGTAGTGATTTTTCTCTATTATTTTTCTCTGTTATTTTTCTCTATTGTTTTTCTCTATTATTTTTCTCTATTGTTTTTATCTATTATTTTTCTCTGTTATTTTTCTCTATTGTTTTTCTCTGTTATTTTTCTCTGTTACTTTTCTCTTTTTTTTCTCTATTATTTTTCTTTGTTATTTCTCTCTGTTATTTTTTTCTGTTATTTTTCTCTATTATTTTTCCCTGTTATTTTTCTCTATTATTTTTCAGACGGGAGCTATTGGTTCAGTTTCACCAGCACCGCACACAAAAAAACTAAAGCATCTTCAGAAAACTCCCTTCCAAGGATATCTCAAGAACATTAGAGTTCGGAGGTACTGTATAATAAGCCTTCATATTAACCAAACATATTTTACTTTTGATGAGAGTCGATACTTTTGGTATTATTGGACTCCTCAGTGAGAAATTTTAAATGTATTTAATTTAAGTTTTTTCCATTGCATTTATCTTTTTTTAATTTTTTTTTTTTAATTATCCCACTTATATTGATTCTGAGTTTCAACTTTGACCAATAAGAATGTTTTCACTATTCTTCTGAATTTTTGACAATTTTAACGATAAATAATATGAGTTAACTGTGAGTTAATGTAAAAGTCATAGTATAAATATGTTAAAACTCAAAGTAGTATAACAGTAAACTCTACTCTAAATTTTTTCATTCAGACTTTCAACATCAAGGAATATGGTCATGCTAATCAGAGGTCAAGATTTCATAGAAAATAGTTATTTATGTAACTAGGCAGCAAAATGGAATTTTACTGACGAGTGATCAAGTTAGCCTATGAAAACTGCCGGGGCAGGTAATTAATACACATGGCAGAAATGTTTCCTTTGCTGCCTTGTTTCATATAATATTTTAACGCTATTTCGATGGAAGCTTAGATAAACATATTAATAATATGTATAACATTGCTTTTTATAAAACAAGTATAAAACTAAATTAAAATAAAAAAATCACAGGGAAGTACTTGCGTCCAAGTATTTTTAGGGTTTTGTAAATGATTAGGCATACCCGTTATTTTGATTATATTTCGTTATATATAGTGATTTTTTACCTAATAAGGAATGAAAATTTTAAATAGCATGTATATATATATATATATATTTGCGTCCTACTCTTCAGCAGCTTTCATTTGATACCCCACTCGAAAATTAAAAAAAAAATTTTTTTTTGAGTTTACCACATTTTTGCGAATTGCACATGCGCATATTTAATTTTGAACATCTGTATATTTTTCCTGTGGTTGGGTTAAAAAGTTGCACCAGTGTTTTAAATTTCAGCACTTTCGCTTAAACGGTTCGGGCCCTATGAACCAAAGAGCGACGGACAGACGGACACATCACCCTCGGCATAAGGGTTTTGAAAAGTATCTACAAAACCGTAAAAACTAAACACAAACAAAAACAGGTGTTATTACACACATTGGTAAACTGTACTTTTTGTGCCTAGGCAGGGAAATATTTCCCTGACTGTTTCAATTAGTTTCCTGCCTGTTTTTAATATTTTAATGACAAATCTGGAAATAGTACTTTCCAGCCTAAAAACAGTTAAGTAATGCTTATTTTTGCTGCCATGAGTAGATAAATAAAATTATAAGTGATATTCGTTATTTTATACCAACTGTTATTTAATTTCAAAAATATGTTGCAAATAGTTATTTATGTAACTAGGCAGCAAAATGGAATTTTACTGACGAGTGATTAGATTAACCTCCGAGCCGAAGGCGAGGACGCTATGATAATTAACTGCCGAGGCGAAGCCGAGGCAGGCAACGAATAAACGAGGCAGAAATGTTTCCTTTGCTGCCTTGATGCATACAATATTTTATCTACTTGCGGCAGAAAAATGAAGCTGCTAAAATGTTATCCTTATTAATATAAACATAATTAATAACTATGTGTCATATTAATAAAGATAATAACATATGTATTAACTAAAATTAATGTTTAAATAAGAAACTTGGGAATAATAACCAATAAGTGATAAGCAAACTCAATCTATAACAACAAAATACAAAACACACGTAACTTCTGAATGAATAATGCATGCAATATAAAATATTAATTTATATTTTTACTAATAAATTACTTAAAGAATTAAAGATATCTTCTATTGCTTAAAAGAAAAGAAGTAACTAGGATAAATCAAGAAAAGTAGCTAGTCTAATCTAGAATGACTTCAATAATAAAAATAATATGGATGTTCAATGTTTACATGACGCTGCAGTATAGCCAGTGACTCTACTATTTTTTAATTAAAGATCTACTAATCATTGAACTTATTTAACAGAATTACCAATTATAAACAAATTATTTTATAATTAAAACGTTTATTTATTAAATATTACTTATTAAAGTATAATATATGATGTTATAAGATAATAGTATAAAGTGTCATTGCCAACATTATAAAAGTAAAAATTTTACAGCCTAGGCAGTAAAATAAATTTTACTGCCTAGTCTGTAAAATTTTTCCTGAATTTTACCGCCTAGGCAGTAAGATTTCATTTCTCTGCCCGAAATCGGTTCAGTAATGCCTCATTTTGCTGCTGCAGGTAGATAAAAAAAAAAAAATACTTTCCTAGCATTTTAAAGTTCCTGAAATAAATATTAGCAGAGCTTTTTCTTAAGCCAAATGTTGAACTTCTATGTTAGGTTTGTATTTAACCGAAACCCTGTATTTTATTGTTAATCCTTTTATATTTTGTTGCAGAAATTCAGTTGTATATAGAGGTGCAATGTTAAACATTCGTAAATACAGACTGAAGGCGTCTTCCTGCCCGGACATATTCAGAAATTCAATGACTACATTAGCCAAAGAAAATCAACAGGTTGATTGATTGCATTTTATTATTATTATTTATTTGTTTTGTTTAATTACATACAATCTACTTAAAAAGAATGGTCAATCAGAATTTGAAATTCTTTAGTAAAATTATCCTTTGTTAGTTAACTATTCACTGCGTTAATTTTAACTTTTGACTGTTAATACTTACTTCTTAATACTTAAAGACTAGACTGGTACTTCTTTAGATTGTTACTCCCCTATTTTTTTTTTTAGAGTATAAATGACTTTGACTAAATAACTATTAAGAAAAAGGGATGTTAAGTCCGATGTACTTATTGGGACAAAGGAATATCACACTTCTGTTATTATAAGGGGAGTAACTCTCTAATGAAGTGGCCATCAATATTTATTTAATTCACAGTTGACATTCACATAGTTACTTTCAGGAAATAAGTAGAAAGCCTTTGAATTAAAAAAATGAGCATCATCCAAATTATACACAGATTTCCAATTTAATTGATAAATCAATTATTATTGACCCATGAAATATGTCTTCGAAGCACAAATGGGGTGAAAAGAAAACTTCAGGACTGAAATAGATAAAGAAATCACAAAATTTAGGTCAGAACTGGCTGGATTTAGTGGATTTTATGGCAGCCCCATGTCTGCAGAGCCTGGAAGGTAATCTTATAGACCTGATACTCTATTATACAGGTACTTCTCGTATTGACCTGGTAATCGTATAAATGCAGGTGCCAATAACTCAAAATAAATTATCGAGAACAAAGAATCACGTAAAATAAGATCCTGTACTGTCATTTTCTTCAATGTGTGATAGCGACTCATTATGAAATTGTTGACAGCGACAACTCTTTCATGTAATATAATGAAAGCCCTCATCCTTCACTAATTATCCACCTTTGAAGTTATTGTTTGTCAGTATTTGGAAATATCAAGTCTGGTACTTGTTAATTATGAGCCCTCCCTAAAAGTTGGAGGTGGTTAGAGATAATCTCTAACCACCTCCAACTTTTAGGGAGGGCTCCAAACTGACAGGTACCCTAAGACTTAATAACGTTAGATGTTGCCTCCTAAAGGGGTGAGAGGAAAATGAGAAAATGTGTGACCTTTAAAAGGATGATGAAATTTAGGGAAAGGCTTTTCTATTCAAGGTGTGAACAACTTCTAGAAAGAAAAATTTTCAAAATGGGATGAAAAATAGATTCCCAATTAGTGTGGAATGTAGCTTCCTCACATTCTATTATGCATTTTATTGATTTTATGCTTTTTCAACCCAATGTGGTAAAAGTATTGTTTTAAGAATGGTTTCCTCTGTTTTTAAATCTATCAAGATTATTTTAATTTTTTACATGAATTAAAGAATCAATTTAGCAAAAGTTAAAGAGCACTGGCGGTGGAAACTAATCTGGTGCTATCTGCAAGCTACTTCCGACAAAGTCATCCAAATTTCATTAAAATCAAATAAGTACTTTTGAAGATATTGGTATAAATAAATGTATGGTTTTGAGCATGTTGAAGAGGAAAAAATGGGAGTAGAAGGTTAAAACTTATATGAGACCAACAATGGGCTAATTATGATCTATCATCCAAATTTCAATAAAATCGGATGAGTAGTTTTAAAGATATTTGGTTCACAAAAATTGAGTGACAGACAAACAGACACAGAACCAAAAATGTTCCCTTATTTCTGAAACGGATTTCTGTCGTGGAATTTTTGAAATTGGAGACATAAAATGTTTACCTTTTTCAGAACATTAACGTATCCGTTACCTTAGATAAACTCGGAAGCAATAAATTTGAATAAAGGCTTCTTCATTGGACACATGTATCCACTTAGAAAGAACTTTTAATGAAATTTAAATTCCAAGTGAAGGGGAACTATCTTTGGATAAAATATATCAACACATAATTAATAGATTAGAACAAAATTAGTGAGCCACGGTTTAATTAAAACAACATAGTCTGACTAACTAGTTTTGTAAAATTTATTTACTTCATCAGGATTATTTACTGCACTAGACCTAGAGATACAATCTTAGCATAGTGAAGTTTAAATTAGGTGTGATCTAGGAACAAGACGTAGGAAGTAATTTTTAGAAGGAAAGAACTTAACCCTTCGTGGCACGGCTATAGTGAACAAACAAAGAGGCACGGGCGGCGCACTCTATGCGCCAATGCATTTTTCAAACCATAAATTGGTTAAATCCAGGACATGGTGGCACGGGCGGCGCATACAGTACACCAAGACAAATAAACACGGCAAAACAATGCAGAACGAAGCAATAACCAAAGCAGACTGTTTCATCTGTTTTAGGGGTCTCTAGTGGTAGGGTAAATTGAGGTTTTATTATTCTCACATCGTAATCTGTGATTTGCAGAAACTTTATTACTCATGGCGCACTCCATGCGCCAGCCCGTGTCTCGAAGGGTTAAGGTGGTGGTGGTTGGACAAAATAGAGTTGAAAGAATTAACAGAAAGTGTTGATCAAATTAGGTTGTTTTTATTAAACCATAACTAATTTTATTCTTTATCTAACTATACAGTAGAACCTCTCTTAACCGAAATCCTTTTAACCGAAATACTGTTTAACAAGAACCACCGTAAACCGGTAAAAAAATAAATAAGTAAAGGATAAGATTGCGCATATTTGTTTAATTTTATTGCAATACTTTTTACAAACAAAGTTACGCTATACAAATCGAGAGAAAGATAGATTTTTTTGTTTCAAAAAACAATAGCCCTACTGTAAATAATAGTTGTTAAAATGTGTATACATAAGTGTATGTACTTACATATGTCCGTAAAATGTATGTTCCTAAATATAAATGTATATAATATTTAGCTTTATAAATGACCTATTATTTAATAACCGAAATTTTGGTTATCCGAAATCTCACCTGCCCCTTTTATTTTGGTTATCAGAGTTCTACTGTTGTTTCAAAGGTTGCTAATTGAAATCTCACAACTTAATTAATTATAATTAAGTGAATAACCTTATTAATTACATTATTATTATTATTTATTGTTTATTTTGTTTGTTTTTTTCAGTCTTGGAAGAAAGAGTTATTAGAACTTTTCCGAGATATGGCAGATTTTTCGATGTTCCTCGATTTTCATTTTCTTCTTATTTCTATCAGCACTACGCTAGTCTATACGTACTATATTGTTCCATATTTTTACCTGGCTGAATTCATGATATCGGAAGGATATGATGATTCCGACGGATCAGTCGCTTTAGCTGTCATCGGTATAACTACTATGTTTGGAATGGTGAGTCTCATATTTAGAACAGATTTGAAATTTTTTAGCTGTTGTTGTTTACTTGCTTATATGGGAACTTCTTTAGATTGTTAGTCCCCTTATAAAATAGACTGCCAATTGGTGTGGCACATAGCTTCCTCGCATCCTATCCACCGTACTGTATTGGTTTTATGCTTTTTTTTACAAGCCATTATTGTCTAATTTGTTTAATTGTTTCCCCGTTTTTTAATCTGTTAAAATTGTTTTAATTTTTTACATGAATTAAAGTATCAATTTGGCAAAAGTTAAAGAGCGCAGACGGTTAAAATTAATCTCGGGATATCTACAGGTTACTTTCGATAAACTGTAGAAGTTTCATACATATCAGATAAATACTTTTGAAGCTATAGGTGTAAATAGATGTATGTTTGAGCGCATGTGGAAGAGAAACAAATAAGCACAGGTGGTTGAAACTTATATGGGACCAACAATGGGCTAATTATGACCTACCAACTAAATTTCAATAAAATCGGATGCGTAATTTTTATATGTTGGTTCGCAAAAATCGAACGACAGACAGAAACGGAACCAAAAATGTTCCCTGATGTCTGAAACAGATTTCTGTCTTGGAATTTTTGAAATCGGAGACCTAAAATATTTTTGTTCTTCAAAATGATCACATAGCTTCCGTTACCTTCGGTAAGCTCGTAAACAAAAAAAACAGAGGGGAGTAACAATCTAAAGAAGGCTTACAGAATGTTCTTCTTTAGACTCTTGCTCCCCTTATAAAAACAAAAGTTTGATATTCCTTTGTCTAAAAGTACATTGGACTAAACATCCCTTTGTCTTAATAATTATTTAGTCAAAGTCGTTAATGTTCTAAAATATCATAGGGGTGTAACAATCTAAAGAAGTACCCTTTTATGTATGTTCTAAGAACCAGTATTCAATTTTTTTTTTAGACTATCAAAAGTAAAATTTGGGCGTTTCGTATAATTAGGCTTAAGTATATGGAATAAAAATAAAGATGTTACTTTAAAAATGGTTAAATTACCCATAAAAAAAAACCCGGAACATTATAATTTTACTTCTTGCAAGATTAACTCTTAAATATATAACCATACATGTTTAGCATAATGTCCTTCTAAACATAACAAAAAAAAGATGTCTCTTTACAATATGGATCATGCTTTTTCACTGTGTATCCTAAATATAGAACCCCTTTATGTGCTTATGTATTCATATTCATACAAAAGTTTCAAAAAGATGGTTTAATGACGCTATTATGGAGCTAAATCTGGCTTAAGGGCAAATGATGAAGGGCATGCTGCTAAGTAATAAGAGGGTAGTTTGATGTAGTTGTTTACTATTAGAAAGGTCCTTGGGAAACCTTGAAGGGGGAGGGAAGACCTGACCCATTTCCTTCTGCCTTTTATTAAAAGCTGTATCACGTGTTATGGTCATTATCTATATTTCTCCCCTATTGTGTAGTCTGTAATATAAAGAAGGGGACTATCCACTTCATAAAAGTATAATTCATTGTTTTTTTTTTTTTGTGTGTTGAACATCGTTAGGGAATGCCCGGTTTAGATTAAAGATTCTAGTCCAATTTAGTAAATTGCTTTTGCTCAAAATACACAAGAATATATTATGGTGATAAAGTGAGTTGATGGTAAATAGGATGTAGCTTACAGGCTTTGGCTTGATTGAGTACCCTTTATGGTTTAAGGGGATTGAAAAGGCATGCTTATCCTTAGTAGTAGGTAGCGAGTTGTGAGCTTTTAGAGAGAAGTTCATGCAATGGGGATCAATTTCACTGAGAAGCTTATGCTAATCTTCCAAAAACCAAATTATGAACATAATTTATGTAATCGAGTAGTGTCCTGACTGCGACAACTTACAATGAATTTGTTATTGGTTCGCAATGGTAGCCACATTTATTCCAATGAGGAATAAAGGTTTGTTTTGATTTGTTGGTCTTCAGATAGACATAATAACTTATCTAAATAGATATGTTTTATGCTGAAATGTTTCCTTTTACATCCCATCAACTTATTTTATACTGCTACTTATTTTGCTCCTCCTCCTTTCACAAAATATTTATTGAAGAACAATTGACTAGAAGAATAAATAAAAGGGACAAATAAATAAAAATACGTGATACTTATTATAAATGTTATTAATTAGAGTGAAATTTGATTTAGGTGTTTTTAGGGTGGATGGGTGACCAACCATGGGTGAGTATATCGAAAGCGTTTGCTATGTGCCTTGTAATGACCGCCTTGTTTACGATAGCGATACCTATATTCATGTATGACTACTGGCTACTTATGTTCGTCTCAGCTGGATTCGGCTTGTTTTATTCATCTGTATATTCCTTCACTCCTCCCCTTCTAGTCGAGATTATACATCTAGACAGGTTTACTAACGCTTACGGACTCAGTCTACTTTGCCAGGGTATTGGAAACCTACTTGGACCACCTATTGCAGGTAATTACTTTATACTTTTCAATAAAAATGTTATAATAAATATGAAACACAAATGGACAGCAACTTACAGATAACTTTAAATCTCTTTCAATTCTAATAATAATATATGAGGAGCTTAGTATCAAAGACGGACAAGAGCACATTTCAAAATTTTACAGGAGAGCCGGAAAACTGTAGCTCAAATTCTACAAGTGCTAGTGCAATGATTTTTTTTCTGTAGATTCTTAGTAAACTCAAAACTAGTAAGAAGTACTGAAAACGTGAATTTCTTTGATATTTTAGCTGCTAAATGGAATTAAAAAGTGGAGTTGTCCGCTTTTGAAACAAAAACAAGGTTTTGTCCGTTTTTGAAGCAAAATGACGTTGAAAATAATGGTTAGAATAATTATATTGGACAAATACATTTTTTTTTTTTCATGTTTTTCAGAGTTCTTAGGAGATAGTGCCCCCAAATTTAGAGCTAAAATTGATTTCTCGATTTCCCCTCGGGGTATCATTTTTCTAAACATGAATGACAAAATGGTAATAGTAGGTATCCAGATGCTAAAGCCCGCAGTGCATCATAGGAACGAGTTAGTAAAATGCAGCCTCCTGATTGGCTGTTTCGGTTATGTCCACTTTTGAAGCAAAACGTGTGTTGACCTGTCCGTATTTGAAACAAAACTACAAATATTATTGCATTTTTATCCCTTTTCTGGTCGTTTTTTATGCAAATGGATAGCAGAATCTGATGCAGCGGCCAAAAATCTATAAGAAACAATCGATAACTGAAATTCGGAAATAATGTCAAATGTCCATCTTTGATACTAGGCTCCTCATATATTAATAACAATGGATAATAAAAATTTAAAAAAACAAGCAACTTTTTTTTTTTATCAGCAATCTCAATAATTTAAATGTGTATGTACGCCGTACGCATTAATTTAAATGTGTGATATATCATGCTAGCTTGGTAGGAGCATTAATATTCAAAGAATCTAGATTTTTGCTTATATTTCTGCATTCTTTTAGAGCACAGTCTTATATGTATGTATCACCAAAAATGTCTTCATAAAGAAAGAAATGCACATAGCTGAAACCACATTCGTCAAGATTAAGTATAAAAAGGAACTAACTTTCATTTGAATAAAACATATTCTGCCGATTAGTGTGGCACATAGCTTCCTCTTTATCGTATTTAATGATTTTTTGTAAGCTATTTAACCCTTAAAAGCTAACCTAATTTTTTCGGTGCTTAATTCTAACCGGTTGGACTAGCCTATATTGGGCATCATGTATAGAAATGCAAAAACTAACAAATATAATGCATACATAATTAAAGTGTTTCTTGTATATTAATATAAATTGCATTATTCATGTGTTCTTTTTCATTTCATACTCTCTTGAAAAACCAGATACGCTACATCGAAGCCCAGGTAATCTACAACAGATACATACGCCCAAGATTCCCAAAATCAACCTGTATACAGCTGTGTATAAAAATAGAGGACTGAAGATGGAAATTGTATTAAGAGAAAACTTATGAAATGAAGAAGAATCCATAATTGGTGCATTATTTTAATCAATATCATAGAAAAGACTTTAATTATATGTGCTAGTTTTTTTCATTTCTATACATGATGCCCCATATAGGCTAGTTCAGCCTGTGTTTATTTATTATTTTTTGTGTTTATTTATTATTTTTTGTGTTTATTTATTACTTTTTGTGTTTATTGATTATATTTATTAATAGAAATGTATATCTCTTTAAGACTAACTATACGTAATATTTACGTGGTGACTTAATGAAAAATAATTGTCAATCCTCACTAACACGTCGGGTGAGACTGAAGTGAGTATGTACTACAACGGGAAGGTCTAGACGAAGCACTCCTAAAGAGTGGAGATTGTGTGGTTTACAGTTTTTCTGTGAATCACATTTAACTACAACCGTACGTAATTTTTACGTACAGTTAGCATTTAAGGGTTAATTGTTTCCCCCTGATTTTTTTTTTTTTTTTTTTAATCTTTCAAAATTGTATTGTTTTTTACTGGAATAAAACTTTTAATTGAGCAATATTTAAAATGCTTAGACAGTTAAAATTAATATGGGACCATCTATGCGCTACTTTCGACATTCCGTACAAATTTCTGAAAAATCGGAATGCGTACTTTTAAAATTTCAGTGTAAAATAAAGTTTGTGTGGGGATCATACTTTTTTTTGGCAATATTACATTTGCTTAGACAGTGTTAATAAGGGACTATCTATAAGCTATTTTTGATAAACTATCTAAATTCCTTTAAAATGGTTCGAGGAACATATTTCGAAAAATAATTTTTTCTAAATACTGGATTAATAAAGACTTCTTTTGTCAGTACTTAATAGTACATTAAGCATCTAGTGCGGAAAGTAGCATTTTGCAGGCGAGTGTGGAGTTTGCACCTGAGTGATAGCAAGGGTAGTAAATCCACACGAGCAAAGCAAAATGCAGTTTTCGCACGGGTTGTTCACCGAACTTTATCTATGATTGTTGGATTTTAATAATGAATACAGAAAAAAATTAATAAACTTCCTGTATGTAAGTTCGTATTTCTCTTTTGATAAAGTTGACATTAATTTATTAGTTGTATTTTGTGCCGAATTAATTATTTCGGGAGGAGTATTATTCTCCTCATTTTTGTCATGATCACTTAAATCACTCATTGTTTTTTTTTTACTAAAAACTTGATATGAACAGTTAATTTAATTAAACAAACAGAAAATTAGTTTTGTTAAATGTAAACAAACTCGCTAATCGTGCATTAAGGTGAAGAATTCTTCTCTTTTACCGTACTAAAGCAGAAAAAAAGAGGAATTATGAAATGCCCATGCACAATGAATACACAGGGGTGCCCACAGTGGGGGGTTATGACGCAGACTGCGTCGTTAAAATTCTTGGGGGGGGGTCAGTAAATAGCACTTTTTCCATTTTTTTTGGGGGGGGGGATGTGATAAATTCCTCCCCACCAAACATCTTTTCCTGTAAGGACAAACTTACCCTCAGAAATCCTTAAAACTCATATTTTTGCACTCAAATTTTCAAAAATTCTCCGGGGGAGGACCCCCGGACCCCCCGCCGTTATTTGTTTTATATAAAATAGAACAATCCTCTTATAATATGTGGACCCACATAATGCAAAAATCTTTACTTTATCTTAACAAATCTTGACACGAACTGTTATTTTTAATAAAATCTCAGGTTAACTAAAAAAGGAGATTTATTTAATTTAATTCTAAAATGTAACAATTTGTGACGAGAGTGTACATTATAAATATGACAAATATAACTCTGGTAAAGTATTTATATGTTACCAACATAACGTATACCGAAGAAGATATGTATGCATTAACATATCTCAAAAAGTGGGGGGGGGGGGGGGGGTCACCCCTGGAATACAAGTACGTAAAGAATCACTTTCTACTCATCTAACAGAGATACAATGTTTATATTTCGTATCAATTGTAGATATACTTATTATTGTAGCAATTGAATTGAAAACAATAGTTTTTTTTTTTTTTTGTTTTTTTTTTGGTTAGTCTTTAGGGATGAAAATGTTAAAAAAACTAATATTTTCTTGTAATTCATAATTTGACATATTCCGCCCATACCTGGGCATCTTTAAGTTAGAGTAACTCGTTAACAATAGAATAAGATTGATATATGTGACAGTTACTCCATTATTCAGATTTTATTTGAAACAAAAATGTAAAATTATAAATAGCAATTTTGTAAATCTGAATGATCAATTCAAGGCCTGAAGATGCGGGCAGGTATGGGCTAAATATAGACGAATTATGAATTAAAAGAAAATATTAGTGTCTTTAACCCTTAAATGCTAATGGTAGTCGAATCGACGAGCACAGTTTGAACCTTAACCTTTTACGCTCGTATGCGATGGTGATGGGTACCCCATCCTTCTGCAGTGCTTGCACTGGTTAGTAACACACCTGCTAGTGTAGCGGTAGTAGTCCTTTTGAGCATACTTTCGTTTTCTGGCAAATTCCCGTCAAAACTACTTCGTCGATTCCACTAACGTTTAGTAATAGACGTAGGGAATCAATTGGTCGTCGAATGAGCCTAAAACTTGGGAAAATGGGCCTGGGGTAAGGGGCATAGGCCTAGGGGTAAGGGGCAATGGGCCTAGGGTAATTGGCCTTGGGCCAGAGACCAATGGCCGATAATCTGGGGCCTGGAGCACTTAGCAAAGGGCTTAGGGCTTTTGACCTGGGGCATGGGACCTGTTACATTAATGTTCACTCTATTTCAGATTCTTCTGATATTCCTACTAAGTTATTTGTCATCAAATGTTTGTATATCTCACTAAAAGGTTTAATAATGAGTTCTTAATAGTTTTCTCTTTATAAAAGTGTAGTTTCAACCCAAAAAATGTATTTTCTGCATATGTTAGTCGAATCGACAAAGGTTTAGTAATACCAGCCATCCAATTACCATTAGCATTTAAGGGTTAAAACATTTTCATCCCTAGATACTGACAAAAAAAAAAACATAAGGGATCAATAATCGAAGAAAATAGATAACAATACATTTTCTTGAAGGTGAAAAGTAAAAACAAAATTTGAGGGTTGAGAGGTATTAGAAATGCAGTGAAGATTTAATACATTTTTTTTTCTTTTTTCAGGTTGGATATATGACGAAACGAAATCCTGGCATCTCTCATTCCATCTAGCCGGAGTTGGATTAATTTTATCAGCGGTATTAATTTTAGTAATACCTTATACAAAAAATCGTAAACTTTTTGCTCCTTCCAATAAAGCCTCAAATCAAGAATTAGCTAATCATCATCCTTTAGCATAAACTATGTAATATATTAGATTAAAAACTAATGTATAGAAGGACCTTATTATAAAAGATTATTTGGGGTTAAAGTTTGTCTCTATTAGTGAAAGTTCTGCTTATAACAAATAATTAATTTGAAATAATAATGAAGAGTGTGTATATCACATCAGTACAGGTATTTTAGCTGTAAATAGTCTGTATTCTACGTCAGCCTTGAAAATAGGTTTAATTATAAAATATGTGTATGTGCCGCTTAATGTAATCACTTAAGGACCCAGGCAAAGTGATAGCATTACAATAAACATCTGATAGTAAGTAAAAGGTACAACTGGAGGCAGTGGCGTAGCTAGGGCATTTGAGGGTTAATAAACAAGGGAAATTAATAAACAAGGGAAATTAATAAACAAGGGAAATTAATAAACAAGGGAAATTAATAAACAAGGGAAATTAATAAACAAGGGAAACAAGAGAGAAGCAATGATCACTAAACAACAAGGAGAAGGGAAATGTAGGAGCGGTGGAGGATACAAACCCTTTTTAAACGGTTATCCCAAGGGCCGCGCCCCTCCACTAGAGATTTTTATTTTTACCTAGTTGGCTCAACCTATTGCCCGCCAAAATCTCGAGCTCTCATTGGCTCTCCCCCCAATTTGTCAAACTTTCCCGCGCTGTCAATGCACGTCTTCTTTCCTGAATGATACTGTAGGTGAGTTGAGATTTATTTTCTAAGAAAAAAAGGACGTTTACCGAAATACCAGTGCAGAGAAAATGATAAAAGAAAATTCCAATGATCTTGAAATTGATCTTAATAAACAAAAAAAATACTCTGTCAATTAGTGTGGCTCATAGCTACTTTGTACTTATCCAATTTATTTCATTTTTCCCCCGTTTTTTAAATCTGTCAAAATTATTTTGATTTTTTACTTGTATTAAAGTATCAATTTAGCAAAAATTTAAAGAGCTTATACGGTTGATATTAATCTGGGGCTATCTGCGGGCTACTTTCGACAAACCATCCAAATTCCATAAAAATCAGCTAAGTACTTTTGAAGCTATAGGTGAAAATAAATGTATGTTTGTTCACATGTGGAAGAAAAACAAATAGGCGTAGAAGGTTGAAACTTATATGGGACCAACAATGGGCCAATTATGACCTACCATCCAAATTTCAATAAAATGAGACAAGTAGTTTTCAAGATTATGTTAGTTTGCAAAAATTGAGTAATAGACTGACAGAACCAAAAATGTTCCCTGATGTCTGAAACGGATTTCTCTCTTGGAACCTGGAAATGTTTCGTTCTTCAAAACGAACACATATCTGTTACCTTCGCTAAGCTCGGAATCAAAAATAATGCTGTGGTATTGCGTTGGCCCATTCTAAGCTATTTTGATTACACCACTAAGCGGTTTATAAGATTAATGGTGATTACATTAAGGGGTGTGGACTGTGTATACACTGTATTAATCTTTAGAATAAGAAGATCCTGGTTCATATAGGTTACAGTAGAGTCTCACTACCGGGACTGGACCCTGTCCGGATCAGTTTCAAAATGTCCATAAAATAAGTTTTAGTTGGGTAAAAATATTTAAATCAAGATTTTTATCGTACAAAAATACTTCTATTAGTCTCAAAGACTGTTCTGTCACCAGTCCGAATATCAAATAAATTAAATTAAAATTACAATCTATTACGCAGGTGCAGGTATAGAAAATACTTCTAGGGAAACAAGCTGTGTTCCGTAATAAAATTCGAGCAACGCCTAATCATTTCACAAAAAGTTAAGACATTGTACACTGGCGGCTTGGCGAAATTTCACGGAACTCCGTAGAACCGCCGCTACGTGTTTCTTAAAATCCTCTCCTCATCACATATATAATTTTATTTTCTGGAATACTCTACCTTTATATCTTCCGCCCTACATTTCTATGGAACCGAAACAGATTTATCGATGTTCTTACTTATTCATAATTATTCAAAATCTGTTTATTTTTAACAGAAATACCGGGTATTCCTCGTGTCGAACGTTGGAATGCACACCTGTAAACTATACTAGGAACAATTCTATAAATGGTAATAGACAATAAAAGCAGAAACCCCGATAATCTCAACAATTCATAAATCTGAATAACCCTAGTTCCAAATTGTACATAGTTTTTGGCCCGTCCGGATTATACGGATGTCCGGATTAGTGAGACTCTACTGTACTTACATTCAATGTTTGCAAAAAATCATTTATTTTCACCTGGGTTTGTTTTCTTCATATTTTTCAGTTAATAATTAATAGAGGTTTCATATATATACAATATTCATAATATAGCCAGATAAAAATGACCAAACTTTATTATAACGTGTATTATAAACTCGCTTCCCTATCTGTTATAATAAGGTTGTACTGTATTTGTGGCTGACATTTCATAAATGTATTTGTATTATTCTACAAACTCTCAATACTGATTTATAAGATTGTTTTAATTATTTTTTCTAATGAAAAAAAAAAAAGTTTTATCTAATCATATTATAATGATTTTTTTCAAATTTAAACTCCTGAGGCAGTCATGACTTACTAATAAATATTTTACTTATTTAACTCAAGTTCAAAGTTATTTAAATTTTTAAACTTTCGATCAAACTTGATTTATTTAATATTTTAATTTCCCTAAAACGTTTTACTTAAGTTTTAATTATATTAGATCATTTTTTTTTAGAGATGTGTAAATTTGTTAATTTTAATTCCTTTTTTTTTTTTTTTTTTTTTTAGTACAAAATGAATCTATTCATTTTATACTTTATAATTTTAAACCTTGTTTTGTGATTCACTAAAGATGTTTTCTTCCTTTAAATTAGTTACTACTTATTTATTCTCAAAAATATTTCAGTATTTAATTTTTTTTTTTTTTTGTTATTAAAAAAAATAAAAAATGTATTCTCAGTGCGCTGTTTATAAAATTTATATTTATAATAAAATTGTATAAGTAATTAACATAAAATATATAAACATTTACAAATTTAAAATAAAAAGCAATTAGCAAAAATTAATCAAATTTTAAAACTCTTTTAAAGTTATACGGTAAGAATGCTCAAAACAATATAGGATATAGTCTCACAATGTCTATTTGAGGACATTCTTTTTTGTACAATATTACCAAATTTTAAACATAATATTCATTAATATCCATACTAGAATTTTATTATTGCTTTTTATTTTTTTAAATTGCTAAATACTCGGTACTTCTTTAGATTGTTACTCCCCTGCGTTTTTTTTTTTTTTTTAATGTAAATGACTGACTAAATAACTTCTAAGACAAAAGGGATTCTTAGTCCAATGTACTTTTGGACAAAGGAATATCAAACTTCTGTTTTTATAAGGGGAGTAACAATCTATAGACGAACACTCTGTACACCTTCTTTAGATTGTTAATCCCCTTTGTTTTTTTTTATAAGGGGAGTAACAATCTAAAGAAGTGCCTATGCACATGTCTAGAGCAGTTCCTAATTTTTTTTTACTTAAATACCTCTGAGTAGTACAATGCATAACTTCATCTTTCATGTTAGACAAAGGCTTATAATTTACATATTTTTAATTGTTTTAAACTTAGTGAACATTTTAAAATAAACAGAAATGAAAAAAATAAATAAATATATAAAATATAATAAAAGACAATACTCTCATAAAAGGTGGTAAGACAAGTGTTTGTACAAATTGAAAGATTATCTTGTTGAGGCACAATTGTGAAAAACTGGGTACTTCTTTAGATTGTTACTCCCCGTATAAAAAAAAAAAAAATAAGAGGGGAATAGCAATCCTGAAGAAGGTGTACGGATTGTTCTTTTTTAGACTGTTACTCCCCTTATAAAAACAGAAGTGTGATAGTCCTTTGTCCCAAAGCATATTCGACTAAACATCCCTTTGTCCTAATAGTTGTTTAGTCAAAGTCATTTATATTCTAAAAAGGAACAGGGGAGTAACAATCTAAAGAAGTACCAAAAACTGGATGTTTGGTATAATTCTCACTCAACTCTTATTAAGTTATTTATTTATAATCTGACTAATAATGAAACCAGGTATCAGTCAGTATGCTTAAGATACTTAATAGTCCAATGGGATTAGTTGAATAAGGCAAAAATTGGTGATTGAGTAAAACTTTTTTCAAAATGCTTAAAGTTCATGTGAACGTATACATTAACCCTTTCGGTACTGAGGTAGAAATCAAAAGTGGACTTCCACAGACGGGGCCGTATTTTCAGACCGGCCTTCCCCAGCCTGAGTCGTTTCAACCCTCACACAAAACTATCCATTCTTCAACGCTTTCACACTATTTATTTTATATCTCCTACATTTTTTATCATATTAGGATAGTTCTTGTTTTATTACTTTTTTACATTCATCTATAATTATTTTTTTATTTTTAATTAATTTTAGATGTTAATTTAATAATTTTCAATTCTATATATACATAAAAAAAAGTAAAAGTAATGTACATTTTATGAATAACTGGTATTTTTTTTATTATTTTTGACATATTTCATATTATACAATACATTGATAATTTTTCAATGTAAGTCCTAGTCTTCTTTCGTATCTAGGCTTTGGACCGGCAACGGCGAAGTTAAACTTTTTTTAATTTTATTTAATTTAATTTTTTTTGTTGAGTTTATTGAAACATAAACTTAATATCTAAACCATAGGGGACAAAAAGAAGAAAAAAGAAAAAATAAAAAAAAAACTACTCTTTTTTACATAAATCGTATAAAAAAATTGTATAAAAATTAAGTGAATTTTTTAAGAGACAAAGAAAAGAAAAGAAAAAAAAGCTTTATAAAAAGGGAAAACGCTCCAAGGATGAATGTAAGAAGGTACAATAGACTTTGACCTTCGCTGACCTCATTTGACCTTAAAAAATATTACGCGGGGCCGGCGCAAGTAATATGAGTCACCCGCCCTGCTAGAGTTGCAACCCCTTTCATTTTATTCTATCACTGAGAAACATTAACCCCAGCGACACCTAGTGAGCCTATTATTTACCATTGTACATCATGCTAGTTCCGATAGATGGCGTTAGGAGTCACGTGCGACGTCTAGTAAGGCTTCTATTTGAAAACATACATAAGAAAGCCTCAAAACGTCCATAGACGTCTGTAGGCTGTGGAAGGCACTTTTTGATTACGTCCATAGACGTTTACAGTCTAATAAAGGCACTTACTAATTACGTCCATAGACGTCTACAGTGCCGAAAGGGTTAAGGAATTAATAAGTACGCAAATCAACAATAGAAAAATTTGAAAAGAGAGGAAATGAGCTAAAGTGTGATATAAATACTTTTATCTACAATTGATATGAAATATAGTTATTTACGCACCAAGGGAGGAAACAAAGTCATTACACCCTGAGCGTTTTTGTTGGTTCCTGAGGCGTAGCCGAGGGAACCATACTGTCTAAATCCCGAGGCGTAGCCGAGGGAGTTATTTAGTTGGTTCCTGAGGCGCAACCGAGGGAACCATGAAGTTTAATCTCGATAATGAGTTAATTATAGCAAGGGTACTATGACTTTTTGCTCCCGTGGTACGTACCAGATTTTTCCTCAAGAAGGGAGAAAATCAATACAAATGAAACCTAAGATTTTGATTTATCTATTTATTTAGGTATTAATAACCAAATTTACAAATATTTATTCCTTTAATTTTAACAATGACATTTAAAAACAATAAAAAAGTTTTATAACATCTTATAGTAAAAAAAATAATGTAAATTAAATGTTCAATTCATCAATTCCAACTATGTTTTCTTTAACTTCCATAATAACTTTCTATAACTATGTAACTATAATAATAATTCAAATGTTTATTAATACTACAAAATGACTAACTGGATAATATTTCATTTATTTGTGTTTATCTCTAAAATACGAGAAATCAAAAACATAAATATAACCTGATTAGACGTAACCTACCTCTTTTCTAAAAGTCTTGTTTAAACTCAGTTATGAAGTCATACGACATTTTAAAATGACGATAAAAATTATAGTATCACGGCAATTAAAAGTATGTGTTATTTAAACTCTCTAATATTTTTTAAAAAAAGCTGTTAACCAGTCGAGTCATTCAGTTAAAAAAACTGCTACTACATAGTTACAAAACAGGCAACACTGATTTTTAAAGAATAATAAGTTGGCTCTACTGTTACTTTCCACCACGATTTTTACTTTCCGCCACGATTTCTACTTTCCGCCACGATTTTCACAACTAGGCTGTAATAGGATCATTTCCTCCCTATAAACTAGGGTGGAAAGTTAATGTTTTCTCCCTTCTGGAGGAAATAAACATTTTATCCCTGTTTAGATGCATAGAAAGTGATTCCTTTTGTAGTTGTATTCATTGCGCATGTGATTTTCATAATTCTTCACCTTATCGCACGATTTGCGTGTTTGTTTACATTTAACAAAACTAATTTGTTGTTTAATTAAAGTAACTGCTTTTTTCTGTATTTATTATTAAAATCCAACAATCATAGATAAAGTACGGTACGCAACTCGTGCGAAAACTGCATTTTGCTTTGCTCGTGTGGTTTTACTACCCTCACTGTCGCTCGGGTGCAAACTCCACACTCGCATGCAAAATGCTACTCTCCTCACTAGAAGGAGCTGTTCTTTTGTCCTATAATGAACGAATAACAACATAAAAGAGTAAAGAAATAAAAAAAAAAGTCTTATTTAAAACTTAATAGAGTATAAACTTTTTCCCTTCTGCAAATCAGCATAAATTATAAATAAAATTTATTTGTTTAAAATTAAAACTTCTCAAATGCTATATTTCTTCCTCTTTGTATTATTAATGTGGCTTTAGAAAAAATGCAAAAAATAAACAGAAATTTATTTAAAACATTGTTTAATAAATATATTCTATAAAGGAGATAGATACTAAATCTATGTCCCTTTTCTATTCCTCAATATATTTTAAAAGCGCACTAAGAATTTTTTTTTTTCTTTTATAGATTATTATTTTTAATTGTAAGTCTGTGATGAAAAAAACCAAATTTTAAATTTGTTATATAGGTTTTTTTTAAGTTTAATTAAAACTATATGTATACATATAAGAGTAGTTTATAATAAATGTTTAAAACCAGATCCAATTGAAAGAGTAATTGACTGTTATTGTGTGAGTAAATGACTGTTATTGTGTGAGTAAATGACTGTTATTGTGTGTGGAACTTAATGTAAGTTAACTAATTTCCTATATTATGAACTGCTGTAATACTGCTTTACATTATTTTCAATGTATTATTTTATTTTCACTCTATCACTCACAATTATTATTATTATTATTTTTTTTATGATTATTTTTATTTTATTAAACATAAAAATATATGAAAAATAAAGATTTGGTGTTTTATCAAACATAATATGGTTCTCGTTGAAAAATAAAACTAGTTTATTTTTTTTTTAAATTTTAAATTACTAAAGGAAGTTTAATCCAACATTTTGTAGAAGGAAGAACTTATTCATAAATTTGTCTTTATTGACAGAGATTCTGAGACAATTACGTATGAGGGCAGTTCGGAAAGTAACCTACGATTGGCCACTGTGCAGGAAGTAGTGGGAGTAGCAGCGCCATTGTTGCACTAAAGCAGCATCAAGCCGTGGTTGAGTGAATATCGTACGAGCTCTAGTTTGGTTTTTATAGCATCTAAAGAGCGCAGACGGAATGAAATTAATTTGAGGCTATCTGCTGACTACTTTCGACAAACCATCCAAATTTCATAATCAGTTGAGTACTTTTGAAGATATAGGTCTAAATAAATGTATATTTGTGCGCATGTGGAGGATAAAATAATGGGCACAGAAGGTTGAAACTTATAAGGGATCAACAATGGGCTAAGTATAACCTACCATCCTAATTTATTTAAAATCGGAAGTGTTGTTTTTTAGATATCTTGGTTCGCAAAAAAACGTTTTATCTCTATCGAACTACAATATCTCGAAAACGTCAAGTCTCACTTCAAACATGCATACAATATTTTTTGTGAGAAGAATTATGTGAGGAATAATTTTGGTAATAACACTTCTCTTTAAAAAATAAACTTTTTTTTGGGTAAAAAGTGAAAAATAAGTAAATTTTGGACTTTAAGGAGAGGGGAGGGGGGACGTGCCCCCTCAAGAGGGGAGAACTTTACTGTTTCTTACTTCTACACCCCTTAAAAGTGTTTTCACAAAGTTTCAAAACTTTATAAATTATTTCCTCCATTAGCTGTTCTTTTTACTAATTTGCCTGGACTATAAAGCAATAATGAATAAAAGCCTCTATAAAAAGAATTTTTTAAAAATATTAATATTCTGGAGTGGAATTTGTCCGGAACTTCAATTAGTTGTTTAAAAATGGTCCATTAGATTAAAAACTTACCATTATGGATTAATAATAAATTTTCTCTTATATTTTGTTTTCCTTGCTATAAGCTTTACAATTTATCAGTTGAAGCAACCAAATTTTTATCAAAAATTATTATTAGAGTAAATGACTAATTCATATGATCTTTATGTGAGTTCAAATAAAAAAGTAATGTCTTCATTATTTTGTTATAATAACGATATTTGTAATAAAATGTAATTAAAATTAATGTATTTAAATCATATATAAATCAATTAGACGTAAAATAATTAAAAAATTATTAATTCTAAAATAAAAATAATTCAAGTGGCTTTGTTGATACACATATTTAATTTAATAATTTATTTATTAATTTTTATATATTTTTTAGGTGAAATTATTATAATTGGGCTATTCTCTCAAAAGTTGTCCAATTTAAATTAGGCATTTTTAATAAAAACAGAATGATTGAAATTTTACCATGTATTTAGTTCATTGACTTCAAAATTCCCTTTCTGGTTTGTCTTAAACTTTAATTTTTTTTTTTTTAATATTTTATAATATTAAAAAAAAAAAACTGCTACAGGGGTATAAAGTCATCAATCATGTGAGTATAATCTATGCGAGTCTTCTTTCAGTTTCAAAGTTAACCCTTTGCCCGGAACATCGGTATTTTTCACCGCTATAGTTTAGTAAATATTCACCGGTGGCACTTTAAGTGAGCGTAGATGGTTTTAGCCCGAAGGCAGTCTCAGTGGACATCTTATCACAAAGGAGAGACGGTTGCCGCTCCGCTACCAGATTTTTTCTGGGCATAATCATCGATATCGTAGAAGTCTGTCAGTAAAATCTACCGGTATTCCACATTTGGTTAGATTTTTTTCCTGTCCGTAAGATTTATCGATGTTCTATCACTAAACCCGTAATTTTTACCAATGTTCTATCACAAAACCCGTAATTTTTACCGATGTTCCAGTACTCATGGTAGTAATTTTGACCACCATTTCAATTATTGTTATAAATCAATAGCTATAAAGGTCTTTAATTATGTTATTGACTAAGTATGTGTCATATACTGAACGTCTAATGAAATAATAACCTAAAAATTGGGAAACAATATGGTGTCGGTAAAAAATACCGATGTTTCGAAACTTGGGGTGCAAATCATGTTCCGGGCAGAGGGTTAATTCCATCTGTGAAATCATTAGCACTTTGCAATCCCTACACTTATACCTCTGACCCTTCAATTTTTAGACTACAGCACACGTGTAATATAGTTAAAATTACTATGTTCAATACGTTTCAGGATAAGAATGATTTCTTTTTGAAATTAACATGTTAACATGTTAAGGGGTAGGAAATAAAACAAAAAAAAAAATCTACTTTAAATAACCAATGAATGAATGAAGATTGGAGACAGTGGAATGGATGTATAGAACTCTACAGATAAGCACTCTACAGGGCTAACTGGTTAGATCAGGGTTTATCAGGTTTTTCCAAACTGTGTGTTGCAAGGCTGGCACTCAGATTTTCCTCGGGATCCAGAATAAAAAATAACACTTTTGACTTCTTAAAAAAAGTTAAATTTTGTACGATTTATGAAAAATCTGTTATTGAACAATTCCTGTTTTGAAAAGACCTCCCTGAGACCATATGAGGCCGACATTTTTAATTTAGTTCATAAGAACTTTTAAAATTACAAAATATCATGGCAGTCCTGTTTAAGTGTCTGCATTGATGAGTGTCCATCCATGGGCGGTCACTTAACAGGCTCTCAAACTTTAGCAAAAAAAGAAAAACTCGATAGTTTTTACACACTTATTTCCTACATAAAGAAGCATTTGTGCCCAAATCTTTGGCTCCTGGACTTTGTTCGTGTATTAAGGTGGAAACACACTACTATCACGTCACGTGACGTGATGTTTTGTATGTACTGTAACTACACTGTGTGTAGCTGCAGTATAGCTGCAGTACATACAGTGTAGCTGCAGTACATTCAAAACTTCAAAACTTGCTAAATCAGCACGGCACACTTTTTTCATGTGATAGTAGTGTGTTTCCACCTTAATTATCACGTATATATATATTCACCTTTTAATAAGTGTTTCCATAAAAATCATGATAACTGTGTATGATGGGTAAAAGTGATTTCCAGACATGTAATTTTCAAAATCCCCCCCCCCCCCCCCCCCCCCTTATAATTGGGGAACCCAAAAGACCTGTAGACATGTGACCCAGGATGGCTCTTGAGGCCCTGTATAAAATAATAGGTGTTCGGCTGCTTCTGGCTATTTTGCTATAGTGTTCTGCAGGCTAAAAAAAGTTTGGGAAAAACTGGGTTAGATGGAATCTGAACCATGGGCATGGGTATAAAAAAATATATAGGAGTGAATTTGGGAGACCATGTTTCCAGAATGTGGTCTCCCATCAATTTGTTAAAAAACTTCCCAGGGATATGCTCCTAGGTAATAATGGGCAATAAAGAAATAATGGGGCAACATTTAAAGCAGCATTGTTACATAAATTTATTGGGTTGCCTGAGGAATGAGGATATGGCGGTTACAACACCATTGAACACTGGTGGAAGCTAGTTTAAGAATTTGAAATATTCTAGAAGTAAGCTAGTACAGTAGAACCTCGTTTACACGACCCTCAATAACTCAACAACCTCAATTACAAGTGCAATTTTCAAATCCCCTTGAGATTGCCATAACACACAATGTTAAATTAACCTCTGTAACACGACTATTATTATCCAAACAACCTCAATAACACGGTTTTTTTTTTCCAATTCACAACGTAACTCAGAACCTCTATAACAAGTCGTTTTGAGAAGTCACCCTCTATAACGCGACTCTATACAGGAATGGGTCAACCTTGAACAAGTCTAGACTTGAAAACCCCACCCATTAACCTCGATAAACAACTGATATCCAAGATAACACAACCCTCAACAAAAAGAGCACCTCAATATCAAGACTGTTTCCCTTATCCCCTTAAGACACTTCTTACCGAGGTTGTACTGTACTATTTTTTGTCATAATTATATAGCAAAAAGTCAACCAAGATTATTGATATGAATGATTCAATTAAGTTTCATTCCCTGTGGCCTGAATGAGAAGGCCCGGGGGGATGAAACTTAAATTCGTACACTCACGATATTACTTAAAGGGCAATGCTAAAAGTTTTTGGACATGCAAAGACAAGTCTAGTCTACCGATGGCCCTTTTTGTCTCTAAGGGCACAATACAAGATTTGAAGATCACCAAAGGTGCAGCAATGACAGCGAGTGACAAAAAGAAAAAGTTGATATTATGAAAAAACAAAATTCCTTATTGGTTTAAATCGTACTTATTCTTTGAGTGGGGGTTAATGCTAAAGAGTTCGGCAATTTTATAGAGGAATCAAGTCCAGTAAGGGTGCATTACAAGTCCCTCAGGGGCGCAACTGTGCTCTTGGACGCAGGTTTGCTGACCCTTGCCTTGTTTACTTTCCTATACGGCTCATTAAATATGGGCCCAGTGGAATAAAGTCAAATCATATGACTAACTTTAGACTTCAAGTGTGTTCAAAGGTAAACTATTTTATTTATATACTTCAGTGTTTCCAAACTTTTTAAGCCCGAGGCACACTATGAAAAAAAAAGTTAATAGCCGCAGAACACCTATACTTTACACCTATATGCAGGGCTGGCGAGAGCAGTCCTGAACCCCATGTCGTTAGTTTACCGGGTGTCCCCCATTTACCGGGGGGGTCCAGGGGCCCTAACTCGAAAATGTTTTGAAAATTACATGACTGGAAATTACTTTTTACGCAATTTGACTTTTACCACACCATAAACAGTTATCATGATTTTTGTGGGAGCACATATTAAAAAGTTGGTAACTACTAGATACTATAGGCTCTTATTATTTGAAATGTATTTCCTTTTATTGAAATATATTTCCTTCTTCAAGGTATTATTAATCATTTTAGTTAATACTTTAATCAAGAAAATATATTTTCCGAAACATTAGTAATCTAAAACTTTATTTTTTTTATATATATATATTTTTTTTTTACTTTACACTGATCCTAAATTGTATTTCATCAGTATTTTTCTTTTTAATTATTTTATTTGTTTTATCTCAAATCATTATTTTATATTTATTAATCTCTCTTTTTTTTTTTTAGTAGAGTGAAAATACAATTTGTATATTTTTTCTTTTAGTTAATTATAATTTTATTTTTTAAGAGATACCTCATACAGTATTTGTTTAAATGGAATGAATATTATTAGACATTTAAATAATATATTTTTTTTTTAAATTGATAAGATTATTATTTTATTATGTGAAGTCAGTATTTCATTGTAACTTGATTGTAAAAAAAAAATAATAATGTTACTGGTTCTACAATAATTAGAATATAAAAAAATAAATATTTAATTTCATTCAGGAATATTTTGTTTTAACTAAAGTTTCCAATTACTCTCTCCTGATTTTCTCCCTTCAAATGTCCTTTAATATATACATATACAGGGTGGCCACGATAAACTGGCTCACCCTGTTATCTTTTTTATTTTTGAAGATAGAGAAAACATGTAAATGGTAACTCACCTTGGATTTTTGCGTAGTTTTATAATACGATTTCCAAAAATATTTTTATCTTATAGTTTAGGCGGTATCTCTCTCAACTTTGTAATTTTATATGGCAACCTATACTTTTTATATTTTTTTCTAAAATTAGATTGCTTTAGAAGAAAAATGAGCCTTGAATCAACAAAATCGGTTGAGAATTGACAGAGATATTCAGTTTTCAATGTAACAAAAAATGCTATCTAAGTACGTAAAATACTAAATCTAAAAAAAAAAAAATAATCTTAATTCAGGTTATTTCACTTTGTTTTTCACTTATTTAGGTTAGTTGAATGCATTTACTGATCAAAAGTCAAACCTTTTTTCCATTCCATTCCGAAACCTTAGTGAAAAGGAAGATTGTCGACACACTGATCAAAAGAGGTCATACTAACGATGTTCCTGAATGGAATGGAATGAAGGTTTTACTTTTGATCAGTAAATGCATTCATCTAACCTAAATAAGTGAAAAACAAAGTGAAATAAACTGAATTAAGATGTTTTTTTTTTAGATTTAGTATTTTACATACTTAGATAGCATTTTTGTTACATTGAAAACGGAATATCTCTGTCAATTCTTAACCGATTTTGTTGGTTCAAGGCTCATTTTTTTTTTCTAAAGCAATCTAATTTAAGAACAAAAAAATAAAAAATATAGGTTACCATTTAAAATTACAAAGTTGAGAGAGATACCGCCGAAACTATAAGATACAAATATTTTTGGAAATCATATTATAAAACTATGCGAAAATCTAAAATGGTTGAAATGGCTGAAAATGGCCACCCTGTATACAGTGTGTCCCCGGATCGACACTTGAATAGCTGAAAAAGACTAACATTTTTTTATATAAGTAGTTGGTTGTTTTTTGGAATGAAAGTCCTTTATTATATTTTATTCAAACAAGCTTTCGTCCAGGGAACCTGGGCTTCTTAAAAAAAAAAAAAACATAAAAACAATCAAAATTAACTTAGTAAGACTTTCATTTCCAAAATTCGTTTTCATTTTGACCATTTGTTTCTCTAAATTTACAGTATTTCCAAAACCTGAAGAAGTCCAGGTTCCCTGGACGAAAGCTTGTTTGAATAAAATATAATAAAGGACTTTCATTCCAAAAAACAACCAACTACTTATATAAAAAAACCTCAAGTCCACAAAAGAAAAACTTCAATTAACATTTTTTTAATTAAAATGTCATCTTCTGGGGTTCAGCCCTGCTTGAATGAAAACTATTTTATGTCATAAATTTAGTATCTAAAAATCAAGTATGTCTTGGAAATTAAAATAAAAAGTTATTTTTCTTTCTAGTAATAGTATATTATGTTACTAGGCTGTGGAGTGTGTTTTTTCTTTACCACGGCAATTACATTTACTGTCTCGCTTCGCTCGACAGTAAATATTGCCAAGTTCATAAAAAATATGTATGGTGAGTTTGGAGTTGCTTGCTATTTTCTTTATTCTTATTATCATTTATTTGTTAATTATTGGGGGGGAGGAATATTCCGGGGAGTTCCGCCCCCCCCCCCCCCCCGGAAAATTTTGAAAATATGACCCCTCAAAACTTAAATTTATAGTGTTGTTCGTTGGCAAAAAAGTATGAGTACAAGTATTTTAAAATGAATTTCAATACAAACTTTAAAGAAAGTAATTGTAACACAATAATAGTTGATTAGTTGTGCACCTAACCAGATGGATTAAATAGATCAGTCAATAGCTATTATGAAATATTACTTAAAATCTATAATATACTATATCATTCTATAATAATTGTTTTTCGTTGTTTAGAACAAGTGAATTTAACTGTGTATCACTGAACATATAATTGCTCTGTTTCTAGCGATGTGTGTTTTTTACGGAAGGAGTTGCAAGATAAACAATAGTTTAATAACAAATTACATCTTTTCCCTACAGCTACCAATACATCTTAATCAAATTAAGAATGAACTATTATTTTGAAACAAACAGTTTGCCAAAAATAAAAGGTTCTTATAAGCTGCACAAAAGAACAGTACACTGTAAAATAAAGGAATTTCCTGGTTTTCGCTGTTCAAAAGGATGTTTAAGTAAGCCACAGTAATTGAGACGCGTAAATGTTTATTTAAAAAAAAAAAAATTTTTTTGCATGTTCTATAAAAGTTATAGGCATAATTTAGTCATAAGTCTATCAACAAATCATTTTCGGAATATTGGATTTTTTAAGAAATGATCCTAAACACTGCAAATAACAAGTTGTGGACATTCTACGAAAGAAGAATCTGGAGAGAGGTGTTCGTTACATCTCAAACATACACCCCTCAACTTACACAGACGACCGTGCCTGAACGCAAATGGTGCAGTATTAAAAATAATTTTTCAAACTTTTAAGGCGCCCCCTTCCTCGTGGCGACCGGGGCAGTCGCCCCGGGCGCCCCACCCTCGCGACGGCCCTGCTTATATTTATAGACTGACGAGAAGGTAAGGTGGTAAGTGTTTAGGACATAAGGTCGGGAGGGGTGTGGGATTCATGGAAAAGCGGGTGGGAGGGGTTTCCAATCGGATTAAGAGCTAGGGCCAAGCTCTAGGTCTAGGAGTGTAAAGGACGTCTAAATATGTACATAGAATTAGACAACATGAAAATTACAGGTTTGAATAATAATGACTAAACTTAAGTTATACAATGTTTACTAGAATCTAAGAAAGGGGAAGTTCTAAATATATCTCAAAATAACAAATAATTAGAAAAGAGTAAGTAACATTTAACATAATTGAACTTATTTAACCTAATTGTACGGATAGTAAGCCTTATAAGAGTAAATTTAATAGATGCTACGAGTTGATGAAGTTGACAACTGTAATAATGATAAGGGACTGTGTTGTGTTAAAGGAGAGAGTGAGTGAAGTGTTTATTATTATAAGGGTTTGACTAGTATGGAGTTATTCAGGTTGGTTCTTTCATTAAAGCAATCGATGTCGGGATTACTTAGGGCTCTGTGGATTTCAAGGTTTTCAAATAAATCCATTTTTTTGCCTTTTTCACAAATGTGAATGAGTTCGTAGCTTTGTTTTATGAACGTGTGATTTGTTTCGATTAAATGGTTAGCAAAGCTGGATTTATCCTATGGGATCCCCTCTAAGCCCTTTACTTGCAGATATGTTTATGAACAATTTTGAAAGTAACATCTTCAACTCTAATAACAACCTTCTCAAAAACATTATTTATTGGTACAGATACGTCAATTTTTAAAAATTAAGGATGAACTCCCGGAATTTTCATCGCGCCAAAATAAGGTATTAGCATGAATTATTTCGAAATTTTAGCACCAGCCGAACTATAGTGGTTGGGGGGGGGGGGATTTTTTTGGGGTATATTTTGATTTTTTTAACCAATAAGGAATGCAAAATTTAAAAAAGCATATATATATTTGTGTCCTACTCTTCAGCAGCTTTCATTTAATACCCAACTCAAAATTTTCAAAAAATAAAATTTTGGGCGCACTTCACTTTTTCGCGCTCAAAATTGGCAATTTTTAAAAATTAAGGATGAACTCCCGGAATTTTCATCGCGCCACAATAAGGTATTAGCATGAATTATTTCGAAATTTTAGCACCAGCCGAACTATAGTGGTTGGGGGGGGGAATTTTTTTTGGATATATTTTGATTTGTTTAACCAATAAGGAATGCAAAATTTAAAAAAGCATATATATATTTGTGTCCTACTCTTCAGCAGCTTTCATTTGATACCCCACTCAAAAATTAAAAAAAATTAAAATTTTTGAGGTTATCACATTTTTTCGAATTGCACATGCGCATATCTAATTTTGAACTTCTTTATATTTTCCCTGTGGTTGGGTCAAAAAGTTGCACCAGTGTTTCAAATTTCAGCACTTTCGCTTAAACGGTTCGGGCCCAATGAACCAAAGAGCGACGGACAGACGGACACATCACCCTCGGCATAAGGGTTTTGAGAAGTATCTACAAAACCCTAAAAAGGGGTTTAATTAAGGAGATATTCTTCTTAAAATACAATGTCGCAAATGAAGCAAAAACATAACTCACTTATTTTTTTGTTTACTTAACCAAAAGTAGTATAAAGTTTACTTTCCTATTCAAAAACAAAAAAAAAAGTTGGCCCTGGCGTAACTAGTGCACTGATACGACTGTAAGTGGCGTGATAGACGCAGTAAAGCATGACAGCCCTTCCAAGTTAGTCCGCGGAGCACTTTTCTGGCGTACTGCTGAAATACGATCGGGTAGAAAACCTACCCCTATGGAATACGTGCCCCGGTCTCCCCTACTTGATTGAGTGGACAGATCTTGGTCCTGATAAGACTAAATAATTAATAATCAGTGTTTTAGGGTACTTACTAAAGAAGTTATGCCTCCATTGAAAATTAAGTGTCTAAGTGCATCTATTAAAACAATATTATTAAAATCTACCTTCATAATTTGGCTTGTTCTTTTTCCCTACAATACCATTACCTAAAAATGTGTAGATCCTCACACATAAGGAAAGTTAAGGAAGGGAAAAGAATAAAAACCTTTAGAATTATCTATCTAAAATTGTTTCAACTATTTCTGAATGTAACTAAGAGACAAAAACATGAGTGATCTAATAGTAAAATTATTTTACTAGGTTGTGAAGTGAGTTTTTTCTTTACTGTGGCAATTATAAGGTAAGAAAAAGGTAAAGAAAATACAAATGCAGTCGTTTTGTGCAGCGAACTACACGGCTCTATTACAATCATAATCCTTAACTATCAACTCATCATGATTACCTATCTAATATTTATTGCATTACGCTCGCTTCAATGAAAGAGCTACACGATGCCTAGTATTTTTATATTTTAAGACCTGCCACTTTGGCGCCACACCAGTACTATTGATGGCAGAGCAGTCTAACGGCGCCTTATGGTACTAAAATAGTTCGTAAACCTCTACTAGATGCCACCACTTGTCAATTTTCTATTTAAGCTCTTCATAATAATAAATGTTATTTATTTGTCAAAGTATATTTAAATTTTCTAAGATAGTTAAAATGTCTTGAGCAATAAATTTGGAATTTAATTCTATAAAATTATACAATTTATAATTGTCTAGGAGATAGCGTGCAAAGAAGTGTCTGACTAACATCAATTTAGAATTGTATGTATAAGTAAATCTTTTGGTGCCTTTTAAGAACATGTGGCTAAGTTCGTCTGCAGGACATAGCTTGGCATTAGGCTTTTGAAAAAAACAAACCGGTGGAGAGCGGCCATCTCCCGCCCTTTTTGGTGGACAATGTGATTTTCATGATTCTGAGTATGAACTTAGTTAGTAGACCAATAATCAAGTTGATGGTAGTTTGTCACTTAATAGGTTAGTTAGTCAAATATTACTTCAAATCAAAGAGGCCACCTATTAAGTGACAAACTACCATCAACTTGATTTTTGGTCTACTGACTAAGTTCTTACTCAGGATCATGAAATCACATTGTCCACCAAAAAGGGCGGAAGATGCCAAGCTATGTCCCGCAGACGAACTTAGCCGACCACATGTTCTTAAAAGGCACCAAAAGATTTACTTATACATACAATTCTAAATTGATGTTAGTCAGACACTTTTTTGCACGCTATCTCCTGGACCATAACAACACACACATTAGTAATATAATAAAATAAGAATTTTAAATATTAATTAAGTTCCTAAGCTCTTTCTTAATGCCTCTATATCTATACATGCAACAAATTTCACTTCAAAAGCTATTCCCTCTGAAAAATAAAAGTGCAGTCATAAGCTGCGCAACAAGTTTATTGCTTAATAATTACAACATAAAAAATAAACTTGTTATATATACTACGTTTTTAAATTTTCTGTTGAGTCATATGTAGTGTTGATAATATAATTGTTATTGTTGTATATAATGTTAGTGAAAAAAAAAATAGTTCCGAATTTATTTACTTCATATAAATGACAACCAACTAGACAGCTGATCTTAAATATAAACCTATAAAAGGACAAATCTTTATACAAAGGGTCTCGCCAACACCGAATCTAAACCGTGGCCATCGATATGCCCCCGCGTAGGGGACGGTAAGAGAAAAAAAATTAGTACAAGTAAAGAAGTATAGATGCAGAAAAATTAAACCGATAATTAGACCGGTACAAGAGTAAACCAACCTTGTTGTCACACGTCAATTAATTTATTTCTTTGTTTACTTTTCCTGTTTCGCTATCATTAAATGTTTATCTCTTAAAAATACAATTAGTTTTTACATAACAAAATGGCCTGATATAATCATTCTTGAACATTTTAACAATTTTATCAGCCATACCAGGTACTAAAATAAAAAATCATAAATTTGACACACGTCAAAATGAAGATCGTAAATATGGGTCATGTCAAAAAAAAAATAAAACAAATTGCGGATTTTTTCCGAACTAATTTTCCATACAGCAAAAAATTAATTTCTGCTGAAAGACGGCTAAAACTATTAAAGTTATGCAATGTCATCGTGTTCTGAGCTATTGTAAAAGTTTCAAATGTCTAGCTACTAGGGAAGTTAGTTAAAAATCTATTGTACTTGACAAAAAAACAAACAAGAAAGCAAGCTAATAAGAACGTAGTAAAAATTGCACCTATTGACACAGCAGTAGAAGTTAAAACCATACTTTCTGAAATGGCGTTCGGTGGTGCTCCAGGTAGCACAACTGACCCAAAAAGACGCATCTGTGTTATAATAAGAAACCATTTTTAGGTCTCTGATTTCAATAACTCCAAGACAGAAATCCGTTTCAGACTTCAGGGAACATTTTTGGTTCCGTGTCTGTCTGTCGCTCAATTTTTGCGAACCAACATATCTTAAAAACTACTCGTCCGATTTTATTCAAAATTGGATGGTAGGACGCTATGTGCCACACTAATTGGCCGAGTATTTTCCCAATTCTCTGAATTTAGCCGGGATATCATGTTTTCCTGGTTCATCAATTTTAACATGATTAATTTCTGATGCATTTTTGGATAAAAGGGGCTCCGTTACACCTATTTATTTCTTGTTAGCTTCAACATTTTATTTTCGAAATCCAACCTTGGTATTCTCGCCAGCATGACGTCTGTTTTACATCTTAATAAAGATTCAAATGCGTCTAACATCTAAATAAAGATTTAATATTCCAACAGTATCCATGGTAGACTGCCTAAATTGGACGTTTGAACAAGTTGTTAAAAAATCGGTCCGAGACAACTCAGACAAACTTTCTCATATACGAGTTTATAATTACTTTGCCCAGTGTTTCCATTTATTAGTTTTCAAATGTACATTTAAATATTATTAAACATTTCATCAAAATGTATCATAAAAATAACTTTTTCTGGGATGGGAATCGAACCCGGGCTCTCTCCGTCCGCGTTTTAAGCTTTTTTCTCAGGAACTACATTTTTCCCGGGAAAACGGCTTATATCGTTGGATTCGTATTCAAATGGACTACATTTTAGAATTTTTAAATCAAAATCGTCGGACCCGTTTTCGAGAAATATTTTTTTTCACGTTTTTTCAGAGTTTTTGGGGGGTAGCGCCCCCAAATTTGGAGCTAAAATAAATTTCTCGATTTCGCCTTGGGGTATGATTTTTCTGAACATGTATGCCAAATTTCGTCAAAATCGGCTCAGTAGTTTAGGCTCCAGGCGTCTGCACAGACGACAGACAGACATTTTTTAAAAACCACTTTTTTGGACTCAGGGGACCTCAAAACGTGTAAATCCATCAAAATCTCAAAATCGAATTTTCGCGCCATCACAATACTTTCTCTTTATATGAGAAAGTAAAAATAGAATGGAAGATTTCCCCTTTGAAACAGGGTGCATCTTATATCCGATACATTAATATTTTTTTTCAAATTTTTGTTTCGAAAATCTGGATACGTCGTATATTTGATGCAATACGGTAATTTTAATTTTAGCTGACTTTGTCAGTATCGTCAACAAATTATATTAAACTTGTACTTTGTTTATTATTTGTTAGGATAAAGTTTAGTGAAAAAGTTGTGTAGAAGTTACCTAATAAGCACCTGGAGTTGACACTCCACACGAGAACTGACGCAAATTGAAAATTAAAAACACCTTGAAAATACACGTTTTTCTTAAATCATTATAAAACTTTTTAATTACAATTTAAATTTTACTATCGACCCTTGGGTTAAAATTAAATGGGTTAAAAATAAGTCAAGACTATATTGTTCAAAATGTTAAATGAACTCAAATTTTGTAAATAAATAATTTATATCCCTTAATTTAAGTATAATATTGACCATTAGTGTTAGATTAATTGTATTTAACTACACAGTATGTCTCCATTTCATATATATATATATATATATATATATATATATATATATATATATATATATATATGTGTGTGTGTATATATATATATATAAAATTATTTATAAGAATATTTCTATATTGCTACTATTCCTACAAAATAGCAGATTAGGCTTGTATTATTGGGATAATTATCTCGAGGGGAATTATAGTATTATAGCCCTTTACTCCCGAGGTACATACAATTTTTTATCTCCAGTAGGGAGAAAATACACATTTTCATCCATTGCACAGTTTTTATTTATTATTATGATAAATAACAATAATTGTTAGCACTTTAAATAGCAGATATAAGAGATTCAATATTAAAAACGAATAAGAATTGGAATTAAACTCAGGTTATAAACAACGATAAACAAGGTCGAAAAAGCAGTGTCGCCAACCTGATTTCAACAACTTCATTACATTAGCCATTCATTCTTTACTGATATAATTAAGTTGGCAATCCTTCTTCTTCTCCCTACGTTTACTTTTACGCCCTACTTTTTAGTTCAGGGAAGAAAAGACTTACTTGAGTCCCTCTAAACTAATCCAAAATCATAACTTTTTCTCTCTACTGGAGATAAAAATCATTATGAAATTTAACCTGAAACACGTATAAATCTTACGTTAGTAAGACCTGACCAAGATCTCATGGAAATCTAAAGAGTGCGCTTGAGTTGTTTTGATGTCATAATATATAGTCAGTTTGAATAAAATAGACACACAAAAAAACCACTAGAAATTCGCTAATACTATTTTATTTTTATTTTTGATTAATTTTCATGGGAAGATGTCCTTTAGAAAATAAAAAAATATTACCTCCGGAATGTACCGTCTTCGGTGACACTCGGGAGTTCCGATTTTAAACGAAGATAAGTTTAAATTTTTTCATGAGGTCTGTCAGTTCTTTGCTTCGAGCTCATCTTAAATGTCAAATGTGCTCAAATTAAATTTAGCGATAGAAACTCAAAATTTTGATGAGAGCAAAATACTTACATGGGAGTAAACAATGTAACGAACATAGGGACGAGATTAGTGCCGTAGTCAGGTTATGGAGTTTAGTTAGCTATGACTTGCATAGTTTCGTGTTTGATAGAGGACTGGTGAAGAGAATGAGGCTAGAAGCACGGAGACCTGCTCTCGCTGGCTCGGCAGTCTGATTGGCTAAAAGTTGCACATGCGCTTTTATGCATTCAAAGAATGTCCTCTGTTCTTTACTTATCTAAATACTGATAGCTATAGCTTCTTTGGTCCCCCTTTCCTTGGGTAGGTTCTCGAGGTATGCCTAACCTTGTTTAGCAAACATTTTAGTATAAATCTTCCTCAATGGGCTGATTTGTTTACAAAACTTTGTTAATCATATAAAAATATATTTTTTTTTTAGTATTAAAGGATTTGTAATAAATATTTAAATTGTGCATAATGTCTAGAGCAGGGGTTCCCAACAGGGTCCAGGTTGGCCCCTTGGGGGTCTATAGAAATTTAAAAGGGGTCTGAAGTATTCCAGGGGTCTATTGGGGGTCATTTGTTAAATTAAATATTGATTATTTCAAGAATCTAAAAGAAAAATTTGCGTATATTTTTTTAAGCTGTCAACTTCTATAAACTAGGCATCGCGTGGCTCTATCATTGAAGCGAGCGTATTGCAATAAAATACTAAAATAATCATGATGAATGTCATAGTTGAAGATAAGTGGAAGAGAGTAGTGAGGGATAGAGTGGGGGTACTCGGTACAAAGCTCACCATCCTAAACAAACCTACACACAATACGACTATAAGAATCTTAACTACCCGTAATAGAGTTAAAACTAATATTATAAATGTATCACTTCATTACTCAAATACTACTGCTTGTATCAAGTTGAAATTTTACATACTTGTTTAAATTAAACTTTAGACGATGTACATGAAGTTTTATTAAAATCGTTACGTTACAACGTAAGATATCGGTAAAAACGTTGTTTTCTCTATTTTAAACGTTTAGGTCCGCTTTAATAGTTTTAGCGATCTTTATTAATTCATAGCAGTGTCGTTGTTGGTTTTACTAAAAAATTTTATTTAAACAAAATGTTCGTCTCATCGAATAGGTGATGATAGAATTTTTTCCCGTCCTGAAATTCCATTTTTAAATTTGAAGCTCACGTTTACGCGAGCATTGCGCGCGAACTCTTGGATGGATCACGCTGTCCAACGAACTTAGCCTGAGTATTAGTTAAAGGAAGATGTATACCAAATATCAACCAAATCGGTCAACTTTTACTCAAGTTATCGTTGGACACGTAAACGTTACACACAGACAGACAGACAGACAGACAAACAGACAAGATGCATATTTCGTTGAATGTAAGAAGCTCGCTTACGCTCGCTTCAATTATCCATGTTTTGAAAATTTACACAGAACATTTAAAGCAATTAAAAGAAGATATGTTAGCTATAGTGACTATACGATAATAGGTAATTTCAGGACAAATATTAAAAAAAAGATCTATCAAAGCATCACACAATGATCACATTAATAAATATCGAACTATTGTCCAACTACAATATCTATATATCTGAAATCAAGTTTATATCAGTTGTTTGAAATCTTATATAAACCACTTTTTTCTAATTTTTTGTCCAAGTTCTCAGTACAAATTGTTATCTTTAAGATTTTTAAGTGAAATTATTAGTATTCTGCTAATGTATGCTGTATATTATTGCAAAAATGCAAGGGGGTCGAAGAAGAAAATAATTTTTTTAAAAGAGGTCAATGAAGGAAAAAGGTTGGGAACCCCTGGTCTAGAGGCTAAATAATTTATTTTAGAACGTCTTCTGTAATTTCCAGACTTTAAAACTGCATAGTTTGTTATTAAACCAACAGACTTCAAAAGCTGGGGGAAAAAGATAGACATATTACTTTGTTAGAAAAGCATATAAATTCCATGTCAGAATAAGTGAGATGTCTAGGAGGGTAGCTGCGAGAATTAAGGCTTCTACACAGGACAGCGGCCCAAAGAGAGAGCCATCACTCAAAGTGGATGGCCAATTCTCCGACTTTACTGCCAACATGCTAGATTGCGCTCATTTTTTTTTTTTTTTTTTTTTTTTTTTTTTTTTCTTCTTCTTCTTTTTAAGTGCTACGTTGTACGTTAGTTATGTTAGTTATGAATTTCAAAGGAGGAGAGGACTCATTTATTAATATTAATTATAAACTGTGATGACAATTTCAGTGATATAAACCAAACATACCATAAACAACATCCAGTGTTGGGAAACTATCAGTGATTGTTTAGGCTCATTTTAAATTAGATCAAGTTTGATTTCAAAGAAGAGAATAGACAGGAAGAATCGGTTCCGAATGTGCTCCTGCTAATTTAATTAACCTGCCACGAGACGTCTACACCTGCTACAAAATCTATCTAGTTTTACTCCTTTTCTTCAAAATCTCTAATAATATAATTATCAAACTTATCAAATAATATCCACATTTAATCATTTAGCTAAATTAGCTTTTCAGACACCTTTACCATTACCTTTAAATCACTCAGTGTTGCTTCAACCTCCATACCGTGAATATATCAATAAAATATTCTCCATTTTTTTCTATCTATCGTCAGTACTGACTAGTTTTATCGCATATCAAATTTACCGGATCATATATCGTCCCCTCTCTGGCAAAGTTGCGAAACTGCGTTTTGTCGATTTTTCAGGAGAGCCAAAAAACAACTTCAACATCTCATCAAAAATAGGTTTTTGCGGTTTTATGATTGATGATATTTGTTAATTAACTCATTTACCACCATGCTTACGGCTAGTTTAATGTTTTGTGCTTATCTTCATTTTAAGGGGGGAAATGGCAGTTTCGTTACTTTGCTAGAGTGATTATATTAGACCTACTCGTAATGATGTATACAGAGTAGTGCAGTAAAGAAACGAATCTACACAACTACTAGCATACATTAACTTACAATTAAGCTTTAAGAAGCTTTATTTGTGTATAGGATTTAAAAGACAACATAAATCTCAATGTTAATTATTTTGGTACTTCTTTAGATTGTTACTCCCCTGTTGTTTTTTTTATATATAAATGCCATTGACTAAACAACTATTAAAACAAAGAAGTACATTAGACTAAGCATCCCTAGTCTAATGTACTTTTTGACAAAGGAATATCACACATCTGTTTTTATAAGGGGAGTAACAGTCTAAAGAAGAACATTCCGTACACCTTCTTTAGATTGTTACCCCCCTATATTTTTTTATAAGGTGAGTAACAATCTAAAGAAGTGTCATTATGTTTAATAAGGAGGTGAAAAAATCACACTAAAAACAATTTATAAAAAAATAATTACATTACAAATTTTGCCATTCATAACAGAATCAAATATTAGATATAAGTCTACAAGTAAAAAAGCATACTTAAACTAGAAGGAAAATAGATTAAAAGAAATAAATAAATGAAAATTGAATTAAATAAATAAATGAAATGAAATAGAATAATAATAAATGAAACTCGAAGTAATAATAAACACTCGAAATCAGATTCCTCTGAAATATTTGGTTTGGCAAGATCATCTCTAATTCTTTGGACGATGGAAGATTTTGATAAAAGCTGTGATATCCCTAGGATTTGAAGATCAATGTAAAGTTGTTTAAGTCTGGAAGATTTGGAATCTATGAAAAAAAAAGAATATTTTACATCAAACATTTTTTTTTACCTTCCATATTTTGCCCCCCATATGAGGGCAAAAGTTTAAAAATGATAGTTTTACAATATAGCGGGCAAAATATTGGAGTTATAAAAAAATGTTAGATGTAAAATTTTCTTATTTTTTCCAAATCTGCTATCTAAAATACGCAATCAAATTTGAATTTTTTGATTCGTGTGGCCTAGGAGAAAAATGGTGGTTGCCCCTAGTATGGGAGTGGATGAAAATTAACTTGCCTTTACATGGTGCAGATCCCCCAAGTTTAATTAATTTATCTTAAACGTTTAGATTTTACAACGATACAAGTTTTATTTTTCTACTGTTTTCGGGAGAGCAATTTTTCAATCTTTGCCCTCCTATAGGGGGCAAAATATTGGAAATATAAAGAAACGTTTCAAAGTAATTTTTTTTCACCGTAGAATCCAAATCTGCTTTCAAAAATATACACTTCAATTTGAAATTTTAAGTTGGACGGCCTGGGGGCAAATCGGGTGGTTGATCTTGAGGCGGGAGAGCAAATTTTACTTTTCTGGATACAGATACCCCCAGTTTCATTAATTTATCTCAAACCGTTCAAAGTTAGGAGGGGAGGGGGATTTTTAAACCTCATAGTTTGACACTTATCCGCTTGCTTTAAAATTTAATTTCATTCTATGTGTAATTTATTCTTCGCGTAATTTTCACACGTGTAATCTCTTCTCCGTGTTATTTTTTTGTGTGTAATTCTTTCCTGACACTCTTCAAAGTACCTTTACTTTTGTACCTCCTACACCTTACCACTTTTTAGCCTTGCACTATCTCCCTAATAAATTATTTTTTGCAGGTTCGTAACTTTTCTGGAGTGATTTAAATAATTTCACGAGGAAATTGGACTTCAGCATACTAGCTTATCTGACACTTTGGTGACTTTACGTAGCTAATTTTATCCGCGATGACTACAGTAAACTAACTGAAGTACCAAGTACCAGATTCGCTATTTCTGCAGAGTCATAAACGTTATCAAGGTAGTTTGGTAAATAAGTTTCGGTTGATTGAAAGAATATAAAACGTCCTACAAATAAGAGACTGCCAGAGTTTAGATCTTATATAAAGAGTTAAATGTACGACATTAGTGCAGATTCGCAAATTTTGCAGTTTCGCAAGTTTGCCAGAGAGGGGACGACATTGTACAGTGGTATACTGTGTGAAGTGGCTGGTACTCTCTACCAAGGGACGGGGCCTTAATAAGGCCAGATTGCGAGGTTAGAACTAGTGGTTCGTCCTTCACATCAAGCACTAGAACTAGGACTTACTACTGAGATATCATTGGTGTACCAAATGTTCCTAAAGCCTTGTTTACATTGGTCGAGTAAATGGTCGAGTGCACTAGCTTACTTTTTAGCACAAGGGACGGTCGAGTAAAATGGTGGGCTGTTTTTTGGTAGAGTGACTCTAAAGTCGTTCACACGTGCTTGAGATAGTAGCCTTAGTAAAGTGAGGTTATTACGTTTTTAGTTCCGAATAATCCCGCAATTAATATATAGAAGAGGTATTCAATGTTAGGACGGACGTAGGGGGGGGGGGGGGGGGGGGGGTCTACTCGCCCGTCGGCGGGCGAGCTACTCTACCACCGCACTCGCTTGTTTACTCGACCAACTTTTATCCACTATCCTCGACCTTTTACTAACCGTATCGTTCACATTAGGCTAGTAGCTTGGTAGAGTGCTACTCGACCGTTTACTATCCGTATCGTTCACATTAGGCTAGTAGCTTGGTAGAGTGCTACTCGACCGTTTACTATCCGTATCGTTCACATTAGGCTAGTAGCTTGGTAGAGTGCTACGCGACCGTTTACTATCCGTATCGTTCACATTAGGCTAGTAGCTTGGTAGAGTGCTACTCGACCGTTTACTATCCGTATCGTTCACATTAGGCTAGTAGCTTGGTAGAGTGCTACTCGACCGTTTACTATCCGTATCGTTCACATTAGGCTAGTAGCTTGGTAGAGTGCTACTCGACCGTTTACTATCCGTATCGTTCACATTAGGCTAGTAGCTTGGTAGAGTGCTACTCGACCGTTTACTATCCGTATCGTTCACATTAGGCTAGTAGCTTGGTAGAGTGCTACGCGACCGTTTACTATCCGTATCGTTCACATTAGGCTAGTAGCTTGGTAGAGTGCTACTCGACCGTTTACTATCCGTATCGTTCACATTAGGCTAGTAGCTTGGTAGAGAGCTACTCGACCGTTTACTATCCGTATCGTTCACATTAGGCTAGTAGCTTGGTAGAGTGCTACTCGACCGTTTACTATCCGTATCGTTCACATTAGGCTAGTAGCTTGGTAGAGTGCTACGCGACCGTTTACTATCCGTATCGTTCACATTAGGCTAGTAGCTTGGTAGAGTGCTACTCGACCGTGTACTATCCGTATCGTTCACATTAGGCTAGTAGCTTGGTAGAGTGCTACTCGACCGTTTACTATCCGTATCGTTCACATTAGGCTAGTAGCTTGGTAGAGTGCTACTCGACCGTTTACTATCCGTATCGTTCACATTAGGCTAGTAGCTTGGTAGAGTGCTACTCGACCGTGTACTATCCGTATCGTTCACATTAGGCTAGTAGCTTGGTAGAGTGCTACTCGACCGTTTACTATCCGTATCGTTCACATTAGGCTAGTAGCTTGGTAGAGTGCTACTCGACCGTTTACTATCCGTATCGTTCACATTAGGCTAGTAGCTTGGTAGAGTGCTACTCGACCGTTTACTATCCGTATCGTTCACATTAGGCTAGTAGCTTGGTAGAGTACTACTCGACCGTTTACTCGACCAATGTAGACTAGGAATAGACAGACATGACACCACGAGACCATTTAACTGTAATAACCAACCGTTCATTTTATATTATTGACAAATTTTCCAACTCTAAAATATTTCGATGAAAGTAAGGCTGTAACAACTGTTGATAAGTATCGAAGATTTTTACCTGTTATTTGAAGATGTAACTTGCTTTGACGTCCTTCTAAAGATGACGCTACATTCAGGCATGATATTGTTTTTTTTTTTTTTTTTTTTTTTTTTTTTCTCTCGTATACAGGTGTTGAAGCAGTTAGAGATAAGGTTTGGTAGAAATTGACTTTTCGTTCTCTCAGTTCATAAAGGTAAAAAGAGAAGTAAAGGAATGGCTATAAAGACTGCAACCAGACACAATCACGTTTTTACTGGTTCTAGACTTTAGAACTTATAAAATAGACTATGGTATGTATATGGATGGTGTAGGATACACATGCAATCACACTTTTTTCCATTTTAGAGAAAAAAGTTGGAATTGGGCATTCCCTCAAACATCTCC